>JARJLE010000020.1:1200000-1545607 GCA_029289555.1 Mycena latifolia
CCACATCGCCTGCGAGGAACCTCCGATTGGCCGTAGACGTCCAGCGTGGCAGATAGCTGCCGCATCGTCCCACGCAGCCTGGTTTTTCTGGAGGCCTTTACGTGTATGATGAGCTGGAGCGACCTAGCACGGGATGGGCACACGCACGGCTCCCGCAGGCCTTCCACGTAAATTGCCAACGCATGCAGCTGGAAGGTAGAGTGCTTGACCGACGCCGCCTGTTCGAACAACGCCTGTGATCTGAGGTCCATCGAGACTAGCGGGGTCCCGTGGTCCGAGCAGTTCTCCGCGAGGTACCGGCAGAACTGTTTCGGGTCAGTTCTGCCAGTTTACCAGGCAAAACGGCAATTGCCATGTTTCTGCAGAACTGGCAGATCAAAATGGCCCAATGGCCACAAACCGTGTATTCTGGATAAATGCTCGGTACCTTCTGCCCTAATACACCTATCCAAAATGTCCTGAGGCTGTTTTGAGTCCCGGGGGATTTATTGTGCGTTCAAGTCTATGCCCAAGGACGGAATGAGCGCAGATTTGACCTTTTTATGCCCAGAACTTAGTAAAAGTAATCAATTTGATCTCGTTTGGGGGAACTTTGGGCCAATTTAGGCAAAATTTCACAGCAGGAGTCGACCCATCGGCCCATCAATCCCCCGGCTCGCCGGCCCCACCTTGGTTCTGCCAAGTTCTGCCCAGACCTCTCGAGCTACTGCCGGCAATTGCTAGTTTGGCAGAACTGGTTGGCAGAGTTTTGCCAGTCTGCCATCCACACTAACGTCGTCGTCGACTGTCGAGCAGAGGTCAGAGGCAAAATTTGGACAAAATTTTGGATAAGGGGTTGAAGGAAGGGTTGAAGAAAAGTTCGGACAAATTTATTTTCAACGACCAAACTAGGGGACGACCTCGAATGAGATAAACATGGGTCCTGCTGGAACCTGCTGGTGCACGGCGAAGGAGATGACAAAGAGGCGAGAAAGATTCAATAGCTAAATACAAGGCAAGGTCAATTTTACAAGTGAGTGACAACTATGCGTGGGCGGAGGGAGAATACATGAAATGCCTCTCTTCCGGAGGCTCCGAGGATGGTGAGTTCGGGATTTCCATTGACATAGAGGATCCGGGTTGGGCGGTCTCAGCTCGGAGGTGTGCTCTGTCCTTGTCCCATCTCTCCATGGAGTCATCCTCACAGCATGAGCAACATCTGCAGATGCTTCTGCCTCTTCCTCTGTATCCACTGATACCGAGCCAGCTAGCAAGTGTAGCGCAACCGCATAGACCTGCAGAACACGTGTTGAGTAATACAATTCGAGGGATGAGCTGCGTGCCTACAGCAAATCCCACAGCACTCAGCACCGGCCTCTTCAGCGGACATAGCTAGTCGTTGTTGCTTTTGAAAGAGTGGCAGCGGGATGGATGGGGGAAGCTCTTCCTTTGGCGTCATTTTAATAACGCCGCGCTAATTTCAAGGCTCCACTCGGCTGGCGTGATTTTGCGGCACTTGGAAACCCGTCACTTCAGATGAATTCGGCTGGGTAAACCGCCGTGTGTCCGCGTTCGGGAGGGTCCATAGCCCATCAACAAACTGCCATGGTTACGGACATCCCATTGGTGGCTCGCTGTGTACGTCGGTATAGTACCTGCTTGTTCCTTATAGGGACCTTCACAGTAATACTGTCCTCCTCCTCCTCCTCCTCCTCCTCGAGGGTCCGGACGAGTCCGAATATCATCACATGCCGACTGGGGAGTACTCCCGGAACGCCGGCGCGACCAGGCAAAGTAACGATGTCGCGAAGTGCCGTGAAGTGCCGGAAAGTGACGGCAACCGAATGGAGCAAAAGCAGTGTTGATCATCTTCGCGAAGTGTTGCCCTTTCTCTGCTTTACGGCTTCACAGCCATATCAATTATGTTCACCAATCTCAGACACAGCCCCAGACTAACATCGTTTCGACGTCCGTGCTTACCGTGGGCTCGCGTGGGTTCATTTTGCGGGCATTCTTCATTGTCAATATGCTGCTCTATATTCACACCCAGTTAGTATCTCACCCAAAAAATAAGCCGACGGCTATTTGTCTGCTTTTCTTACAATACAGTATACTATGAGTATAGAACAAGCCCAGTTCGGCTCGCGTTATGTAGGTCTGATGCACGAGACAAGGGAGTTTAGTTATCAGGGAATTAGTGGAGTCATACAGGTGTATAGCCAAGGCCATCGTTATAAACTTTCGGACCATGGTTCAAAATCCCACCGCGAGTTATACAATTTTTTATCCAGTCGCAAAGCCAGGGAGATCTTGGCCAGGCCGGTGTTTTAGTCCACATGACATTGCCGTCTCCGCGGATCATTGGATTTCCAACAACCGAGTTTCAACAAAGAAATAAGTTGATTGAACCGGGGTCTCCGGCAGGTCTCCCGACTGCAATGGGAGAGGACTCCACTCGCAGGCAAAGAAAGGTCCAAGTCGAAGGAGATGCTTCCGAACCGGGTTACCTGATTGCCAACGTGGGACATCACCCACCCGCTTTGATCCGAATGTCGACTCTCACACTGCACTCTCCTCGATCGGAACGCATGATTAAAATATGAGAAACGCTATAAATCCTTGCTTTGCTTTGATTCATGGAAATACCTTCATCATTTGGTCAGCCATCCGAGACTCCCTGCCGGCCGCCCGGCGAACCGCCCAAGCCACGCAACGTTCGACAGTGAGGTCATTGGTTGATGCCTCGCTGAAAATCCTTGATCCCCTCAGCACTGGTACCTTGATCCAAAATAACTCCTATATCCTTTCCTCGAATTCCATTTGTAGTCGGGCTCGGTGCAAGATGTATTGAAATCACGACCATTGCTGGATAGGTCACTTTCAACGATGGGGAGGTATCCTCGTCCCACTGAATAGAATTGAACTGCCGTCCCTGGGGAGAGCTCGGAGGATTGGTCCCTCCCACGTGCGAGGCCTTAGTCAAAATAAATGCCTGGGGATGATCACTGTATACCTATCCAGTATCGTGAGATGACGGTATCTCAAAAGGCGTGATCCCAAGGTGGCTATCATAGAAACAAAATTATCTGCGGGGTCCCCGAGCAATTTCCTCCCTTCCCTCTCACCAAAAAATAAAACACCGCGATGTATGTATGAATGCATGTTGAATGCAGGTAGACGCACGATGCGATAGTCTGAATCTGTTGGCATCAGTCATACCGCAACTCGATTTTTCGTGACCCAAAAGTGATGACACGTGATGTTCCCACGCTCCCAATTGGGACAATGGGCTCGTTCTCGTTGCTCTCCGCATAAATTACACTTGGAATAGGGCGTAAATGCATTGTAACATACATATAATCGACTCTGGGCGCTTTTGTGGAAAATCTAACAAGCTTTGCAACTAATTTAACCTACTTCGAGAGAATTGCGAAGGAATGGTCAACATGTACTCAAATTGGCTCATTTCAGTGCGAAATATGTCCCCTATGCATTTAATCACCACTCTAACTAGTTTCAGGTAGCTTCCCTGGCCAGGGATACCGCCTACAGCGCATACGAGCCCGAAATCCCAATTGGGAACGTGGGAAGGTCACGTGTAATCACTCGGCGATCACGGAAATCGGAGTTGCGGTAAGGCGCATGCCAATGAAATCAGACTCCATATTAAGTTTTATCGACTATCATAAAACTCGTGGAGTCTGACTACGGGAGACTAACGATGCGAGGCAAAATTGAAATCCGATACATACTTTCAGATCGGGGTGCATGATATTCTCCTGCAGGCCATCAGCAAATGGAGCCTCGTACCGTGCTTCCAAAGTATTCTGTACCGGACTCAACCATGTCCGGAGCGCCGCAAGAGAAACCCCCTCCGGTACGATGCCAATGGATAAGGATCCACCATAGAAAAAGCATAGATACGTATCATGGAATTCAACTGTCACCTCATCCATTCAACATTGACATGAGACAGATTTTACTGACCCCGTTCACTCTATGTATTTTTGCGGTCTGTGAATGGCATGGGCAAGGGTGGTGGTGTCAAGTTCGTAAGTGTTTGACGTGTCCGGCTGAATAGGCTTTCACCGTGCCCGGCTGAACAATGTGATAAACTGCTGCGCATCAGACCTAATTTGGGCTCGATACTGGTGTCGGTGGGCGAAAATTAAAAAATCCTATGCTTTAAGAGACGAGGAACACAGCCACTGAAAGTCACCTGATATATCATGTGCACGTTCCCACAATCTCTTTTTATTTTTATTTTTTATAGTTGCGTTTGGAGTAGCTAACACCGCCTCTGCAAGGCATTGTCGGTGCGCCCGCGTGGCCGCCGGTGCTTTGTCTTGGGTGACGACCGAGCCCAGGGTAGGAATGCATTTTGCGCAGACACGTGAGACAATGATGTCACGGTACTGTGGGACTCGGCAGCGTACTGCCACTACCCACTAAACCTCCCGCGGTTCTGTGGGAATCGAACCCACGAACGTAAACTTGTCAGATTTACGTCAGCCGGGAACTTCCGGCTAGGACGCGTGGCCACCCGCTTAACCATGCGTCCCCCCACGTTCCCACAATCTCGGAATCAGCCGTGTCTGCGGCGAACCGGGAAACTCGGAATCCACCGGGCGTTGGCGAGCTGAGAATTCGCTGGCGTTGAGGGATCTCCGTGACGAAGGCACGGGTCGAATATACTTGTAAAGATAATAAAGATACTAAAATATTGCACGTGATTACGAGATCTTTGGTCTCATTTGGCGAGAGCTTCCGCGGTCCCTTCCGATTGCACGTGGCAAAGCCCGATACTGAGAAAAAGCAAGAAAAATGGTGTTTCTGGGCTCCCGAGCTTCCAAGAAAAGTCTCGGACATCTATAAATACGGTCTCTGCGTATATGAATATAATCAGCATTTTAGGCAGTCTGAGACAAGCTTACTTTATTACGATGGATACTTAGCGGAGTTTGAGGATACTGAGCGGAGTTCAAATTTCGCATCAGTTGCCGCCTTGGTGTCGACTTGAAATCTTACCCGCGTCAGGCACACAACACCTGTCTTCTAACACTCCCAAATGTCACCAATCATATCTTTACTGTGCATTGCAACTCTCAACTCAGTGAAAAGTGCAAGATTTTGTGGGAACAAATCACTCCAGTCATTTACTTGCATCTGGGGTTCTTTCCTGCAGTTACTACACATGGATCTCAAAGAACCATGTCTCTAGGATGAATTCATCCCTGCATATTGCCTTGTAGAGTTCTCGCTGGTTTTACTGTGTGCAAGTTGAGATTTCTTCCCTGGGGTAATGTTTATGTAAACCATCATCAAAGGCACTTGGATATATGCCATGTCTGCACCTCAACCGAGGTGAAAGCGCTTTATTGGAGCCTCAATTGAAGTGACAAAAGTGAAAAAATAATAACGCGACCTCACTGCTTTGAACTCGCGCGCAGTTACTTGATAGCTGATATATTCAAACTCCGCTCGGTATCGAGGGCAGTATCGCCCACTGACATCAGTATCGAGCCCTAATTGGGTTGGCATGGGTAGTCCTTCCAAATACGGCATCCGTTAGACTCGTGACCAGTCTGCCTACGATTGGCAACCATTGTGGCAAGCACGTTGCCGTAGGCAGACTGGTACAACTCGGGCCAACCAAACGAGGCACGCGAGGAGCTTGAAATTTTGAGTGGTGCCGATCACGGCCGATCACTAGACCATCAAGTCCCCATCATAATTTCGAGCATTCATACCACTCATTTCAGGCCGTTTGAAAATAATCTGAAGAGACAGAATTCAAGTACTAAGCACTCAGAACAATCACCCTGCTGTATATTTTACTATCCAACCTCATTAGAGCAGGGACCATCAAAAATTTCAAACTCCTCGCGCGCCTCATTTGGTTGGCCCGAGTTGTACCAGTCTGCCTACGGCAATGTGCTCGCCACAATGGTTGCCAATCGTAGGCAGACTGGTTACGAGTCTAGGCATCTGTCCTTCCACGTGTGACAGCGTCCTCGATCTCTTCGTCCCTTCATTGTGAGCTGTGCCGTTTGCTGGGTGCAGTTCCGGTTCAGCCGCAAAGGTAAGACACAGGCGGAGACTCGGCTCACCCCTAGACTCTCTTTAAGCGGCTGGCCTGAGTTTTGTGGAGCTTGACAAGCGAATTCTGTGTGGTGGTCGGGCTCCGATTCCTGGTGCGCACGTATGCGGAGGACTTTCCACGGTGATGCTCACGGGCCACTCACAACCCGTCTATTTCCGTTGTATGGACACGACTTTTCGCAGAGTTCGACAAGATCCGCCCTCGCACGCACTTTGCTGCAAGACCTGAGTCGGCGTATAGCCACCATGATACACCTCTAGAATGCATATAAAACACAATGTCGTATCAATACGGGCCGCTGCCGCCTAGTGGGAACTAAGGAGGTGGTGGGAGCGTCGGGGGTAGCAGTGGGAGCAGCTCGGGAAGTACCACGGGCAGCTCGGGAAGTAGCGGGAGCAGCTCAGGAAGTACTGCGATTACTTCCCCGCTCAGTTCGATCGAGGTTATGGCGTGCAACCATGCGGTTGTGTGCACCGTCGGCTTCCTGATCCTCCTCCCGCTCGGCACCCTCCTCGCGCGCTACGCCCGCGCCTTCCCCCGCCGGTAGGCACCTCTCCCACTCCTACAATCTACATGCATGTATTCATGCATCTCAGGTGGTTCTGGGGGCACGCCGTCATGCAGCTCGTGATCTCCGGGCCCATCATCTTCGCGGGCTGGGCGCTGGGGCACAACCTCGCGACCACGCTCGGGATGGCGTCGCTGAACGACCCGCACCAGCAGATCGGCATCGCACTCCTCGCGCTGTACGTCGCGCAGCTGCTCCTCGGCGCGCTCGTCCGATTCGTCAAGATGCCCGCGCTCTTCCGTGCGCGCCGCCCCCCGCACACGTCGCGCTCGGGCTCGCGATCCTCGTGCTCGCAGCGTATCAGGTGCGCTGTGTGTCCTTTATTCTGCGCCGAGGGCTAACGCGGGCCGGGGGTAGGTGCACTATGGGCTGACTATCGAATGGGCGTTCGCGACGGGTGGCGCGCACGCAGTGCCCGACAGCGCGATGCACGCGTGGCTCGCGCTCATCATCGTACGTATTACTCGCGCTTCGGAGTCGCCGATGGTAATTAAACTGATGCGGACTGGCGCCGGCGCAGATCTTCTGGGTGCTGTACTTCCTCGGCATGGCGCTCCTCCTGCGGCAGTTCTCGCGCGAGAAGGAGGGCCGGGAGGCGATGCGAGTGAAGATGAAGGAGGGCTCGGGCTCGGACGATACGCATGCGTGAGGAATCGAGCTCCAATAAAGGCTCTGGGACGAAGGGGGATGCTTGCTTATCTACACGACGTTATGACTTGTCCTTTTTTTCTTGTTTTGAAATCCGATCGACTTTCCGTTCTATTTCGCACCGCCCACGGAACCTCTGATTGGCCAGGATGACTTCGTAGACGCCCAGCGTGGCAGATAGCTGCAATATCGCATCGTCCCACACAGCCTGTTTTTTCCGGAGGCCTTTACGTCTGAACGGGGTAAGATGAGCTGGAGCGGCCTAGCACAGGGATGGGCACACGCACGGCTCCCACAGGCCTTCCACGTAAATTGCCAATGCATGCGGCTGGAAGTTAGAGTGCTCGACCGACGCCGCCTGTTCGAACAACGCCTGCGATCTGAGGTCCGTCGGAACTAGCGGGGTCCCCTGGTCCGAGTACTTCTCCGCGAGGTACCGGCAGATCGCACGACTCGTACAGGACTGGATGAAACCAGCGTCGTCCTACAGAGATACAGAGCATCAGGAAAACAACATCTCACTGAGGTGGCGCGGTATACGGCCTACGATAACGGGGACTTGGCCGAACGGCTGGAGGGCCAAGTAAGCCAGTGCTTTCTGCGCGCCATTCAAGTTTGCCAGGTCGATGGGGACCATCTCGAAGGGAACTTGCTTCTCGACGGGGGTCATCGCGACGGCGAGAGTCCCGCCTACGGGCTCAGACGTGCCGTACAATTTCAAAACTATGGTATGCGGAGGTGCGTTGCTGGCTGGTTGCTGCCAAGATGAGAGCGGGTTGTGAGTGTTAGTTTGGATTAATGGCACCACTACAACTACGAGTAATTCTTCGACTCCGTCCGGGCGAAGCCTAAACAGCCAATTCGACCGTAATTTGACGTTATCGCACAGCGGATAGCGTACACCTGTATCGGATAGAGAGCCCTGCGAGCCACTCAGCATTCATACATTCAAATACAGATGCGGATTCAGAGCTTTGAGGCGCTCAGGCTTGCGCATTCCACCAGACGCGCGAGAGGGGTATGCGAGCGAAATACAGTGGCAGGAAGCAATCAATACACCATCTGCAGCTGGTAATCTCACGGTATGCGGCGGAGAAGGGATGTGAGCTATGGTCTTCGGCGGATATGAATTGAAAGCGATCGAGTGAGAAAAAGAAAAAACTCACGACCAGAGGCTCGATCCGGCTGCGGCAATCGCATTTAACAAGACTGAGCTGGGTTGCCCCTTGCCCTGCGATAGTGAGAGGGCTAACCGTTACGCCATGGTACCCTAATTGTGCATCGGCATCCTACGCCTTTTCAACGCAAGTAGAGGTTCACCATCAACATCTACCTGAAACAACTAGATTAAACCTGAAATGAGAGTTACATTCCGCTTCTACACGCGTCACCAATTATGCCGGCGTTGCACCTGCTAGATGTGAGCATCGTTCGCCGATAGAGGAACTATTTCGTGGGCTCGCACATTCTCCACTAGACTGGTATTGCCAAGTACCAACCAAACCAGCGTCCACCCTCCATATCCGAGTCGTTGGAAATTTAGCAGGCGAATAAATAGTTGAAATCGTGCTCAAGCCAGATTCCCCGGAGAACTCGCCGTTTGTAAACTAGAACGTTCCAAGAGTGCTCGCGCGTTGTATGTCCTTGTGTACGCGTCATGCCTTGCGTCATATGCACGTGTGAGTCATGACGTGTCCGCGGACTCCGTGTCTCGCACCGGCGTCTACTTATATTGGCGGCTCTTAGCTGCATCCGCCGACTCCGTCGCCCTCTTCTTTACCACTACACTCACTTCACACTCATGACACCTTATTCTCCATGGCGTGCCGCGTCTCGTTAGGATCGCGATTCACAAATGACTGCAAATCCACCCACTCGCGAGCGAGCAGGGTCCGCACGTCCCGTCGCTTCCCACTGTATATGTAACTGCTCTAAAGCCGCGCCCATCCTCACCCTCATCACTCGCGCCGCCACTACCCCAGACACCTTGCCGTTTCATGGTTCTCCTCCACCACCGGCAGCGCCTGCAGTGCTGATGGCGTGGCATTCCCCTGGAACGAAGGATTAGCAAAGAATACTAATCCTTGAATCATTTGTTCTTTCCAAGCTGAATTAATGTTCGACGCTGACGGGACATGATTAACTGGTTGTCAAACAAAAACAGATGTATGAGTTTCACTGTGCCTGCCGCTGTTTTCTTTTCAGGCTACACTCTGGAATACTTCCTGACAGTTTCCACTTCGAAGGCCAGTGCTCGTGGGCGAATTGCGCGCCAGGTCGAGCACTTCCGGCAGTGGTAAGATTCCTTTTGCAATCGCTTTCTAAAAGCCACATCCCCTCGCGAAAATCCCGGAACAGCCTTACTATAGCCTTTCAGCTCCGATTCTGGCGCAGAGATACTTACATCGCGTAAGGGCAACGCTCAGAACACGAGGCCAGAAGTTCATATAATTCAGCGGAGGTATAGTGGACTATGCGCCCTTTACGCCAGTGCTCAAGCAGTACTAGATAGGCGGCAAACGAATTCCGACCCCCGCTGGCACTGATCGATGCATCCCACTTCGCAGGAGTCACCTCCCTGCAACTTGGCATCACTTCATCCATCATCAAGCATGGAGTACGATTCAGACACATCATCGCTTGAAGGAGATGTACACTGTCCATCGGACCATGCTTCATCCAGGGCTTTCACCACAATCGGACAAGGGTTTCGCGCCCCACACCTGGCAGACGGCCGTATATCCCTCGCACTGGAAAATTGCGGAACCGTTGCGCGGGACCATCTTGCGTCTGAACGGACATTCCTCGCGTACTTGAGGACTAGTCTGACTTTCGCGTCAGCGGGTGTTGGTAGGAAATATCCAACTTCCTTGAGTGCATTTATGGCGAACTGACAACTGGCCCAGCGCTCGCGGGCCTCAGCACTGCGTCCCATAGTCGGAAGACACAAGGATTTGCAACCTGGACTCCTCTAGATAGCTACGTGCGCCCCCTTGCAGTGGCTTACATTTTCCTCGGATTATTTGTCTTGTTCGTTGGTAAGGTCTAATCGAGTCCTATTTCATATAAGTTAATGTTCTAGCAGGTACATCACGCTACTTTACCATTCAAACGCTCCTTACTCAGGGACAATTCTCTGTCACGCGGTTTCGCGTGGGTCTTATCGCCTTGATACTCGCTGCCATGTCCGCTCTCCTTTTTGGAGTACTTTTGGCAGACCGGACGGAGCGTGATGATCGTTCTGGAATATCGTTTTTTTCCCAACTCAGGATTTGAACCCGCCACACATAGATAATCATTTTAGGGACGGTACACATATGTATCCTTCCGCACTATTTGAATATTTATTGATCTGCCCTCGTATTTTATTGATTGCTGTGATTTTCAAGAGCCCAGAATGCATCACGGGGAGAAAGGGATGATGCGATTACCAAAGCAGCTGAGTCAAACAGAAGCCCAAAAGGGAATGTGAGAAAAGTGCAAGTGAATAAAGCTCAGAGTTCCAGCTAGATCAAATTTACGGGCACGACGGAGACGCGATGCGACGGTTCTTGGAGAATGTGGTTGAGTTCCGAATATGCCGGAGAATTCTCTGAGTTTCAACATTTAAATGTGATGCTGTCGAACTAGTCTCTGAACGTTAACCGGACGGGGTCAACAAGGCACCAAGGTTTCAGGGCGTTCAGGTAGCCTGCCAATTAGAGGACGCGGTTAGGAAGAAGCTATCGTTCGCTTCAGAAGCAGAGGGAGTTAGTTAGGAGAGAAGACTCGTACCGTTCGAATTTCCCCGACATACCCGGGCCTTCGTCACTACAAAATCTGATGTTGGACCCGTTGACAACGACACCCATCCGTGAAGGGTGATAGTGCCTACCTAGAAGTGTAGTTCAATTGAAAGAAGTGGATGAGGTTTTGCATCCTGGATGTCAAAATGCCCGTAGGGCATATGAATATTAATCAGACGAGCTTCAAGCCGAGGTCAGAATACGTAGGAACATGCACAGTAACAATCCTCATAATGAGGGTCGACGCACCAGAGTGTACGTGATGTACAATAGTGGTGCTTCTCTTCTCATCGAATGATCGACCATAGATTTGTCACAAGTCAGTGGTATGGATCCGATGCTCCTGTGCGAGCCTTGAAAGAGAAGTATAAGGCCTGCTGTCTGAGGTTCACCATCGCCATCTCAGCCCGAGACCACAGCTGTTCTTCCACCCATCAGCCATGATATTCTCCAAGCTCTTCGTTGTGAGTGGCGATTACAGCTGCAGACCCACAATAACGCCGATTTAAATACAGACTCTGTCGCTCCTGGGGCCAGTCCTCGGTGCTGCGCTCAACGTAACGGGTCCTCAACCCCTCGCCATCCCCTTCGGCGGCGGCAGCGCATCGATCGTCCAGAACCTGAATGGCGACACTCGAATCTATCACCAAACCGCGGACGGAAGCATCTGGGAAATCGGTGCCACGGGCCCGTTCGTCAAGCCCACTTTCGAAGCCCAGGGCCTCCTGGTCCCGGCTGCAGAGGTTCTTCCCGGCACGCCAATCGTTGCGACTAGCGTCGACGGCAATTTTGCAGATGTGAGCGCACAGCCCTCGACATACTATGTTGATTTGATCCTCCATGCTCCTCAGGTCCACGTATTCTTCTTTTCGCCGAAGTTGGTCGTTAGCGAGTACATCTGGACCGGCATTGGCTGGACCGGAGGATCGACCTGCACGAAGTGCCTCACGGCCAATGGCTTTGTTGCCGCGAGCGCGCAATATCTCTATGCGACGGAAAACAATGCGGCGACTGCGGCGTCGACTCTCAGAGTGGGGTTCAATGGTGCGGGGGCGCCTGGGAGTTTGACAGAGGCAAACAAGGTCGGGGGAGTCTGGCAACTGGGGGTGATGAATTGAACCGGGCTGATCCAGTGTCGTGAAAGACGTACGATATAAAGGCTTCCTCGTCGCGCTTGTCTAGTCTGCTCTGTATTGCTTAGTCCATCGTTCTTAAGCTCGTAGGATGGTAAAGAATCCGCAGTGCTGAGATTTGAAGTTGAGCAATCTTCGGGGTGTTAAGCCAGGAGGATGCGCTGGTCGAGACACAGGAGAGAAGGGCGCTGTCTTCGTGGGAGGGGCGCGCTCCTAACCCAAGCCTACTAGCGAAGCTTGAGATCGGCTGAAGAGTGGGGAATGCGTTTCGAACTGCCGCTTTGAACAACCTTGTCTGGCCCATGTTACGCAATGCAATAGATTGGAGAGGCCCGGGCAGCCTGGTTAGTCAAATAGGTGAGGTAACCCAATAGAATGTTACAGTACATCGCGCGATGTAAGATGACCGGAGATTGCATGAATGACGCACGTATGTTCGGTGTGTGCTTTTAGTGCCCTTGGTTAAAGTAATTGTGCGGAATGCGAAAACCGGCCGTCCCCTGGAAAAAATCGCCATTAAACTTTAGGCGCATGGGTGGTTCACGGAAATACCTTGACGGTGCGCGCTCCCCTGTTAATCACCGGGCGAAAACAAGAATTTGAGTTGATTTTCAGCGCATAAATTATGTATCTTCGCCGAAACCGCGGGATCCAGCTGGCGCTCGTGGCCCGCCAGCCCCAACAGCTCACAATCGAAAGGTCGCGCATGCGACACCCGCGAGACCAAAGAATTCAAAAAGACGGTGCCATCGAATTGGAGAGCGGACAGGCACTCGAAGAAGCGGAGGCGCGGAATGAGGGCTTCGGAATGGGGAGTTCGCGTGAGCGCAGCCAGGAGGGTGTCGGTGATCAGCGCCTCGGCCGCGTTATCGTGATCAGAGATGGTGAGCTTCTCCAATGCGAGGAGAGAAGCAGGGCATTCAAAGAAGATCGGCTTCCGTGATTGCGATGTCCCGCAGGTCGAGGGTGTGGAGATGAATGGGAAGTGAGGAACGCGCAGAGAAGGACATAAACTCGGGATGCGGCCAAGGCAGAGGGAAGGCTGTATTATACTCTCGCGAGGCAGAAGTGTGAATCCCAGAGTTGTGAGCGAGGGTAGTGCAAAGCCTTGGAATACTCTTTCTACTACCTGCCGCGCATGAGCGGGCGAAAACCTCTCGGATATTGCGATCCTGAGGACCGAGATATTGGATCTGGTGGATGGAACCTGAAAGGACACTTCGAGGTCTCGGAATCGATCCAGTCGCGAAAATGGCAAGGTGAGTGTGGCCGCCTGCGCCAAGCGGGACGCCATCGCCATCGCCACCGCCGGCTGATCGCCAATGGCCTCCACACAGCGAAACTCCGTCAGCTGTTCGAAAGGGAGGCAGGTGAACACCGCAAGGATATCATCCATGCTCCCGCTGAATTCGAGACTCTTTAAGCTCGGTGCAACTTGGAAAATGTGACGGCGGCGTCGGGGCCCCAGCAACGGAGTTGGAGGCACTCTAGGAGGCAAATATTACCCTTCGAGGCGGAGAGATGCAACAGATTGGCTAGACAGATGAATGTCGCCGCCCGCCATCGCTGCGAATGTTGAGCGAGTTCAAATATGGAGGAGGTGCTCCGCTGTCGCTTGCAACAGAAACGACCAACGGATGGTCGGCACTACGTTCGAGGAGGGTCTGCAGGAGTTTTTGAACCGTTTCGAGGTAAAGAGGATTGTCCCAGAGCGTGCTTTCGAGCTCAATCGTAGACCACAAGGATGGGGTACCCATAACAATGTCGTACCATCGCGCACACACCCCAGATAGTGTGAGGAGCGGGGATTGCGCGAGTCGTTTCAGTTCTGTGGATATCGATCTTGAACCCTCTAGGTCGTCAAACTCCGGCGTGAATGAGCTCCAGCATTCGGCGAAAGTCTCGACTAGTATCTCGGATGGGAGACGACGGATTGGAGCGTGAAAGCTTTGGCACTGGGTGTAGCAGACCTGTATGATCGCACGGTCCGTCGCCAGTCTGTCTGCTGAGGACTCGCTATTGCGACGTCGTATCGCTCGAGTTGGTCTGATAATTCGGACAGAGTGGTTGCAAGGTAGTCGGGTGGTTGGGAATTAGAACGTAGGAGTTCACGGATGAGATTCTATTGAGCAGAGTCGGGCAGTGCTTGAATGGGCATGTCGACATGGTGGGAAGAGGCACGTGAGCATTCGCGTGGCAACACGGAGCCAAAATACACAACAACAATGGTCAACTTCGTGCAACTGTGACCACTAAACTGTATTAAAGCCACCACTTGTTGGGAAAATATGTGGGAGCAATCAAAGAAGTCCCACAACCTCAAGTATTCCGCGGATCACATTTTTAAGCGACTTTCACCCAACTTTCATTAGAATCAAGACTCAGAATCAACTCGGAATCATGCTCAAGAGCTATAAAACCATTTCTATCCTGAAGACTACTTGAGAGAACGACGGGCCTAACAAAATACAGGGTCCCTGCGCACCCACTCTGACCCATCTCCTCGTTATATTGTTTGACCATATCTTCGAGATTATCTTTGGTGACACCTTTCGCAGCGGCGAGATGTCTGTCAATTTCGGCCAATCCCAGAGACGCAGACTTCTTTATGGCGACGGTCAATTTATTATTGGCAGCATCTTCTGCCTCGTTCAGCCGCGGCAAAGTCTTGAAATGAGGGTAACTCACCTGGATCCCCAGGTGCACAGAGTACTTTAATAGTCACCCAAGATCTATAATTTTGCGCGGCTTGGAACGCTTTTTATGTGGGCTGATCAACTTCCAGGAAGCGTGGACAGGTTAGCATTCAAAATGCGCGCCAGGATGTACTACGTACTTTGTTTGTACTTGACCGCGCCTTTGAAACCATTCGTTCTCCTGTTGATCTATCCTAACACCTAAGAAAGGATGGTGAATCTCTTTTTCTGGTAGCATTTTTCGTGCGAATCTCTCTTACAGCCGAATATGTAAATATTTTTAGGGAATAGACCCCTTGCCGTCGAACGACGCCAAGTCTTGTGTTGAGTCTTGTTGTCCGAGTTCTGGGTAATTAATTGTCGGATTTGCGCCAGAAACGTGGATCATGGCAGCAGATCAAAATTGCCTGTAAAAGTGCCCATATGTCCTGTTCACTCCAAACATGCCCTAATATTCCAGGAAGCCACTGGAAAGATGATTGTATGAGCCATTTTTGTCACATGTGCATAGTACTACAACTTGAATGCAGATCTGAGTGGAAAAAGGAGATACCTAATTAAATATCACTTTATCGCAATACGTCTAGTCCTAAAATCAGAGCTCTACTATCAATGGCGGGTGCAGGACAAAGATCACGCGTTGTATGCATCTGTTGTGCACTTGTGTACGCGTTGCGAAGTGCCACGTGCTCCACAACTTCTTCCTGACATACCCGAGCTTCCTTGTCCCCTTTTTTTTTGTTCCCACTCCTGCATTAACAGCCAAAAATTTCCCTCAAGCCGCGCTCATCGTCGCCCGCGTCGCCACTGCCTCTCTCCTGGCTCTCAAGTTTCCTCCACCGACGCAGCGTCTGCCTGACATAGGAAGAAACCTTGAAGCAAGCGAACGGCAGGGAAGACTCTCAAACCCGCATCCATATGGCTATCAGTATCGCAAACGGCTGTCGCAGCCGATCACAGCAATGTGAAATCCAAGGGGAAAGCCTCCCACCCCGCCCGCCCCACTGGCACTCAATCTTGTTCTCAGGCGCCTCCACCTTTATTCAACGTCCTGTACCTCATCAACCTATGCTAATCTCCGTTCCGAAAGGATCTGTTTACCCGCCCAGTCTATTAAGCACTTCGTATCCCCGCGTTCCCGTACTTATCCCCGCTGTCCCCGGTAAGAATGCAGTGTTATGGCTGGCGCGTCCCGATCATCATCTTGCGCTTCAGATGCGTTTTAATCGGACGGTTTCCAACCTCTCCGTCCCGAGAGGCTGCGTCATCCTACGGCTTGAGTATCAGCTTGTCTTTGACTTCTGGGCACCGGTCTGCAATCTAGCCACCCATATTCTCTGTCGGTTTATCAAGCTACCTGGAGATCTGCTGTCACAAGCATGGCCCGTCAAGAGGTCCAGTGGACTGCTATAAACTGCTCCAACCCGATTATTACTGTATCACACAACCGTGATTCTCTTGATCCCCTCGTAGCCATAGAATCCATCCACTCTAGTCCCACACTGGCTAGTTTCCCGATTCTTGATGTGCGCCCTTGATGAGACCACGGGTATCGACTGCTTGACATTTTCGAGCACGGATCTTGAGCGGCAATGTTGGCAAATCTTAAACATGGCGCTGGGTTGGATCAGACCGCACTCTGCCATCGATACGGATTAGCGCTTAATGACGCGACTTCGTACTATGGTTTCCACCTAACCTTCTGTGGCACCATATCGATTGGAAGTAACGCTGGTGTTTGGCTATCGTGATCTGCTTCTGGTATTCTCCCAACGTTGGCGCAGCGGTCAAGGGTTTGACATTGACCTTGAATTCCTTCAACACGCTAACCTTGGGCACCATCGGATGCAAGGGCAATTCTAATATCTATCTTCCCATCGAAACTTATCAACTTATCAAGATGCTTGTGGATGCGCAACACGAGATTGACGACTGAGCCCAGCAGCTGACGCTGGGGGACGCAGCCTACTGGAACAAGCATTACCCATCCCAAACAGCGTGACTCTCTTTCGGTCCGGGGCTTGGCCATCGAACAGCACAAGACCATAACCCGAGGCTAGAAGCACACCGAACTTAGATTTCACCTCCAACTTGGTGTTTCAGTCTTTACGCGGGAAACGTACCACACTCGGAAAGTTCCATCTCTTGGTCATCCCTCGATGCAGGACATCACGAATTTCAAATCGGCAGCGAGGCGGGTAAGCACTAACACGCTGTCGCTCACTGGTCGCTCGCGCTGACCTCTTTAGTTTCCTGAAACGCGCTTCGTTCGGAAAAACCTCATCGCCGTCAAACGCCGCCGTCCGCCGCCTCGACACGGCGGATCCTCGCACGTCATCGGCCGCTGAAACTCCCGTGATGAGATTCCCGTGGGCCGCTATCGCCGTAGGTTGGCGCGACAACGACGCCCCATTAATATGCAATAAAAGCGGCCTTCCCTCGGCCTTCCCGAAGTGTTCCAGCTTGGCGACGGTGATAGCGGGACGTCGTCCTAGGGAAATGCGAGTCCTTGGGAAGCAGGTGGGAGCGCTGATCACCAAGTTTACAGCAGGTCTACAAGTCTTGCAGGCAATCGACCGACGACTCATCCATAATCCATTTATCCATCGTTCGCTCATCCCAGCCGGACTTACATCTGGAATAGGTCCAAATAATTGAACTAAAATTGTGTTGCGAACTGCGAGGATACTCCGACACTGGGCTACCATCGCGCAATTCATTCATGGGGATAGAATGCTGGTTGGGCCTCACGAAGCTGTGGCGTAGCCCAACCGCTAGGATCTCGGCGTATTCTTGAGCGGTCATTTTATAACATGCGTGGCTGGCACATTTAAAGGTTGTATTTAAAATTAATCGCCCGTGAATTGGCTCACTGACTAACCGTAACAGAACAAGGCCGGACACTGCGTCAGCGTTCGCCCAACTACCCAACGCGGACGATGGAACACGAGAAATTTGGTCAAGGTTATACGTTTGAGATCCCTGGCCTACCGCCGTGAGTTCAGGGACATAAATCTCCACGCATTTAACCAAGCTCGAAATAGATCCAAGTAAGTTGTCGGCATTTGGCATGCCCCACTTAGGTTTCACCCCGAAGATCAAGAGATTTAGTAAATGTAGGGATACGTCCTGGTGGTCGTCCCTTATATTTTGAAGGTATTTGTGAGGATACAACGACCCTGCCTCGTCTCTTTGCGGCTAAACGGAAGTCTCCCCGATGGAACCGGAGTTGCAAGCTAGGGGCGTCCACTGACAGCATAAAATACCACAATTTGAATGGACGACTATCCGAGCATGCCAGTATTTCTAATGCTATTGCAAGGCGCGGTTTGAAGCTTGATCGTTAGAAGCTGTTCACCTAAAGCCCGAAATTCGCGGTGGAACTGCCTCCGCTTTTCGAAGGCCCTGCCCGGACCCAGCAGAGTGGAATCCCGCGTTGACACGAGGGCCTCCGCCCTATGAACGTGCGCCAGTCGATAAGTAGCCCTCTCAGCACCAATCAATGCTGTCGGCATTTCCCGCGCGAGGATAGTCCGCCCACCCGAGACACCCGGCGACTCAGCTCTTTCGTTGCTTCTACACTCAGAGTCTGGGCGTCCTGTGGCTCCGATGCGAGGTGACAGATGTGAACGCAAGGTCCATCAAATATTCGCCGGAGACGGGGTTGAATTCGGAACGCGAGGGCCTACCTCCAGTGATTTAACCAATTCCTACGTACATCCTCCAGCCCCGCATGCCAAAGAGACAGAGATTGGTATTCCCGCTGTACACATCGCAGACCGGACTGCAGGTTGAATCTCGCGAGGTTCCCCCGTGCTTTGATTGTCGCGCGCGTGGCGAACGCTGATTAGCCACCTCGATGGCCCGTGAGTTCTCGAACGAGTCAACCAGGGATATAGGTGTCCGGAAGTAAGATGTCTTCACGTACGTGTTTCCTGTGTATATTATATGTGCATGCCAGTGATTGCGATCACCCAAGTTCAAGAGTGCACCGGGCCTAGGCCTGTATGGCCAACGCACATAAGTATATTTGTTCATAGTTGTAAAAGACGCAGAAAACGCTATGCAACCAACCGTAAGTGATAATCATCTGCACCTCCAAATAACTATGCAGCATCGAGAAGGAGGCACTAACTGTGATCGAAACTTCTGGTCGAAGGCGAAAGATGTCATGACATGCTGTTGCGGCCAAGAAACGGGGATTGTGCCAGCGCGGCAAATCCTCGCTGCCTTCCCAAGTCTCGTACCTCTCGTTCTTTCGTCCTGGAGGGGTCTTGGTTGGAAGGGGTGGGAGCCTCGTAGTTGGACGTAGAGCTGAGAAGAAAAAAGGAGCAGCGAAGATCCACCGGGTCTGGGCCCGCTATCGGTGCTGCCAGTCAGCTGTGCGCGCGCGCCAATTTTTTTGGCCACGCGAGGTACAGAGGAGCCGCCACGGCTCCGAATATTCCGCCTCTGTATCTTGAATTACAACGTGATTTGAACGTGATGCGCGTCGGCGAAATTCGAATCACCTAGAAATATACGTCCGCTGGCTCGCATCAGGGAATGTGGAGATTCAGAGTGCGAACTTGATCCAGGATTTTGTATGCAGTATATCCGATTCGTGACCGTCGGGACTCCGTCGAATCCTAATTTTCACGCTAACAATTCCTAGCGTTTTGGCCGATACGACGTGGCTGAATTGTTACCTGGGCGGAATGAACCGGGCGATAAATCGAAAATCGTTTTCTTGGGTGGCTCATGAGATGAAAACAGAATGCCGAGGGTCTTCATTCGTATCCCTGCGTTTAGCGTCGACACAAGATGGAATGTCGGGGTTGCTAGTTGAAGGCAACCCCAGACAAACATCATTTCCATCGGTTTGAATCGGCATATTACTGGCAATGGCTGAACGCAAGGCCATGGCGCTGCACTAGCGGCTACTAGACGATTGCGTTAGAAAACCAAGTCGACAGTGACTAGAGCGAAAGATCTCAGACGCTTGGTCGTTCTTGGGCGCGATCTGGATCATGTAGGAGTTCAGATTCCCCGGAATCCACGAGAGATCGCACCCTGTGGCACTGGCATGGTGGACGTTTCTGGTCTTCACTGTAGTCGAGTTGGATCACGAGTTGAGCCCGAATTGCGATCATTCGATCAAAGCTCTTTGACCACAACACCCACCATCGCCGAGCATTCCATGCCACCGTGGGCCTTCCTATGGAAACATTCCCGAGACAATCCTAATTGCATTCTAGAGGTACCGACCCGCTTTTTCCCCGTGTCTGAGCTGTTTTCCACGATTTTTTTTTTTTCGCACCGAAGACACATCGACATCCCTCAAACATCCCTTATTCTCGCGGATCATGGTTGTAATCAACCTCTTGGAGCAACTCAAGGTTACTATGAAGTCCTTATCGAGGAATATACAGTGCAGGAAAACACTTCGCTGACGTCGTACGAACTTCACCGCGTCTTGAATTTGAATTTCTCGACTAGCCTTCTCGTGTGCCCGTCCTTCCGATGCCGTACCTCTCTTGACGCCCGGTGGGTCCATTACGGTGCTCGTGTGAGTGGTATCCATCATCCGACATCGACGCTGCATTCATCTTGCACAAGATGCGACACGACGTGACATGACAAGGACCAGGCACGGAGGCCGGGATCGACACTCCTGCGCTTGCCTGCAGACTGCAACTGACATGAACAGGCTTCTACAGCTCTCGGCTCGGCTGCGAGCCCCCGCGTCCCCGACGGCGGACTGTTTCAAGAGATCGACACGCGGACATAACGGTGAACTCGTCTGTCTGACCCTAATAAATGAATGCTGATTGTCGTATTGATGCAGGGTTGGCGGCGCTCCATCTCGCTCCATTGCGTTGACCTGGTTTACGCTCAATTGGGTCACCCGTGCGGATTTGAATTTAAATGGCGCTGCCGTCCCGAGATCTCTACAAGATTGTCAAGATCCGCACCTGCTGGATTAAGGCACGATGATCCCCCGGGGGGCGACGACACGAGACACGGGGATAATCCTGGCCTGACTACTATTCACCGACCGAACCTCAGATACGTCCCCATTGAGCGCGAAGTCGAAGCCGTTCAATTTATGGAACTGCGCTGTGCGGGGGTAATCTGCTGGCCAGCGATCCCCGGATGGCGTGCGATTGTTGTTGATATGCCGAGCCACCGACTCAAAACGACTAACCCGATCCGTGCGATGGACTCCGGAGGGTATATAGCCAGCGGAGATGGGGACGGGAGCGAGAGATTGGGACCGGGATGCAGCGCCCCGGCCCGCAGTTGCCCAGCATTCGCCAGCTGCACCCGTACCTCCCCCCGCCCCCCTCGGAGTACGCTGGGTCCCCCGAGTCCGGGCACGAGCACGATGAGCATGAAGACCGCGAAGACCGCGACGATGAGCCCCCGAAGAAGAAGCGCAGGCGGCAAGCGCTGAGCTGTACTGGTGTGTCTCGTCTCCATGTCTTGATGCACGCTGGCTGACGGCTGGAGGACAGAATGCAAGAGGCGCAAGATCCGCTGTGATAGGACGCAGCCATGCACGCCGTGTGTGAGGAGGGGCGACCAGGCAAAGTGCCAGTGGCACGTCGTTGAGCCTGCGTAAGCCTTTCTCTCATTTTTTTTCTTCATTTCTCTTCCGTTCCCTATCTGGCCGAGCACATCCGTTCCCCTCCTTGTCGCGCTGCTCCCTTGCTTGTATCCTATCCCTCTGCCTCCAACGGCCCGCTATATTCCCCCGACTTTTCTCCGAGTCTCCTGTCCATCCCGCCCAATAGTTTTCCACCTCTTACTGCACTCCCCTTAAACTACAGGACTTCTTCTGCCCTTTCGTCATTCCCATTGTCATCCTCTCCCGTGCCTATCTCTATGCTAACCCCCCTTTCTTTTCCTCCAGCGCCGAGAAATACGTATCCCGAGCGGATCACGAGGCCCTCCGCGCGGCACACGATGCCCTCCGGTTCCGCGTCGACACGCTCGAGGCGTACATCCGGCGCGTCGCGCCCGCGGGACTGCCGCCTTTCACGCCAGCGGGGCTCGCGCCAGCGTCGGGCGGGTCGATCTCACAGGAAGAGCCGCAGGAACAGCCAGGTATACAGCAGGGACAGGGATTCAATACGAGTGCACCCTCGCCCGAGCAGAGGGCATCACCTTTCAGCACCCGCTCGCCCGTGCAGCGCTTCCACTCGACTCCGAGTATGCACGCGTTCCCGCCGCAGACCTTCTCCCCGCCTGCACAGCATCAGCAGACGACCGTCACGCCGTCTCAGACGCAAACCCAAGGCTTTTCGCATTCCGCTTCACATCCTGCTTCGACTACACATCCTACTTCGCACTCTCCTTCGCATTCGCATTCCCCGACCGCCTCACACTCGTATTCGACTTCGCATTCAACTCTTCACCGCGCCCGGCAGCCCTCCATCTCGCCCCCACACCCGCAAACACAGCCGCAGCAGCTGTCGATGGAGACATACTCGCCGCCGAACCCGCATCATACTGGAGGCAGAGGCGGGCAGAGCGAGCAGGCGACTATCGCCCCGTCCCAGATGCAGCACTCTGCTTCCCGGACGCAAAGCCGAGACCGTGACTCTCGGCGACGTACGCGGCCGTCGCCGTCTCAGCTACAGCAACAACCGTCTCATTCGCGCTTATCGCCTGACACGGACCCGCGCCGCGAGTGGGGGCCAGGCTTCGGCGCATTCCCCTCCGCGTCGGGGTCGTTCTCTTCCGGGCCCGGAGCATCTTACCCTACGTCTTCGTATGGGGGTGGCTCCTCTGCGGATCTTGGAGCTTCGACATCGTCAGCAGGAAGGGGCGGCATTGAGGGCGGAGATGGAGGTACGGGCGCCCGCCACACGCACGCCCGTTCATCGTCTTTCTCAGGTTCCTCGTCAACTCGCGGCGAGAGCGTACGGCGCTTCTCGGGCTCCGGCTCGGGCGCGTCTTACTCCTCGTTGTCCGCGAGCTCGTCCCGCACCCGGCGCTCTTCATTCTCTTCTAGTACGCTTGCCGCGTCGCCGCCCACCTCATTCTCGTCCAGGGACTCCGCCTCGTTCTCCACCTTCTCTACTTCCTCGCCACAGACATCCTCTACCTCTTCTCCGCACATCTCGTCGTCATCATTCTCGACGTCCCCGCGCGCGGCCTTTGCTGCATCGTCAGCGCACGGCCTGTCCAGCGTCCGCCGCCCTTCGTTATCGACTGGCACCTCCTCCTCGTTCAGCCGCGGCGGGATGTTCTTCCAGCCCCTCGCACCCCCGGGCGCTCTCGAGCGGATTGTGTCGCCCGTCTCCCTCAAGCACACCGACACGCCTAAGCATACACATACACACACCGCGATCACTCCGACATACTCGCTCAAGGACCACTCTGCACCATACACGCAGACCGACCGAGATATGTTAAAAAATCGGCACGCGCAGGCGCCCCGGGGCGCGCGTCTGCGCGCTTGCCGCGAGCCCTGGGCCGGTCTGCGTCTTCGCTGCGTCCGCCCGCCATGTCGGCCCCTGGTGTTGCCGCTCATAACGAACAGGCACCCGCCAGCGGGGGTGCGCGAGGCACCGGGGCCCGGGGCGGCGCCCCGCTTGCTGTCGACACCCACTCCTCGCCCCCGCCCCAGCAGCACGCGGCGTACTCGATGTATCCGCCTGGGTAAGCCCAGCGTCAGCCGCGGGCGTCCCCGCTGCCGTCCCCGCCGCCGTCCAAGCCGTCGTCCACGACGGATGCGTGCGTGAGCTCGGGCTTCGACGACACCTCCGGTTCCCGGCCCCCACATCTTGACACGCCTCCCGGATCCGAGCACGGACGCATGCCACGGCTCCCTGGTGCCCACGGGCCTGCGCGCGCGGGGAGCGGACGTAGCAGGGACGGAACCAGGGGCGTGGCAGTAGGTGATGCTGCGCCTTTCCTGCAAATGCTCGCATTCGTCCTCCTCTCCTCGCGTTCCTTGGTCCGCACCTCGAACCCGTCGTTCTTTCCCCATTTTCCCTCCCTCTGCTATCTGCCGATTGCTCTGTCCACGTACCCATTCCTCCTGGCCATCGCTTCTGTATCTATGTCTTTATTATATTATCTCATCCCTCATCCCGCATCCTGCATACCGCACCCAATCCCGCATCTGCCCCACACCCTATGTATTTACGAACCAGACACGCATCGGATACCCTGTCCATAGCATACCACCCACGCACATACTCTTTCTCGCTCTTGCATCTCGCATCCCTTGTACTGCCCTACCGACGACCGTAGGCTATCTTAATGCTGCCTAGTGTATATTTTATTGTCGCTACTATCAGACAGAAAGAAAGAAGGATTGTACATGTCCCTATCTTGTCCTCCTCTCGGCGGTCACTGGCCTCACGGGATTGCCTAGGCCCATAGGCAGACTCACGACTCTGCCGGCTCAGTCGACTCCGACGAGGCTCGGCACGCTCTGACGAACCGACGTTAACAGTCAACGGAACCCAGCAGGCTGCCGAGCTCTGCCGACGGCCGGCCGGAAAGCAGCAAGACGTCGGCTGGGCGGCGCTGGTCGGCATTGCCACATGCCGGGCCCGCGACCTGGGCTTGGGCTCACGCCTGGCTACGTAGAGGACATTCAGAGGTCTATTCCAACATCAACTGACATCCGTGCAGTATTTTCTCCACTTCCAGTTGCCTTCGTTATAGATTTGGAGGTCCAGGAGGGGGCCGACCAGTTTGATGGGGAGTAATGGCCGAATGTTGAAGGTTCAAAAGCCCCCATTTGATTACTCGCCATTACTTGCATGGTTTCAGAGGCGAATGTTTATTCAAGGAAACCTTTGACACCTTTAAAAACTTGTGGGCACTTGAAAAAAAAAAAAGCTGTTAAGCCGAGGCCTGAGCCCAAGCCAGTCTCTCGTAGATAGATGCTACACACAGCCAACCTTTTCCGTCCACACTGGAACTAGGAAGCGCCGACTCTGTCGGCATATACCTTGCTTGCACAAATTCATGAGACTGAGGGCCTGAATGTTGTTTCTGCATTTTGTGCACTGGGCTGTCGCCCGCTCCTGCTTGTGCCCGTTGCGACTCCCAGCATCTATTTCTCTTGGGTGTTGCCAGCTCCTGCTTGCACCCATTGGGAGCTCCAGCTTCTTTCGAAAATCACACATGTATTTATCTTGGCATCACCAGCTCCTGCTTGCGCCGATTGGATGGATTTGAGGCATAAAATAGTCATCTGGAACATAAAGTAATTTGAATCTGCTCTGCTGGACTCTGCATTTGGGGTAAGGTGTAAGTCGAGAGTCAGACTCTGTTTAGTCAAGTACTGACAGTTTTGCGGTTGAGGAATGGGATGTAAATCAGGTAAAAGTTGACATCCAGGCCAAGTCTAGGGCCTCGGGAGATTCAGGATCACCGGGTGTGATGAAAAGCGAGTCAATTATGAGGGTGGAGAGACTAGGGAGGGCCGACTCTGTTGGCAAAAAGCATGCTTGCAGGACAAAACTAAGAGAGGTTCAATTGCACGCTGAGTTTCGCTCACGGCTTCAACAGAAGACGTAAAATTGAGTCAGACTTTAGTCGGAGTTGACAAACAGATTGAGTCTGGACCAAGTCTGGGCCTCGGGGAATGTAGGATCATCGGACCCCACAATCATGCAGGTGCATGGGAATTGCCTTTTTCAGCAAATTTCGAGATGTCCACCCAGAGCAGCTGTGGTATTAGCTACAATCATCCAATTGACCTGGATGTTGGATATGTTATGCTCACATGTATTTAGGAGGGCCCCATTAGCTCAGATTAGATTTCTCAGTCACAGTCCGCATTTAGTGTAGAGCAGGAAATTGATTGAAATTGGAACCTTCACCAAATTTCGATCCCAACGTATATTCACAATACAAGGGGTTTGGGCCCTTGGGGACATATTTAAGTATATCATATCTGAAATCTAGGTCAATCGGATGAGTGTAGCTATGCAATACTATGGCTGTTCTGCGTGGACCCCTCAAAATTTGCTGAAAAAGGCAATTACCATGCACCTGCACGATTGTGGGGTCCAAGGCCCTCTGGAATCAATGTGGGAATCAATTGGTCTTAAAATCAAGGGTCCGGGTCAGAATTGAGCTCACAACAGCTGATCTCGTGAAAACATTAAAATTTGATTAAAAAAAACAGGCTGTGCCCTGAGTTCCGCAAAGAACTGTAATTAAGGTCCAGACAATCACTCCACGATATAAATGTAAGTCAGCAGATGATTGGGTTGTGGAACCTGATCACAATCAGAAACACAATGGAAAGGTGAAAACCAGTCCAAATGTCTGCACTTGTCTCAGAAAACAGAAGGATCCACTGTTGTTTCACCATGAAACTCTGATATTTATACAAACTGTCAGTCCAAATGGGAATAATAAATAATATAAGACTTTGAGTACAAACCTATAAACAGAACGAGGTGTGTCATTGGGCACCACACCTATTTGATATAAAACTGAACTAGTCTGTGTATTGAACCTTTAGCAAAAGGTGTATTTGGCTGATTGACTGCAACAAGGGTATAGTTTCAAGTCATTATGCCCACCCTGCCTGAATGCCTGTGATTCTAGTGAATGATGGTGCCTGCAGGCTTGCCTGTTGTTCTGTCAAAGTCATCTTTGGCTGGTCAAGTGCAGCAATGCCAGAACCCCTGTATGGGTTTTGACACCGGCAAACTCTGATGTGATGGGAATGTATCCAGATGTAAGGCCTGAACACAGCCTCCTTGCACAGCCCCTAAAAGACCATTGTTCTGTCACCAAATGTCAGCTGCTAGGTACTGGATCAATGATATTTGATCATACCGGACTGGGATGACAACAGGTCTGCCACGGCCGTGATGTCCGTCTCATCTGACCAATAGCACGCCCCCCATTTGAACCTCTGAATAGATGTTTAGATGTCCATGCCCTTGATCCGGGCTGCACTAGAATGTCCCAACCTGTCTAAGGTGGTAGGACATTCTTTAGTTAAACAACTAAAACACTCTTGTAATCTGGCCCATAGTGGTGCTGTTATGCAAGGTAGGCCAGTGATCAATAGTCTGTGTATATACCCATTGCTAACTGCTTCAGGTCTCAGCAATATCCCTCTAGAGTATGATTAATAGGACTAATAGGTAACAACTCATGTAATATTGAAAGACTTCACAGGCATTCACCCAGCAGGCCTATCATTCAACCCATTTTTTAATATTGACTGTCCCCAGTCAACTGAACACTTTTTCAGAAGGTAACCTTATCAGGATGGCACCGGTCAGATGGTGCCATTGGCATGGTCATTATGAGGGACCATTCAATTGGTCTAATCAGATTTCCCCAAAAGGGAGTTCCTATGATTGCCATCTCGGCTACCAACACTTGCTGTCGGCTGAGGTGAATGTGTGGCATATGTTGAGAATTCATTGGGTGGATGGGCAAGGAGGGGTACTGGATGAGAAGAGGTATACACTCATTCCTGCCCTGTATCTTGCAAGATTATACAGAGAGAATCAAGTCCAGACTTCATCGAAATTTTGTGGTTTGGTTAGACTCAAACCAGTCATTATTTGCTGTATTGATGACAGTCGATCAATAGAGGAGCTGAATAACGACTGGAACATTTTAACCGGTGACATGGAGACACGGAGATTGCCGAAATCTTTAACGGACTTAGCCAAATTTCGTCGGAGGTTCAAAACATAATATTTTCTTTCCGCAAATCTGAGGAGACAGATTTGTAGCGTCCCAAATTCTAAGACTCACTATGTTTTTGCTTTTTCCATATCTATCAAATAGATTTTACTACAGCGAATTTACTCGCAACCCACTCGCAGCCCTTTTGGCTAGGGAAACACGTGCCATCAAGCTGTTATCTTGGCGTGTCTGGGCCCCCGCAAATTAATTCATAGTGAGAGTGTTTCTTGCGTGATCCAGAAACGAAAGATGTCACGAGTCTTAGAATTTTCCTTGCTACAAATCTGTCTCCTCAGATTTATGGAAATAAAATATTATGTTTTGGACCTACGACGAAATTTGGCTAAGTCCGTTGAAGATTTCGGCAATCTCTGTGTCTCTGTGTCACCGGTTAAAATGTTCCAGTCCCTCCGGCGCAGTGATCAAACGACTGTCTTTGATCTCACGCAAGAGGTACTGGTTCGAGTCTATGGTTTGGTTCCATTCCTTTTATTCTCCACAGATGAAGCTAACCTCAAGTTAAAAACACAGCAATTTACCCTATTCATTGAAGTGGACTGGTTTTTTTTTTTTTTTTTTTTTTTTTTGGAGGTGTGTTTGTTATGACCATTGGCAACTAACAATTGGTTAGCCCCGCTGGTCCACAAAGCTGGTAGGGGACATGTGACCCTACTCCAAAGGCGGGAATGCATTTACGCACGAACGGCAGATGCCGAACAGTGTGGGACTCGACCTAAATTAGGTAATACCCACTAGAACCCTCCTAGTGACAGCTTAGCCGGGGTTCGAACCCTTGATCTTAGCGAGGCCCGGCAATCTCTGATTTACTCAGAGATTAGGAGCGCTGGTTACCGATACACCATGCAGCCCCTGACTGGTTGATTTTTTTTTACTGGAGTTTCACTCCTTGTTCACCTCTTTTTATTGTTCTGAACATTCGCAGAGCGCTGAGCGGAGTTTGAAATCAGCCTTTCTTGGCCTCAGCATTCACAAGTAGGTATTCATATGCACAATGTTGGGAGCAACATTAATATCATTGTTATTTTAATCATCCCCTCACCTAACCTCGGATATTGTGACACTTTTTAGAATATGGGATCCTTTCTTAGTTTCAGTTGGTTCTTCACATTCCGGCAAGGGGTGGCAGGGCCACAACCTTTGGACCACGATGACTGAAAACCTCTTGGCCAGGACCCTGAATACCAGAACAACCACCACCAGTCAGCAATCATGCAGTCCGAGAATCTGCAAGTCCAAAGCAGCAAACAGTTGATGCTGAGGTGCTATGGCCCAAATTCAACACCATTTGTAGAGTCTACAGAGGTTTTCCATGTAGATGGAGTACAGAAATATGCCCGTATATATGTCCACTTTGTCCCCATTTTTTACTGAACTGGCCAGACTCTGAACCCCCCAACCCAACATGGACTTAGTGGCATTTGGCAACAAGCAGTGCAGAATAAAATGGGTGAAAAAAATAAAGCCAGCAGAAACTACATATGTAAATGATCCTGGACAGGTAAATCTCCACAGATTTCTTGTGGTAGTTGTAAGTTCAATTTTCTGTGTGTTGCTGATATCTGCTGACATGACACTGGTTGAACATTTCAAATTTTTGAGTGAAAAAATTGGTGAAAAATGTTTTGAATTTTACAGAAGTTTTTTTGCCAAAAATGTAGGTGAAAAACTTGAATCATTTTCGAAAGTTTTTGAACTTGAGATGAAAAATTCAAAATAAAATGGAAAACTGCTGAAAAACTTTTGAGTTTTTCACCTGAGTTTTTCACCTACATTTTTGGAGAAAAACTTCTGTAAAATTCAAAATATTTTTCACCAATTTTTTCAGTCAAAAATTTGAAATGTTCAACCAGTGTGAGATCCACACTGATCCACATGCCTTGGTAAATACTGGTTGTATCTTGCCCTGCTTTAAACTCACTGAAAACCACTTCATGGTACAATATTTTTGTGATATTCGGAGTCAGCGGCAAAAACTATACCAGATGCACTCTTTAAAACCAGTCATACCAGTTCAAACAGATGAGATATCCAAAACCTTGTCAAAAAGGCATCAAAAACTGATTTCCCAGGACCCTGGGTACCTGACTGGCTACCACCAGTGGGTAGTCAAGGTCCAGAATTAAGGTTTTCACCACCCTTTGCATTCCGGTACTTACCTGATGTCCCGAAATTCTATGAATTAGTAGAGTAGAAAAGCCCAGAAAAGCAATACTTTATAGGTGAGTACCAGCCACTCTTTTGAGTACAGTACTAGTGTGGTGATCTGCCACAGGCATAGTGATGCTAGGGTCCGTGGTCAGACATTATCACTCGAGGTCGTGATTTGATGGGAATAACCAGTGTACAGGAGATGAGGAACCAAAGCAAAATAATGTCTGGACTGAAATAAAGATGCATCATAAACGGGCCCCACGGTTATGGTGGTCCGCTTGCACTTTTATTATTCCACCATATTTTCATGCATATCCAGCAAGGGGGCGTGAGGATTAAACTTACCCAGGATGATGCTACCCCCTGGTGGGGTGGGTGGGTGGCCAAATTCAGTGAGACTGAAATTTATCTCAAGTCACTGGTTGAACATTTCAAAATTTTGACTGAAAAAATTAGTGAAAAATGTGTTGAATTTTATAGAAGTTTTTCACACCTTCTCTATTCTTGGCTGAACCACGGTTGAACAGGCCGCAATAGAAGGAGACCCAAGAGTTCTATTTTATTTTGAAATGGGCTGCATGCCCTCAGCATTCAAGGGGTGGTGTGGAGAGTATATCAGCCTCTGTAAATCAGTGTAAATCACTTTGAAATTGCCATGTTATTGCTCTTTATTCCAAGAGTCGTCGGTTCGTTTCCAATGCTGGAGGCGTAGGTTGATGGGAACCATATTTTATTTTATTTTTCTGGGCCTTGGAAGGAGATTGGTTTCATGAATTATGATAGGTGTACCATCCTGGAATGGTGTCTTGTTTGGTCTTCAAGTTTTCCTGTTCTGAAGAGGGTGCAAGTGTGAAGAAGGTTAGATGCTCAAATGCCAGTGCACTTCCAATGCATGTGTATTTCATTTCACACATCTAAGTATCTCTATGTGAACATTGGCTGGGATAACCTAGAGGTCAACAGCCTCAGGAAGACTTGATAACAAGATGGCCCGAAATCTGTAGAAGGAAGTTGAAAGTCAGTAAATGCAGATCCTCCCGCGAGCCGACTCATAAAAATGCTTAAATGATGTCCTTTTTCCTTGTCTGCTATTTTGCACCGAGTTTCTCGCCATATTTACCTCCCAGTAACATGTTTGAGCTAGTGTTTTCAGGGTTGAGGGCTCAAGCCAAAGCCCGACCCGAAGTCGGGCCCAAGTAGGGCTCAGGCTCAGGCTCAGAAATTCCCAGAGCTCGCGACCCTGGGCTTGGGCCCGGGCCGCTGTGTGCCAACATGGGTGAGCGAATGGTTAGTTTCTGGAAGTCCATAAGCTACCTAAGTTGAATCTTATGGATGTCCAAGATTTTGGACCATGTTACCTGCTTTGTTCGAGGTTGGGGACTGTCGAGGAGGTGGAACGGAATATCCCGGAGTTTTGATGGACATCCGGGTTACTATTGAACGCGTGGTTACGTCCATTAAAACATCGTTCTGTGGTTAGACAACTCATTCATCACTGAAAGACTCACCTCAATGCAGCCCAAATAAAATTCAACCAAGCCCAGGCCTGAGCCCCGAGCCCGACCGACCCGGGCCCGACTCAAGGGTAGGGTCGGGCTCGGGATATTCTCAAGCTCAAGCCCTTCCCTTCCCGACCCAAGCCCGGGCTTTTAAGCCCGACCCGACCCTGACAACACTAGTTTGAGCGAGCCAGAGATTGCAAGAATCACGCGTTGTTTGTGCGCGTGTACGCGTCACGGCGTGCCACGTGTCCGTCTCTCACCTGCTTTGCTTCCCACCACTAAATTTATTCGCCGCTCTCCCACTCCTTCGCCCTTCCTTCTTCCGCACTTTCTCTAGCTTATCTCGAGCTAAACTGAGCCCCGAAAAAATGGGCTCCTCGCAAAGCACTCTTACCCCCGAAGCCGCGCTCACCGTCGCCCTTGTCGTTGGCGGCGCTGCTGCGCTAGGGTACTCCACCCTTTCTTCGTCTTCGTCTTCCCCGGCAGCGGCGAAGGACAAGGAAAAGGACAAGGCGAAGAAGAGCAAGCGCAAGAGTGTCGGTACGCCGGCCTCCGAGCCCGTATCTGCATCCGCACCCGTATCGCTATCTACACCTGCGCCTGCTGCGGCCGATGCGGGGGCAGCTGCATCTACGGCCTCGAAGCCCAAGTCAAAGTCCAAGGCAAAATCCAAGGCAAAAGCCGCGTCAAGCGCACCCGCATCCGAGCCCACGGCCAGCTCACTTCCAGGCGCATTCGACGCGGAGGCGGAGCCCGCGGAGGCTGCGCCGCCAGTCAAAGCGCACTCGAAGAAGGCGAAGAAGAAGGCTGCTGCTGCGCCTACATCTACACCTGCCCCAGAGCCCGCCTCTGCACCTGTTGACGTAGAGAAGGAGGCACCGCCCGCCCCGCCGTCGGCCCCGAAGAACAAGAAATCGAAGGGGAAAAAGAAGGCGGTGACAGCGGCGGGGGCACCCGCACCCTCTGGCGCGGAGAGCACGGACGACGGGTGGACGCGTGTTGGCGCGGGCGGGGACACGTCTACGTCTGCCAGCGCCAGTCTCGCTGGGGAGGAAAAGGTAGAGGAGGAAGAGGACGAGGAGGACGAGGAGGAGGCAGAGGAGATCCCGCTGCCCGGCATGCGCCCCAAGCAGCAGCCGCAACGCCGCCCACTCGCGGAGAGGATGCTTCCAAAGCCGCGGAAAACGGGGGTGGATGAGTACGTCTCTCTCTCTCATTTATTCCCAGTTTCTTCACTCTTCGCTCGACTCGAGTCTATCGTCTCTTCTCCCACTTCTTACCGCCTCGCCCGACTCTGCTGCGGTTCCTTCGTTACATTCCTCCTTCCCTTGACCCCCTTCCCCTCATCCTTACGGCGTATCTATATATTGTTTCTTTCCCCCTCTACTCATGCCCACCTACTTGTACTTACTAAGCCTTTTTTTCGTTCAGCATGCTCCCCGCCTCGAGCCCAGACTACCCCGCCATCGCGCGCGTCATGCGTGTCGTCCCGCCCTCGGGGACACCGACCCCGCCGGCAGAGGACGCCGCCCTCGCACCCACTGTGACACCCGAAGAAGAGGAAGACGCGCGCGCCGCGCTCGAAGCGCTCGCCGCCGCTGACGCCGCCGACGCGCTCGAGGCGTCGGGGACGTGGGGCGCAACGGAGGCGGAGGAGGACGAGGGCGAGTGGGGCTTTGTGCCTGTTAAGCGGCGGGGAGGTTCGTGCCGTTTTCCCTTGCTTTCTTTGCTTTTGGTTTCGACTTCGTTTTTTTGCGCCCTTCTGGGTTCCTTGTTTTGCGGCCCCTTGTCGCGTCGCTCCCGTTCCATCGTCCCCGTCTTCCTGCGCCCCACCTCCATCTCTTCCTCCTCCGCCGCTTCTTCTCATACCCCGTCTTCTTCTCCTCTTCTTTGCGCGCCTCCTTGTCCTCCTGTTGCGTCTCTCCCTTCCCGCCGAGCTGTCGCTCCCTCCTCTCCATCTCCACACGCTCGGTCGCCCTCTTTCATCTCCTTACCTTCTCCTCAAACCGCCGCATCCACTCCTCCTTACGCGTCGCTCCTTCCCATGCGGCTCCTCCACGTCCACGTCCTCCTCATGCACTGCTCCTTCTAGTGCCGCCTCTCCTCCTCCCCCAACCTCTTCTCCTCACGTTCCCATCGCTCCGCCTCCTCTGCGCGGCCGCATGCCTCCACCCTCCCCACCTCATCCTGTAGTCGTGTCTCCTACTGACTTTCTCTCCCATCCACCTTTCCCCAACGCACGATCTGCCCTTGCCCTCCTCCACTGAATGCATCGTCGCCACGTACCTTCCCTTCCTTCCTTCCTTGCCCTCCCCTGCATCCCAACCTTCTCCCCTCCCCCCGAGCGTCGATGCCTGTTCTTCCCTCGCCCTTCATTACTTGTCCACGACTGCTCGCGTCCCGACGTGTCTTTCCTTTCCCTCACCTTCCTCCTCGCGCGCTCCCTTTGATTTGGAGGGCTCCCTTCTATCCGCGGCTACATGATCGAGCTGCGAGTCCCTCGATGAATGCATCATCACTACCTTCCCCTCCCGCGCCCCAGCTTACCACGGCTGCATTGGCACTGTGCTATCCGCTATCCACTTCCCTTCCTCTTTCTCCTTGCCCCGTCTGCTTCCCTTTCACACTCCACGGCTGCATCGCCCCCGCGCACCTGTTATTATCCTTGAGCTATCTTCCCCTTCCTCACCGCTGCTTGTCCTTCTTCTGTCTCCTCTCTGCCCACCCGCTAATACTGATGCCCCTATCCATAGCCTCGACGACGGCTTCCAGCACTACCACCTCTAAGTCCACCCCAAAATCCACCACCGGCGCCGCGGGGACCGGCGCGCAAGCGAAGAAGAACGCCGCGCGCCGCGACGCGGAGAAGGCCGCGCGCGCGGCGGCGGAGGAGGCACGGCTCGCGGCGCTGGCGGCGCATCGAAGGGAGCTGGAGGCTGCGCGGGTGAAGGAGTTGGGTGAGTCTGAGGTTTCCGTCGTTCGCCCCCCCGTCTTCTTTCCGTTTCCTCGCCGACCCTTCCGCTCGTATTATCCATCGTCCTCTCCCACTCTTTAGGCCTCACACCGGGCTCCTTCTTTCTTCTCTTTCTCGATTTCCCCCTACCGTCTTCGTCGTTCCTTCCTTCGTAGTCCCTCCGTCCGCTGCACCATCTCGTTTCTCCTGCCTTTTCCGCTCGAGTCCCGTATCGAGTGTCTTTAGCCCATTCTCCTTCTCGTCCCTCTCCCTTTCCTCTTTCTCTCACGGGCACGATACTCACATGCCACGCAGCCCAAACCCAGGCCAAGGCCAAGGGCAAGATGAGCGGCGGGATGAGCGCGAGCGTCGATGCGGACGGGCGACTGGTGTGGGATTAAGGCGCTGCCGCGTGTTTCCTCCCGTTATGCCTGTCTGTCCTCGTCCTCGTCGTCCTCGTCAGCGCGGTCTATGTTCGCCGGTGCGGGTGGGGAGGAAGGAGGTCGTTGGCGGGCGGAGTCATGCGCGGGGGAACGAAGAAGAACAGCTAGGAAGGAGGAGCAGAGCGAAGAAAAAAAGCACCCCGGATAGACACATCATACACACACCATACTTTCCTGCGTAATCGAGCCCACCACTTTCGTTCATTGATCAAGGCGGCAAGCGACAGGCGTCGTGCTCTTGAGTGCATCCGAGCCGATTCGTAGAGAGCGCGGAGCGGGCAGCGGGGAGAGATATGTACAATTTTTTTTTGATTGTTATGTAGCGGTGAATGTACACTAGACTAGGGAGGCATTAGGATAGGTGGTTGTCGGGCGGTGGGCAGTAAATAGATGCAAAATGCAAGAGGGATGCGGTGCAAGGACGGAGAGAGTATGTGCGTGGGTGGTATGCTATTGACAGGGTATCTGGGCCAATTCGAATGATGCAGGATGCGGGGTGTAATAATTTAGGAGTACAGCTATGGGTTAACGACAGCGGAGGGACAGAGGGGGTGTGATATATAAGGGCAAGAAAGATGACGAGGATCCTGGCGAGCAGATACCGTGGAGGACGGTAAGCGCGCGCGCTTGCAGGAGTGGCGCGCTACAGATACCCCGCCTCGCGGGCGAGCGACGGTGGCGACAAGGGGTGGGCGGGAGGAACGGACACCATGAAAACTAAGCTCTCGCGCTCTTCCCTCGCGCACTACTGGATGCCAAGGGGCATGGGCAACGAGAGCGCGGGGTTCCGGCGAGGATCCATACGTGTCGATAGGAAGATGCAAAAGCAGAGAGTATGTGCACGCGGAGCGTGAAATGCGATGCGATGGGTATCAGATGTATACGGAGAGGCGGTGGAGGGCGAGAGGTGCAGCGACAGCGCAGAGGAGCTTCACGTCGCCTACCGCCTACCCCTTCCCCGTACCACGCCGCGTCCCCGTGGGTGCCGAGTAGCTATACCCCGCGCGGTAGGTACTCCGGGGATCGTGCGCGCCTGCGTGGGGCGAAAGCTCGGGCGGGCTCTGACTCTGAGTGCGCTGCACGGGCGACGTGCACGGCGAACGAAGGGGCTGCGGAGGCGGATACGTTGCTGGTCCGCGCGGCGGGGACGAAGGGTGCAAGATGTCGAGCGAGAGGCGCGCACTGGGTGGTGCTCCTGCTCCGCGGGCAGCACCACCGCCCGCGCCCGGACCAGCGCGTCCTCCATCGGGTGCCCTGCCGGCAATCCTCCTCTCAGCCTCATCCGCAGGCGCGGACAGAAATACTGCGGCGTGCCCGCCCCGGTGGCCCTCTTGGCGCCCGCCCAACGCGCGGGAAGGGGCAGCGGAACCAGGTGGAGAAGGAACAGCTTCATCCCCCGCTCCCAGGGCTCGCGGCGAGCGCGCAGACGCGGGCCCCGGAGCGTCTGCGCGGCCCAATTTTTTGGCGCGGGGCCTGAGTGCGGAGCCTTGAGGGAGGGAGGGAAAAGGGTAGTGTGTGTTTCCGTGGGGAACTCCATTTCCCGAGCGACGTTCCCGCGCACCCGCGCCCACGGCTCGGCGCGCTTGCTCGACAGGCCGATGGGCGACACAACGCGCGCGGCTACGTGCAGCGGCTGGAAGAGCATCCCCCCGCCCCCGCTTCCACCGCTGATGGCGCTGAGAGAGGGACGGCGGGCTAGGGCGCGGGGTGATGCCGAGAAGGATGCGTGCGGGGTGTCCGGGGAGGCAGACGCTGAGAACGATGAGAAGGATGTGTGCGGCGAGGACCCGGGCGCAGAGAAGGAGGAGAAGGAGGGGTGGGGCGAGGAGGCGAAGAATGACGATAATGATGTATGCCCAGACGAGGTGTGCGATGAGGCGGACGCAGAAGAGGGTTGGGCGGCCTCGCTGCGAGACGACGAGGAGGTAGGGAGCGATGAGAAAGAGGTGTGCCCAGCGGCGCCTCTACTCCCCGAGCCCGAGGGCGAGCGTGTGGGCTCAGTGCCCACGGTTCCCGATCGCGAGCCGGAGGACGTGCGCGTATGTGTATGCCGGGTGCTCCCGCTCATCCCTCCCGCCGACGCCGAAGGGAACGCCCCCGAAGCAACGGGGAACGCGCCGAAGCCTGGTCCCCACGCACGGTCCGGCGGCGGCGGCTGCATCTGTGGTTCAGAATGGGGTGGCGGGTACGGCGGCGACGGGCGCGTACGTCGCTGAGAGTCACGGTCGCGGCTTTGCGCCTGGAAAGCGGAATGATGCGTCTGGGAAGGGGCGATGGTCGCCTGCTGACTCTGCCCGCCTCCGCCTCCGGTATGGTGCGGCGGGGAGAACGTCCGGGGGGGAATGTGTCTAATGATAGCTGTTGGGGCTGTGTCTGCGGGCGAGGGGGCGACCGCCGCGCGCGCTGTGGATCTGGAGGCAGATTGGAATGGGGCTGAGAGGAGAAATGCGATGTAGAATGCAAAAAGCCTTGCGTTTGCGTCTGGGACGGCGTGACGGTCGTCTGCTGATGCTGCGCAGGCGGCGAGAAGGTCCGGGGCGGGAAGGTGTGCGTGCTTGTGGTCGGATCGAAGCGCTGCACGGGTGAGGAGGCGCTGAAAGGCGAGGTCGTCCGCTGGGGCGGGGGGACACTGGTATTAAATCCTTGTCCCTGCTGTGCGCTCGGCCCCGGCTGTGCAATCGTTCCGGCAGACGCCGGGGTGAACCCCGTGGCCGAGAAAGGCGGGAGCCCCGGGGGCATGTGGCGCTGGATGTAGGCCTCGAGTGCGTCGACGCGCGCGCGGAGTGCGTCGTGATCGGCGCGAGAGACATATTTCTCGATGCTAGAAAAAAAAAGGAGGTTAACAGCGAGCTACTAGCACAGGTAACGGTAAGGACGAGGGTGATGAAAGGGTAGAGGTAGAACGCGGGCAGCCCAAGTAAAGGACGTGGCAAGACGATGGGCGGGTTAGGCAAGTGACTCGGAAGAATGTCGGGTCGGGGGATTATCAGGGCCTGTGGATGCAGTGAAGGACGACGAGAAATGGAATACTAGTACGGGCAGCCGGAGCAGGGCGACGAAAAGAATGGTGACACGGACGAGCCCAAAGAGCCAAGCCCCGACGAAAAACAAAAACAAAAACAAAAAACGAGCGGAACTTACACAGGCTCAACGACGTGCCACTGGCACTTTGCCTGGTCGCCCCTCCTCACACACGGCGTGCACGGCTGTGTCCTATCGCAGCGGATCTTACGCCTCTTGCATTCTGTCCTCCAGGCGTCAGCCAGTGTGCATCAAAAGGATGATGAGACGCACCAGTACAGCTCAGCGCCTGACGCCTACGTTTCTTCTTCGGTGGCTCGTCGTCGCGGTCTTCATGCTCATCGTGCTCATGGCCGGACTCGGGGGACCCAGCGTACTCCGAGGGGGGCGGGGGAAGATACGGGTGCAGCTGGCGGATGCTCGGCAGTTGTGGGCCGGGGCGCTGCATCCCGGGCCCAATCTCTCGCTCCCGTCCCCATGTCCGCTGGCTTGGTTAAATACCCTCCATCGCACGGATCGGGCTAGTCGTTTCGTCTCGGCGTCTCGGCGTATCAACGACAATCGTATGCCATCCGGGGATCGCTGGCCAGTAAATTATCCCCGTGCAGTGCAGTTCCATAAATTGAGCGGCTTCGACTTCGCGCTAGATGGGGATGGGTATGCGTCTGAGGCTTCTGTCGGTGAATAGCGTACCAGGGCTATCCCCGCGTCTCGTGTCGTTGCTCCCGGATCGCCGTCCCTTAATCCAGCTGGTATAGATCTACAGATCTCAGCAACATTCAATCAGTGCCACGGGCTGGCACGGGTGACTGACCCGGCGACCGCTCGGCGCTTGCGAAGGACAATGGAGTGCGATGGAGCGCCAACCCTGCATCAAAACGATTGTCAGCATTCATTTAGGGTCAGACGAGGCGAGGCGAGCTCACCGTTATGTCCGCGCGTCGATCTCAAACAGTCCGACGTCGGCCCTCGGGCCCCGCAGCCGAGCCGACACCGCTGTTAATGTTAATTGCTTGCTTGTTAGCGCTGAGGTGTCGACCCGGTGTGCGTGCCTGGTACCTCAATTCTCCAAGAGGTGTCGCGTCGTGTCGCATCCTATGCCCTCGAAGATGAATGCGCCGGCGATGTCGGATGTCGATATTACTCATACGAGCGCTGTGGAGTCATGGACCCACAGGTCGTAATTTAATGCTGCATACGGCATCGGACGGACGTATGCGCGAGAACGCTGAATCAAGAGATTAACACAAAAAGATACCAGCCAGCAGCGAGTTTCGCACAAAGTTATACGGAGTGTTTTCTTGGGCCATACTGTGGCATAATCTCTGCCAAAAAAATCTGATTATAGGCTTGATTGGACGAGATATCGGTGGCGACCTTGGGAAAGAGCTCATACACCCGACAGAGCGAGGCTGAGTACCTCTGACGTGTGACCACGGTTATCTGGGTGACATTTTCATGGAAATCCACCGGGATACCGCTGTGTACGCTGGGTAAGTGAAATCGATGGTGGACGTTCTGGTCAAAAGCTGTTGATGGAATGATCACAATTCAAGCTCGGCGCGTGATCCGAATCGGCAACATTAACGTTCAACGGCTTCCTCATAATGAAACTGAACATTTGCTGAGGCGAATGGACTCAATCCTTTCGTGATAGCATAAGTATCGCTACATGAAGCGAGGATTAACCCGGGCATTGAACTCTTCAGCATGAATACTTCTGCATAGTCAGTGTAACGAGATGCCACTCAGCGCTTTGAAGTCCTCTACAGAAAATACCTCCCACATCCCACCAACCTTCCTCCAACCCCTCTCATCTTGGGAATGGTCAGTCGCCGCTAGGGCCAAGTAATAAAGTTAAACTCACAGAAGCAACACGCGTGCAACGTCGGGCAAACATTCCCAAAACGTTGAACCGTAATCCTCTCGTCCTGTTCAGAGTCCTCGGACACCTCGCTTGCCCATGGGATCCTGGCTTCGATCCAGAGGAATACTAGGCCCGCGAAACGTGGAAGGCAAGTCCTGAGATGATTTAACTTGTCCTGAGACGAATTAATCAGTAAAATCCGAGATGTAAAGATAAAAGCATACGTCGCGCGATTCGAGTCTGTGCAGCGACAGATGAAGTGTTGTCGTCTGGGGCAAATTTTTCGATATGACATCCACAAGTGCCGCAAAATCATGGTGGCTGTAAAGACTGTTGGAGCACACGAATGGCACGTCGGGTCGTATCATTGACTTCAATGCGAGAATAGTTTCAACCGCGTCGGTATTGTCCTCCCAGTAAAGGCTAGCTTCCTTCAAACCAGAGGTCTCCATGCAAAAGATCAATTTGGATGGGCAACGAAGACGCTCGAGATGGGGCAGGGGTATTCGACCCGAGGCTGAGGGCCAAGCTTCCAGCCCGCCCCAGTACTGAATATGGAGGGTTTCCAACGCTGGATGCCGAATAAGGAAGGATGCCAGTGTGTCTTTTCGCTCTGTGGAACTCCAACGGTGGGTCCGAGTGCCTAAGCTGCACCGTAAGAGATGGGGAAATGTCGAACCGAGCAGCTCCTGGACCGGTTCACCCGATAGCAGAAAAATGGGAATCGATAAATGCTCGATTCTGAGCAGAGTTTTGACAGCGTGCAATATTTTCGCAGATATTCTATGAAGGATGAAACTTGTTTATCAGATTCGAGTCTACTAAACAAATTAATGGCTCGCCTATGAAACCATAATAAATCCCCCCCTCCCCCACGATTTGTGATGGTGAACGACCGTACATGCTCTGCCAGGGCCGGGTTTGAAAGGACCGCCGAGCAGAATGCCTCGATCGAGGCGAGGTATTGAATACGCACAGAGCGATACAACACAGGGAGACCGAGGCCATAAAACAGCTTGGAAGTTCCGCAGAGAGCGACTCGATCCGCATCGCAGGGCGCTGCCTGGATTATTTGGGCGACCGTTTCGTTGGGGAGCCACTGCAAGATCGATGCAGATCCTCGAGGAGCTGGCTCCATGTAAGAGATGATTGCGCAATGCGCACGAGCTGCAGATAGGTAGCAGTGCTGGACAATGAAAGAGGAAGTAGGTCACACTGTCGAGTCACACGTCACAACCCTTATCCAAAACGTCCACGTTCCTCAAACGGTCCTCCATGGTTTTGACGGGAAGACCCTACCAAGCCGCGTCTCCTCATGAATTGCCAACGCGGTTATCATCCAAGCAGTACCGAAAGAAGATCGAGTGTCTCTATTCCGCGCCCCAAAGCTGTTTCAATACGGGCTCCGTCTCCTCAAATTTTTTTTTAGCTTCACCACTATGGTAGCGTCAGCTTTACACTCATGTTTCACTAGATTATAATGACGGTATGCCGACCTTGATGTCCCTGTCTAACCGCGCAGTGCGCATAGGGACCCTTCAAATATAGTTTCTCCTCGTGTGTAAGGTCCCCGACAAAAAACAACATGATTCTCTTCGTATCACCGGCTCAATTCCACCCGGAAAACAGGTCAGCGCATTGCGGCATTCCTGAAAATACTCGCGCCGCCGACTGACTTCTGATCCTATGCGCACCTCCTATGATCAAGCCAGTCGCCAACACGCTGCCCCGGATATGATTCGACGGAGCCCCGACCGCGAATCTGGGCTATTGCACCCAGCCACAGTTGGAAGAGACTCACGCCTATCTGCGCATATCTCCATCGCCTCTGAATCTCCACATCGACCCGGCTTCGCACCCAAATTGCCACTCGGGCTAAAATTGTAAGTTGTTTCCACAGTACACAGATAATACCTTGATATTTTTTACTAATAGTACCCGCACATTGCATGCGTCTCTTGCGTACCACGCCACCAAGTAAGCTCCGCTGACCACTCAACACCGGGCGCCGTGAATGGGAGACAACTTAAGCTGAAAGTACTTGGCAGCCGGCTGAACGACCGAATCCCTTCCGCGATCAGTACTTGAATATCACGAGTGACAGGCAGTCCCCTCAATTACCGGGCGGTCACCTCGTCCTCATATTTCGGGCGTGTTTTTCTTGGGAAAGTTAAAGGGTTCTCAACATTTTCAGTTCCGCAGCGCGGCAACAGCACGGCCACGTGCAGACCTCTCATGTCAGCTGGACGATCCGCTAAGCAAAGCCAGTTGCAAAATTATTTAGGGCGGGGAGACCCTGGCTAACTCCATCCCATCCCATCCCATCCCTTCCCTCCCTCTCCCTCTTCGCCAATTTGTCGATAACTGAATGATTCCTCTGGAACCGGGCGGCCGGGTAGTGGATACCGTGCTCTAGACCATCTGACAGATGAATACGGCCGCCGCTGTCTGATTATTCAAGTCAGAGGGCGCATCATAGTGAGCTTGTTCTCTCGCCCAAGCTGTTGGATAGGAACATGTGCCTAGTGAGCACGCTGCGTCTCGCCGTCTCGGAGGTTCCTCGCCACTTTGATTTTTACATGGTTTGACCGAATCCCTTTAAAATCGGAGGTGCAGCGGCCCTGCATTATCCTAAATCCATTCCTTGAGCGCCAAGGATGCCGGTCTCGTTAACTTCCGCTCTAACTCTTGCGCTTGCACTTTCTCCTGCTCTCACTGGTGTCTTTGCCATTGGGGTGCCTTTCGGCTATGGCAACAATACGCCAATTCTCTAGCTCTCTTGGACGTGCTAACAATATAATTTCAGAGGCGACTGGTGGTGGGACCGCCGCGCCAGCAACTCCAACCTCTCAGGCCCAACTGGTTACGTGGCTATCGGACTCAACGCCTCGCGTCATTCTCCTGACGACGATGATGGATTTCACAACATTCTGTGAGTATCTTCTATTGATGCGCCAGCTGTCGGTATTGGTGGATTCGAAGTTGGGACGAGTACAGCAGAACTTTGCAGTCCCTGGTCATGCACGCCCAACCCGCAGCAGAAGATTAATACGGCTAACAATTTCTGCGCGCAATATCCTGGCAAAACGAACGCAACCTTCAACAACGCCGGTAGGTACCGGTGACTGTAGAGAGACTGAAATTCACCGTTTCACAGGAACCACTAACTCATTTTATTTGTTTGTTGGAAGCAACAAAACGTTGCTCGGGAAGGGAGCTAACGCAGGACTGTAAGCGCGGATCAGATGACCAAATATGGTGGGTTAAACATCTGCGTGCAGCAACGGCGTCGGTCTTCGTTTGACAAACAGTGTCTCGAACATCATTATCCAGAGTGCGTACCTTCATACTTCCCGGCTGGGCCGTTGAGGCTTGATCTCCCATAGACATCAGAATTACCAACCTAAAGTAAGTTGCTGTCAAGTACGTTCATTGATGGCCCCGTAACTATTTCTTTCAGCGCGAGATACGTGTGGGGTGGCGATGCCAGTCGGTGCCAATTTGACATTCGTAGCAAATCAACGCTTAACGTGGAGTCACACAGTTCAAATCGACGGCGCGTCTAACGTCTGCAAGTAAATACCTCTATCCTAATCTACTCGAGTTGAATGTCAAGACAGGGATCGATCACAACTACTTCAACCGAATTGGCCGGCAGTTTATTGTCACGTAAGCTGACGCACCCGTGGATTTCGTCGTCTCTCACTGCAATCGAACAGCGGCTTTGGGGCGGCGAATGGCGTCACGATTTCGAACAACTATTTTGATGGCCATGCAGACTTTTCCACCGGCTGCGACGGACACCAGTACTGGGTCGGTCTCCTCGGGGGTGACGGGGATCGCATTACCTTCGCAAACAACTATATATTTTTTCACTGCGGGACGTGGACCGCACGCCGGCGGCACTTCCGGATTCGGCTACAGATACCACATTGTCAACAGTCAGTGCCCTTTCCCATTGCTCCTGATACACGCACTGAATGGAATGACAAAGACTACTATTCTAGTATTACCGGACACGCGCTCGATATTGACCTCGGGGCATTTGCACTCGCGGAGGGCAACTACTTTGACAGTGTAAACCAACCCTCCACCTCGAATGTCGGCATCCTCTACTTCCCTCAGACCAGCGCAGACGCCTCGGCGTGCACTTCGCATCTCGGGCGCGCGTGTCAGGTCAACACACTGGCCGGCTCGGGTGCTGTGGCTTCCACTATTGGCAAAGGAGACGTGTGGGGAGCTCTTGCGGGCGGTGAGTAACCTGATATTGCCTTCTGCACCGTAACTAGACGACTAATTCGCGCATTAGATGCCGTCGTCAGCGCATACAACATCATGACCGCGGCAGCGGCGAAGACCTTTGTATTGGCCAATGCTGGTACTGGAAAAGTCAACTAGGGTCTTGATCCATCGTCTCCCATGTCGCCTGAGTTTCCATTTCTCGGGCGTCCATATGGTATTTGTTTATGAAAATATTCTTGCTGGCTGACAAACAAAAAAAGTTTCGTTGAAAGTCGAAGGCGCATTAAAGCATGGCACTGCACACATATAAGAGGTTAAGCTGGGCTATCCACCTTACGAAGCGCATCAGATGTCGAACCCTAAATTTCCATCAGTCCGACCCATATTTTTAAAGAATACGTGGAAATTTATTCATACGCAGATTCACGAGGCACCAGAATTACATGTGGACCCGTATTTCGGCGTGGTTCGAATTTCGCCGACTGGCCTTGCGTTCCAATTCAAGTTCTGGGCGATCTAGAGCTGTGACGGCAACGCTACACCTCGCGTGGTAGAAAACTCGCGCCCACGCAGCTGACTGGTAGTACTGTACATATAACAGCCCCAAACCCGATGAATTTTCCCCCGTCGTCCCACGCAAGTACTCACGAGGAGTACCCTACCCCTTACATCCAGATGTACGAAACTTGAGAGTGCGAAGATTCGCCGCGCCGCAATCGCCGCTGCTTGGCCGCAGCAGCCATGATCATCTTATTTGACCACAAGCGTCGATCCCCACGAGTACATTCTTCTCGACGCTGCATAGTAATGCGGAGGTGAAATGATTATCGCTTGCAGGTGGTTGCACCTGTCTGTATATGCAACAGCAATGAATGATGGAATGTGGGTTCGACATAAGTCGATTGTGATCACTAAGCCACACATACAATACATACTCTCACACGTTCTTGGTCGTAGCTTATGTCCGGACGCCTATCTCATTCCTTCAAGAAGTAGCCAGGGCCAATCAGGACTCCCCACGCACGCGACAATTAGAGCCTGGGGTAACCTCCCAAGATTCACCTAACAGCTCGTTTTGTTTTCGAATCTTAACCGCCTTCTCTTCTTGTGGGTTCAATGCATCTGCTTCGGAGGTAGGATTTACCTCGCGTTTCCGAAATTCAACCGCGGCACTGATAAAATAGATCTCGCATTTCGTGGCATTCCAACACCCATACTGTACAGGCACTGATTTCAGACGTGAAAGAAAGACAGAATCAAAACAAGAAGCCCCGAACAGAAGAAAGAAGTGGGAAGCCGGGCATCTCGGGCGGGCGGATTATCCTCGCCCGGTAATTGCCGGCGCCATTGATTTGTGCTCAGAGTATTACTTGACGATTTCAGTACGTTAATAGTGCACGGTGCGGGTCAAGACAGCGCCTTGTTACCTAAATTTGGATGGGATGACGGACGCAGCGGAATCACGCATTTTGGGGACGGCCAACATTCCCATGGTTGTAAGCTATCCAAATCAACATTCAAACAGGGAGGAGAATCCTGCAACTTTGCGCGCTGTGATGTGGAAATTGCCTGGAACCATCAGGGTCCAATTTCATCTAATTTGAGGTTCATGTGTGTATTTCAGACACTCTTACACTGTTTACCGGCCAATGCGGCCATATGTTGTGTTAGGAAAGAGGAAATTGATAGACAAGTCATAGATGGTAAGTGAAACAAGGCCTGTGTTCACCGGGGACGAGTTTCAATTCCCTACCTGTCACTAGTATTTTCGCCATCTGAGGTGCCCGACAACAAAGACGACATGACATTCAAGAGGCGCAGAAACATGCCGGGCAAGATGCGCGACATCATTCTATAGACGGCAGATCAGGCACCAAACTTAGAGGACAGACTCGTGGGCATACGTTCTCTTTGATGTTTTCTGAACTGTGGGAGCCAACCCCGGGTCGATCTTTATTTGTACCGTGGAGAAAGATTTATGCGCTCAGCATTTCAACCAGCGGGGAGGATTCCGTTTCTGCGGTTGTGAAGAGACGAGGCACGGTTGCTGTATCACAACTAACTCGATAATTTCAGATAGTGTATTGAACATGGATCAACTGAGCCAATTTTTCCTGATCCGCGGGATGGGAATTCGCTTGGTATGCAAGCCACCGCGGCACGTAGCCGGCAACGTCGGCCCTATTTTGAGCTTCGCCAATAAGCTTGTTTAAACGGGGATTCTCACGTTGCGGCGTCCGAAGTCGGTTAGTTGACCGCACACCGGTTTTTATATAACTTGCACGGCGTGTTGCGGCCAGCGCAAGGCCAGCGAGCGAATTGTTTTGAAACAAACTTGGATGTACCTACTAGCCACACGTGTCATATAAATGGTGTTAAAGAATCCCCCGAGATCCTACCTCCCGGGCTGCCCCTGTATCCAATAACAGCATTCTATCCCCAGAATGAACTCTGCGCCAGGGCAGTGTTTGGCCGTGTCGGAGTATCCTCGCAGTTCGAAAGCCAATTTTAGTTCAATGCTATTATGGACGTGGGCCCACTCAGATGGCAATGAGTCGCTTCACGACTATGCGCAAATGGACCTGTGGATTTCCTGTATATTTGCTGATCAGCACTCCGGTCCAAGAGTCGTACCACTTACTATAAGAGAATCTCAGAGGACCGCCCGTTATCACCGCCCCAGCACGCTTCCGGAAGGCCACGACTAAATGACGGGTCGTTGCCGCGCCAACCTACGGCGATAGCGGCGTTCGGGAATCTCACAAGAGTTTCGGCGCTTGATGACGTGCGATGTTGGGGTGGCGGCGTTTGGCGGCGATGGGATTTTTCCGGTGCGTTTCAGGGGCTACGAAATAGCAAAAGCTGGTCCGCCTCGCTGCCGATTCCTGCCAGTCGGATGCAAAAGGTTAAGTGCGAAAAGATGTTTATAGAGCCGAACTTCGGGATGTCCCGCCTCGGGGAGGTATCGAGACCAGGAGCTATCCGAGTCGGTCGGGTTCCTGGTGTAATTCGCCAAGTTCTGTGCGCTTCTTTATAACACTCCGATCTGGACAAAAATGGTCCAAATCAGGCCTACTGGGTGCGCATACATGAGCAACATGAGCACTCGTGCGACGGCGGAGCATGAATGAGCATCAATGCGCATCGATGCCCGACATTCCTCCTAGAAAACCTAAGAGTGACCCAAGAGAGACCGAGATATTTTCGTCGTTTTTTCCCGGCATACGCGCCGGTCAAAGTGACTTGTACTGTTGCCATTCCCGCCTTGGCGGTGGAGTCTCGAGCTCATCCCTGGCGGCATTCGCCGAAATAGCTCGTGCGCTGGGTGGTCGACTCTTAGCTTTTTTTAAGTGTGTTCCCTCACCCAGCGTCCCGCCCGCCGCTCTGTTCCCCTCGAAACTACCCGCCCCCCAAAGTAAACACCCGATGGATCGGATATCTGGCTAGTGCTCTGCACGTGGCCCGCCGCCATGCTTGCTCGCCAGCGCAGGAAGCAATGGAGAGTATTGACGGAAATAGCTTCATATATACCGGCATAAGGACTAAATATCGCATGTAGAGGCGCGCCGAGCACTGATGGGCATTCATGCGCAACTGTGAGTACCCGTTCCCACGAGGGAGGCATACCTTCAAGATTAATGTTTCAGGATAATTTTGTCCGGATCGGTCTGCTAGACTTCTTGCCTAGGCCTCGGGACAGGGGTCTTGTGTTCTTCGTTCACCAGCAACCGGACCGAGCGACCGTCACGCTGGTTGAGATAGATTATGGTTCTACCAGCGGGTTGCATCCTTCGCCGTCAGCAGACTGCTGGACTGAAGAGTCAGTCTCGTGCTGGGCGTTTAACCAGCCACAGTAAGCTTCCATTATTGTATTATCGTAGCTCTTTGCATCTGGGCTCAGGTTAGAGCGTCCGAGGTCTCGGGTTCCTGAGACGAGCGCCGCACCGACAATGGAATCTCAGGGTCAGATCCCGATAGCACAGCGCTGCTTCCAATCGATATTGCGCCACCGAAGGCGAGGTGAAATCAGTCAAGAGATGGATGGGACAGAAGAGCTAATCCCCATCGACAGCGGAATGTGGTCCGATCCCATGGTTTAATTTGACTTAACCACGGCTAAGATCCGCGCCCTACGATGTCGACACCCGGGTTCCAATCAAGGTCGCACATCAGGAGTCGGGAACTAGCCAGAGTGGGACTAGAGCGGATGGGTTCTATGGCTACAGGGGTCAAGTGAAGAAAGGTTGTGATACAACAGGAACTGGGTTGGAACACCGGGTTACAGCAGTCCATTCACCAGATCTTTGAGGTACTAAGCTTGAGTATGTAGCCTCCGATGATTGGCTGGCGAGGTTATTTTGGGTCCAGCAGGCAAACACAAGCTCAAGCGGTACGATGTCGATGTCGTAGCATCTCAGGACGAACTGGTAGGCTGCTAACCGTCCGATTCAGACGCATCTGAACCACACCCTCGGATAGTCCGGAGGCGCCATAACAGCAGATGTCTCGCAGGGACAACCATGGGGACGCGGGAAAGCCCGGCTTAATAGACTGAGCGCAGAGTAAGATCCTCTCGGCGCGGAGATTACATAACTCGACAAGGCTCAAAAAAATTGAACAAATGGACTGCCGGGGAGGCGCCTGGGACCGAGGAGCGCGGCGACGGGAGTTGATGGGGGCTTTAAATTTCCCCTTGGATTTGGCTTCGGGTTGATCCTCGGCAGCAGCAGACAGAGATACCGATGTGGATCAATGGAGCAGGGAGTGAAGGTACGGTGACGCCGCGGAGAGGATGAAGAATGGACGACGCAATGGGAGCAGCGAATAAATGCCGTGGTTGGCTGTGCGAAAACTGACACGTGGCAGGACCAAACGCGTACACAGTTGCATACAACGCGTGCGCTTGAGTTCTAGTTGTCCAGTCAGGAACCGATGAACTTGGCGAGCTTCCTTCCAGGCATCCGTGTGGCGGTCGACTGCTGCACATACCAGTTGGCCGTGATTTCGTGAACTTGACCTGTACGGCAATTCCCTAATCTGGATCATGGGAATTCCCTGTTTCGCCACGTTTGTGGCAATGGTATGAATGCCAATTCAGATTAGAATGAGAGATAGTGCGGACCTGTCCTCAAGATGAAGCAGGGATAATCTCTTACCGTGCGAGCATGGTGAGTTGAATCTTCTCTTCCACTTACAGCCGGCTCTGCCGCCGTGCAGTACCTGCTTCAGTGACTCACTAATTATCACAACCTGAATCGCCCACCGTTGGCAATCCCTCATGACAGTTGCCTAAACTAGGTGTGTAGATCCACGAGCTGGAGTCCGCTGTGCCGGTTAACATTAATGTTTGCTTGACGGCATGAGATAGAAGTACAGACAGGAAACAATACTGCATCATGTTACTCACAATTCCGAGAGAGTGGAGCCGTTCAAACCAAGAGGTAGAAGCCGGTAAACCCATCAGGAAATTTCCCGGTATCCCAGAAACCCCTCGGAGTCCTTCGCTGCGTCTACAACGTTAAGAGGCTTCAGCTCGAACAACTCGTGGTGTACATGCACAATGGCGCTTGAATCCACATGGGTTCTGAAGTTCGTCACCGCCGTCGAGATGCCCTGGTTGAGCCTGGTTATCCTGCGGTATGCACCCGGCGAGCGTGCACGACCCGCTGGGCATATGATCAGGGTACAGAGTGCTGGCAGGAGGCCCGCTGTTCTAAGTAGAAGGTGCTATGGGCAGGGTCACCGGTGGCTCGGACGAGGTTACAATGTACATACCACAGTATTCGTCGCCGAATTGGCCAAGGTTACTTCTGCAAGGTTGACGCTCATCTCGAGGCTCGTAAGCTTGTACAACTGTGAAATTACATCTACATTGTGCATTCCAAAACTCCAGCGGCTTGGGTATTGCGAGATGCAGGACAACTCCACGAGCGACTCCGCGTGTCTGGGCAGAACCCTGTTGGCAAAATTGTCGGCGAGTCGATCTTCAGATCCTTTATCTAGGGACTGTAAATTTAATCTCTCGATTCCTGAATAGGAGACGAGATACGTAATAAGCGCAGGGGTGACAGTAGGGGTGCTGATTTCCTTCAGCCGCAACTCAGTCTTGTTCCCCAGGACTTTCCACACTTCTGACCGCGCGCTGGACTCGGGCAGGTGCAGCGAGGTGAGACTGCGACTTTGGGCGACGACCTCGGAAACGTGCTGGACGAGTGGTTCTGCCCTGCCATTTCGTGCCCTGATTTCCAACTTGCGCAGACATGGCAAATCACCCAATTGGAGATCATTGAGCGAATGCAATGTGTTAATGAAATAGCAGATGGTGTTCCGCTCCCATCCGGGCGCATCTTGTCCGACCCTCCATCTGCAAATGTCCAGGTCACTAAGATATGATCTAAAGTCGAGAGAAAGACGTTACATGATTGTTCGAGCGTTCCTTATCGACCAGAGGGCCGATATGAGGAGATCCTGAATTGCGTGCTCCGGCAGCGGTAATCCCATATCTGCCACTTCCTCCGAGTCGAGCTCCAGCTGCCCAGATATGATTCGAAGAGTTTTAATGTAGGGAGTCCACCCTGTTTTCTCTGTCGCGAGGGCTTGAAGAAACCAACGGCGATGCCGCAGTTCGTGGGTTTTCACAAGGGATGAGAAGAACAAAGGCTCCATTGCGAAGCTGAGATCCTTGCATACTGCCCGAAGACTCTTGTGGTCACCTCTGTCAAGCTGTGCGATTGGTTTGGTTATACGTACCACCCGGCAAAGAAGAGCTTCACAAACCTGATTCGCAATCTCCTGCAACAACTCGACGCACAAGTCCAGGAACATTGGGGTTTGCGGTGGTGTCAAGGCTGTTGTACCAGTGACGCGTCATTGCTCGGCAATCCCATGCCGAGCCAGTGCCGAGCTTTCTCCCACGGATTTAATTGAAGTCCTGGTTGTTTCCTCCTCAATTCCTAGCGTGTCTGATGTGTCATACTCACGCTGTGTTTAACTTCGAGTGGATCACGCCGTCTATGTCGGATAGCTGGATAGCCTTCGTTCGGCACCGCGGCAACAGAAGTAATGAGACACTTAAGCTGAACTATTCGGAGGGGGTAAAATATTGTCGATGGCCAATACGGTGGCGAAGAATCGGAATCTGTGCCTAAAGTTATCAGGCTGCTGATTCGACACCAACGCCGGCCCGCCCTCGGTCCTGCTTGGTTCGTGCCTACCATCTTAGATCTGGTTCCCGCCTTCGTGATGCGATCCCGCGCACCTGGATCTTGGCGGTGTTCAAATTTCACCGACGTAGATGACACTCCAAACTTGTTCGCGTTCACGTCACAATTCAAGAAGATCGCGGAGGAGGGATGATCCAGAGCCACCACGGCTCCGCTAGATCCCGTGTGGTCGCTCGCCCCGCGCGCGCCGTGGATCGAATTTGGCCGCTGCACGTCACGTTCGCCTCCACGTTCGCATCCCTGCGCCAATCAAGTTCAACAACGCGAGCGGGACGGGGCCGTTCCGCCTCGTGTGGTCATGCAGATAGCGGCTTCGCCCACCGGAGGATTCTCATTCCTGCCTCTTTCTTCTTCCCACTTCCCGCGCAATGTTCTGGAAAGCCCGTACTTCCGATTGCAGCATCCTCGACAGCCGATCATAACGTGGGTTCTGACAATGACGCGCGTGCGCGGAGATTGCGGCGCGGCGAATCCTCGCATCCTTCTAAAATCTCGTTTTTCAAGTCAGGTTCTTCTCCGTTCTCTTACCCTCTTGGCGAATAGATGATTAGTACAACGGGTCCGACCTCGGCATGTGTATTCTGGGTAGCCGTCGGATTTGAAATCCTGTGCGAGGCTTGGACACGGGGGAACGTCGCGGAATTCAGCCTGTATTGTGATGACACCTGTAGTACAAAGGATTAATCTCTCACCTTGAGTTTACACGAAACCCAATGAGTTGAGGAAATCAACGGGAGGATTGCTTCGCTGTGGCCTACTGGGTGTCTCAGTAGTATACGAATCCATTCAACCCAAGTTCTCATTTGACGGCTCATGCGTTCACGTCAGCGTCACCCTCCTGCCCTGGAATGGCCAGTAGTAACCGTGCGATACCGATAGCCCGGACAGGTAGGTAGGTAGGTATATTCCGGCGGAAGGGTTCTCAGAAATACGCAAGGAAGGCCAAAAAAATACGTCAGCACATGAAGTGCACCGTCGGGCATCTCGGGCGGTCGGACTATCCTCGGAGGGAACCCGCCGCCCTCGCTAATTTGCGCTCAAACTCTGGTGTATCGCAGAGCACGTTCGCGGGCATAACCCTAGGAGATAATGACGTCTGTACTCCAGGAACGGTGGGTACGAGAATTTGGGCCAGGGCAACATATCCACTCCAACATCATTCAATGGTGCTTTGGATAATGAGACTGGAGCGGCGGGAACAGTAAAGGCCGGGCTTGAATACCAGGGACATTTGCCAGCGGTATGCTCTTCAATCGCCCAGGTCAATGATGCACACGAACATCCAATACTGCAATAATGAGAGTAAAGTGGGCGAATGATATATCCGGGCCAAAGTAAACTATACCACCGCCTCCCTGGTAGGCCACATGCCCCCCAATTTGCCCCCCTCTCTCATTAGGTGCATCACCCAATGGTTGCTGTAGCTTGCGAGCTGGTGAGTCAGTGACGCTGCTGAATTTAAACTCGAACATGTCGGCAAGCAATCAAACCCGAACGACCTAGCAGCTCTAATTATTTATTGAAAGCCTACTCAGCCGATATCAAAACAAACCCTCAAGTAAAGAGCACGCTACGCGTCCCCGGCCCTCGGTATTGCCGCTATCCCCTACGGGTCGAGCGCCTTGCATAGAACAATGTCGGACGGACGGATGGGGCGGCAACACTATCTCCTCGCTGTTACCCTACATGCGATGGGCGCAGTAGCATTTCCGAGGGTCTCGGTGTACGCGGCGAATTTTATGCGCCCACGCCCCCCGCCCGCAGCCCCGATTCTCAAGAACAATGTAGACTGATGGAAATGTCTCTCCGCCGAATGTTGATGAGTATCTATCTATAGTTGCCTTTCAACACAAATAGCTTCGCCGCGAACTCAACTGCGCCTCAGATTTCCCTCATACTCGGGACGGTTTGAACTAATATGGCATGTAAAACACCGCGTCCCTGCCCGGAGCTATTCTCGTGTTCCGCTCTCGGACGGCACATTATTCAAACGTCACGGACCTGTTTGATTGGGTGAAACACTAAAGTTGCTGCGCCGTCAGAACCCACGGCAGAAATAGATAGTTCACACTCGTTTTAGTTGTGTAAGCTTGGATAAGCTGGCCCGATGCCGGAGGCTGGCTAGTATTATTCTACAACAACCCAGAATGTTATAAAAATGATCCCCAGATTTTGCCCGCTGTCGGGCACTCCACAGCTTTGTGAAAAGCGAGGCGCGGCACTGTCTCTTGAATCAACAGTTCGGTGAGCGATGGGCCGCCGGACCACCCTCGCGGCTCGAAACACACTGACAATCTTTAGTTCAATTGAACCAGGTTAGTATATAGATAGATATCTATTGTTCCGCTTGCACTGACTTCGGGTTTGAAATTGCTGATCATCGCTGCTTTTGCACCTGCTTCCATGAACTGGCACTGGCCTGCTATCCCCGTCACCGCGGTAGACGTCGGCGTGCTTCAGGATGCTCATTGGCTGGCAGTTAGCCTTTCAACCTATGGCGATAGTAGCACTCGGGAATTTCATGGGAGTTTCACCGCCTGACGGTGTGCGTGAGGAGGGCCCGCCGCATCCAGACCGCGGCGTTTGGCGCCGATAGGGTTTTAGCAACCCGGAGTACTCTGAGATATATCTAACGGCTTAGGCGGCTGAAACAGGTGCCATATTTGTCGCCTCATTCCCTATTTTTGCTGGGCAAGTGCACAGGTGTTTGTTGAGAATATACGAGTTAGGTTGAAGATGAAGAACCGGCAGTGGTTCTCTGAGAGCTCGCACAAGTAATTGATGGGAACAAGATAATAATTGGTTATCACTACATAGGTTACATAGGTTGCTTAAATAGAGTAGGTAGACTAACTATGAGTCAATTTGAGTCCATGAAAGGAACATAGTAGAATAAATGAGAATGTTCAGGGATGTCCGAGTTGCCCGATGCCCGAGGCTGCTCGGTTCCGGGCTATGATTCAACAGTGTTCCAATATAACTTTTGCTGCAATTTGCTGGATACAAGTTGACTTTCTCAATTATGGGTTCAGTTTGAAGTCATGATCAACCCCGTGAGTTGTGGGTCTTTGTAGAGGGCAATGTTCACTTACAAAGAATCCTTTTTGCACAGTATTATATCACGCCGATATGACAGTACAGAACATCGCATTAAATACATAAGAATGACAAATTCAGCTGAGAACACAACGGGTATACTGGATGTATATACATATCGTACCTGGCTCACTATAAATAGCTATGGGGCAGAGGAGAGACAGATGTAACCAAAGCACATCGGAAAACATTTGGAGTGGAAAGGCTGCGACAGGGTGGGAGGTACAAATGGGGGATGAAGAGACTGATTCTGGTGCAAAACACCATGTTCTCACCACAATCAAGCAGGAACCAAACCGGGATCTGCACTATCATCCACACCCACATTCTCCACTTCTGTGACATTTGACTGGGAGGTTTTAATTAACCCAATGTCCAACTCTCCTAGACGAGTAGTCGGTGCATGTAAGTCTGCGAGATAGACGAGGGGCTCTGCAGACCCAAGTTGGTAGTGCCTGATTCCAGCAAGCCTCTCATCCACCTGAGTCATTTGCTTTTCCTGGGATGACCGTTCAAATAATGGTCTCGCGGTTTTCCAAAACTCTTCTGCCTTCACAATGTCCTCTTGCAGTTTTGAAATATCTCCTAGCTGAAGCATGCATTCTGCTCTGCTGCGGTGAACATCCATCTGCGTAAATCCTTGTAGGCCAACGATCAAGAGACTGATCGCTGTCTGCTGGTCGCCTTGGGCCAGGTATACATCTCCGAGAAATTGGAGAGCCTTATGAATCTCTAGTTTCTGTGCCAGTTTGAGGCTATGAACCAGAAATGTCACTGTTGTGTTATATGAAACACGATCTCTCGCAGGCCAGAGGCGGACATTTCCCAGGCTCTCCAAACAAGAGCTAACAACCTCCGGGTCTTTGCCACGGGCAGACATAAGACACTTGTGGAATTGGCTCTTGGCTGTTAGAAGGTGTCCCTCTTTCACATTCAAGGTGGCTTTGACGAGATCACAGTAGATGAGTCCCATAGGATATCCCACAATGCCAAACAGCTGGGTAGCCATATCAATCTTTTGGTGCAACTCATGCCTCAGTCCACCAATTTCAACATCGATCTGTGCAATGGTGATCAGAGCTAAGGCATGCTGATACGGTTCTTCCTCGATCGAACAGTTCTGCAGTACTTGACTCCGGATCTTACGGGCCTCAATATACTCAGATTTTAACAAATGCACTTGAGATTGAGTGCCCATGATATGATTATCTACTCCACTACCAGACATACCACAAAGATGTAGTAGATCCCTTGCCCTTTGGGATAGCAGAATACTGTGCTTATAGCTACCCAGCACAGACCAGCACATTGATTCTATGTGCATTGCCCTGGCTTCTTTAAAGGAGTTGGCGGAGATTTTGCCCAGCCTCTGAGACTCATATGCATTCTCCTGGCCTGCTATATAATCACCGGTTTGCTATTTTATCAATGCCAGTGTAGCCAATAGGTCAGACTGCCGTCCAATGTTCTCAGTGGAAATTGACAATGCTATTCCAGCTTGAACAAAGGAAATAGCTCTTGGAATATCATTGTTGGCATACTGAACATAGTCTGCTAGTATATCATAGAATTTGCCTGGTAGAGACTCTTTAGTATTCATATAAAATTGATAATGAACATAACCAACATTTAAGATCTGGATCATCAAAGTATGCCAAAGATTCCAGAGCCTGGTCTATTACATGTTGTATCTTCGCATCAGGACGATACATCTGTGCTGTAAGGAAGCGTATGCTGAAATATACCTCCAGTCGATGATTCCTAGGGTGAGGCAGAACATTGGGAACCAGGTCTATGACTCGACTAGAACCCCTTCCAGATAGAACACTAAAGTGGTCAAAGCGACAAGCACAGTAGATTGTATTCAGAAGATCAGGGTTATCTTGGTTTAAATCATTCACCAGGATATTGTGTATGTTTTTCAAGTTTGATGATATTCGAGCTGCTGTGCCTGGGTTTGAAACAGTACCATGATATGTTTCATAGACCTCGAGGAGTTCCTGAAAATGTTGATGAAGAGGTTGAATAATTCGAGCCATAGGAGGGTCTCTTGTGTGGATATATTCCCTGATAGGCACCAATGATTTCAGTCGTTTCCTGTCATCAAGGTATGCCAAAGATGTGGAGAGTAGCATGGCTTTGCAGGCCAAGATGTTGTCAATTGGCAGCTTGCTTTGCACAAGTTCTGTATCTGAAAGCCCATCTGGGAGAATGGAGAGTAGACTCAACAGCTCCCTCAATTCCGGTAAAGCCAGCATGCGAGAGCTTTCAATAGACAGTGAAATTGATAAATCCAAGTTTGAGCCTCTGTCATGGCCTTCAGAGAGCAGTGAGGTCTTTTCTCTCTCCCATCGATCCAACACACTGGCAAGCCCCTCATAGTCCACTAAGTGAGCAATGAGGTCAATTGCTAGCGGCATGTTATCAACAAGGAGGAGAATCTTGTCAATCTCCTCAAGAGTATAGCCTCCATCGGCAATATCGATGAAGGTTTGGTGAGCAGCATCCTGTGTCAAGGGGCTCAATGGGTCCAAAAAGGGGCGAGTCCAGCGGACTTTGGCTGGTCTTTCCGCTCCACGCATTGTGATCTGAAATCCTCTAAGTATTTGGTAATGGTCCATATGTAATTTGACTGCTTACAATCAGTGCTAGATGATCTACATCAGTGAGCAAGGCCAGGAACTTCTCCACTTCGGCACGAGAGTCCTGTGGCTCCCAGATTGCCTCCAGATTGTCTAAAATCAACAGTGATGCTGGGTTGTTGGCAAAATGACGGATAACAGGTTGGATGGGATTGTCTCCTGGTTTTAGTCCTAGATGGGCACCAATCAGGCCAGCAAGTTGAACCGTACTTGATGCACTGTCGCAAGCAATGAAAATCCGATGCTGGTCATATCTAGCAACGATTTCCGGGTGATGGAGAATGGCTCGTGCTAAGCTTGTCTTCCCCATTCCGCCTGGTCCCAAAATTGCTATCCTTGGTATTGTATTGCCAAAGGTTTGGATCACAGTCGAAACCTCAGATGTGCGACCATGGAATATCTTGGGTTCTGATGGCAATAGTGAGAGTGAGTTTGAGCTGGATGATATTTGAGAAGAGTCCGTGAATGGTCTAATACACAGATATACCTGTTTGATGAGCTAGGGAGGGGTCTGCTGATCTGTCGAAAATAATCTTATTATTCACTTTGAAAGAGGTTGGATGAGGACATACAGTGGATCCTGTGTCAGATATTTCTCCATTTGACAGAGCCGAAATCATCTCCAACACTTCCTCATGCATCTTCTGTGCATGTTTGTGCATTTCCCCCATATCACTTAGAAGAGCGACTCCCTGAATCTGAAGTATTTTCTGTGGGTGAAAATGCAGTGCTCAGAGTAGGAATGAACTTGCCTTAAACACTCGAGGTGTTTGTTCCAGTCCCATATTACAGTCCCTGAGCAATACTCTCATTTCACCTTGACGGAAAAAACGCTTGATTTTGCTCTTCTCCTGCTGAGCTCGAACAAATGTGTGAATCTTGTTCAGGGTCCTACGGAAGTGAGCACCAGGAATGTGAGGATGCCATGAAAACTTGCTCAGTGAATTTCCCCAAATGCTTCAGCATGGTTGGGGGCAATTCCCCTCCAGTATCAGAATTTATATGAACACGAATGATGCCATAAAGGAGCTCGTGTATTTTCTCCAGCATTTCGGTACAATCATCCTGGTTTCTCTTCACAGTCTATTCATATTAGGTAAGAACCATGAGGATAGATTCATTGCACACATTCACCTGGACAGCAGCCAACAGTGCACCCATGATGTTTGACATGGGCTCCAAGAATGGGGCCTTCAGACTTTCCGAAACCATCTCCAAAGTGGTGACAGCACCACTCAAGGATGTAAAAATGTTCTTGAAGCGAATGTGCGCAGCCTCTGGATGAAGGGGCATGATTGTAGTGATAACATTGGCCACTGAGAGGATGGATCCTTTATATCAGGTTCTGTGAGAGATTTGACAGCCATTGGCCCACCCTGTTCACCCATCACCTTTCCAGAATCACACTATCAGGGATGATCACGTTCAACATGACTTGTGCCCCTGTGACCGGTGCCTGATATGTGATGCGTACAGTCAATATTATTCTTGGATCCAGCCTCACCCACCTCCCTCCCCCTTGTCAACTCCACAACAGCCTCATCTGGATGAGAAGATTCCCACAGCATTTATTTCAATGCATCTTAATTGTGAACAAAGGCCGTCCAAGGATCAGCAGGATGCATCCAAGTATGTATCAGATGGTCGAAGTACGCAGCTGCCAGGGCCATCTCACCAGAAGATGATGATGCCCCAGCAATCCAGTTTTTCCCATGTAACATGACATTCGTGGAAGTGAGATCCTGAGAGATGCACGGATCTACCGGACTGTATCCGGGCTGGAATGGAAGCTGAGGCAGAACCATTTCGAATGGAAATCATCAGCTTGTCAATCACTGCACATACACTGAGCCCCCAAATACGAAGAAGAGGCTGAATTTAGATTCATCGATCACCTCGTTCCTGTTACCACTTCATGCCTATGAATAAAAATTTTGACTATCTTAATTTTTATTTTGGAGTCTGACTACAGGAGACTACTCCATGTCGGGGAGTCACTGGTTTCAGGGAAGCTGCTGTAGTCCCCAATATCGATATCGAAAGCAATTGGCAGTTTCAGTCCAGCTGAAATGAATGCCGAAAGTGTTGCATTCGCCAAGGCTTTCAAGTTGCCCCCCTTCCTTGCGTAATTCTTAGCAGACTTACAGTACTGAAGCCGGTGCGACGTATCCACTCCAACACCATTCAATGGTGGTTTATATAAAGCTGGACCGGCTGCAGCGGAAAGGGCCGAGCTTGAATTCCTTGCAGTATGATTACATTCCTTCTTCAGATGCCAAGTGTGCAGGGGCAATGATGAGAATCGAATACTATCATAATCAGAGCAAATCTCTCTCCTCCCCCATAACTTATCCCCAGACCGAATTTGGCCCAATGCATTCCGACCCGGGATGTCGGCAAGCAATCAAACCCCAAATGAACCGTGCACGATCAAGCAACTATAGTTAGTAGGCTCTAGAAGGTGGAATCGCATAAAGCTCGGGCGGACGCAAATTCCCGTGGACCACTGGGGCCATGGCTATTGCGGTGTCCGCGGTGAATTTACGTATCCACGCCCCCCGCCGGCAGTCTCGATTCCCAACCAAAACGTAGACTGCTGGGAGTTTCTCTCCGGATGCTGTTGATAAGCACGTATACGCCTTTCAACGCAAATGGTCTCTGCAAACTCAACTGCTTCTCAGATTCCTCATACTTGGGGCAGTTTGAACCAATATGGCATCACGTTCCAGGGACTTGGGCCGGCTACTTGGTAGAGTGGTCCGCTCTCGGATGGCATCGTATTCAAATGGCCCGGACCGGTTTGAATGGGTGAAACATTGAAGTTGCTGCGCCGTCTCGACCCACAACAGAAATAGATATTTCACACCTCGTTTTAGTTGTGTAAGCTTGAATAAGCTGGTCCGACGCCACAGTCAAGAATGTCACAAAAATTATCCCCCAGATAGCCCGAGGTCCTGCCTCGCGCTAACCGATAGCTTCCGTGAAGATTCTGTCTCTTGAACCAAGCGTTCGGTGAGCGATGGCCAACCGGACCATCGTGGGAGCTCGAAAGACGCTAGCAATTTTTAGTTCAATTAAATCAAGTTATTTTAGCTGTCATTCCGCCGCTCGCTCCGCTTGCACGTTCCGCTTTCACCGGAGAATATTTGGATCCATGCCCGGGTGCATAGGGTGAGCTGAATGCACGCGTGCATGAGCTTCAGAACTTGAAGCAAAGTTGAAGTTCGAATTGGCTCATCAATTTCAAGAACTGGCACTTCCCTAGCATGAGCGTCCTATATCCCCGTCGCTGCGGCAGACATCGGTGTGCTTTCAGATGCCCCATATTATTGGCTGGTCATCAGTGCGTCAGCTTACGGGGATGGCGGTGCGCGGGAATCTCACAGGAGTTTCAGCGCCTGATGAGGTGCGAGGATCCGCCGCATCGAGAAAGCGGCGTTTGATGGCGATGGGTTTATAGCGAACGCAGCACACCATGAGAGCGGATGACACAGTTGTTACCGCCTCATTGCGGACTTTTGCTGGCCGAGTGCACTTCCCTGGGTTCTGGAGACCACCTCCCGGGATATCCCACATCTAGGCGCCATTGAGAACCGACTAGGAAGTACCAAAGTGTGTTGATTGGTAGGTTTATCGGGCACAGACTGATGCTTTGGGAGGGAAAATTGCTACTTACGATCATTTAAATTCGTCCGTTGCATCCGACGACCATCGTTCAAAATATTCGCCGCGACAGCGACAGACTAGAGTCATATCACGATGATTCGCAAGCCGACACCAATCCCAATCGATATTGTGCCCAAATGTTCGATAATGTCAAGTAGTCCGGGATCGAATCAAGGTCGCATCAGGAATCGAGCAACTAGCCAGAATGAGATCTAGTCGATGGATCTCTGGCTACGGTGGATCAAGGAATGGTCATGATGGACGGATGCCCTCTCAGACCACCGGTTTATGGCGGCCTATTTACAAGCTGGACGCGGCACCGCTTCGTTAAATTCAATCGTAGATTCCAACGGGTCCAGCAAGATGCCGAGCTGATAATAAAGCTCGCCCGAGCAAATGGAATGGCTGGCCAAGTCGCTTCCAACTCGGCTGCCCATGAATCAAGACAAGTTCAAGCCGTACGATGTCGGCATCTCAGCTCGGCGTGAACGTCGAAGTTGACAAGATCCGATTCCAGCGCATCGATATCTTGGGCGCATCGTGCGCGCGGATCACCAAGACGGAGCAGAACGCTGGCAGGGACGTCGGGGATAACAACGGGGATACGGGGATTCGGGTAGACTCGCGGGTAGTTAGCGCGAGCATCAGCGCAGAACGGGTCCACTCCGAACGGAGATTAGCATGATGAACCAGGCACAAGATGTAAAAATATTCAGACAGCGCGTAGGAGTTTCTTAGAGCAATGATTGACAAAAATCCCAACACGATTCATTACTGTAATACCCAGCACAAAGATGAATACATATGTAAGGGTGTAACTTCCATACGGGCCGCTGCCAGCCTAGCAATACTAGTGCGATCTTGGGTGGAAGTCGTCATTCTCCCTGCGCAAGGCTCAAGATCTCTCCGAGGCGCGAATGATGCCGAAGAGAGACCTCAAATATCAGCCCGCGAGGTGAACTTTCGATAAGGGATCAAAAGCGTCGAGGCACGCCTTTTAAGGCTTGTGGTCTGGCGCACGGACCAGTCACGTGTCTGCCAGCGCATACTTAAAGCGGAGCTTGAAAATTTGCATTCTCTTCACAGTCCACTCGCCGCGTTTGCTCTGCTATGGAGCTCGAACTCCCTGACAATTGGGAGTTCGATGAGCCGCGATGAGGAGAGTGGTCGTTCTTCCGACACTGGGCATGCCGTTTACCGTTGTTCTTACTGGTCAAGTGGCTAATCAGCGTCGGAAACATTCTTGTACCATGTATTTAGCCCTCGTGTGCAATTCAATCATTCTTTGTCTCATTTTCTCTCGCTCCGAGCTGTGGAGACTGGTTAATTCACTTTGCACACATACCTTTGCCTGGGTGGACTCTTCTGGGCTTCTGCACGGTCGCATATCATAAATCCGGAGAGTTCGTCATGCTTGGATGCGACAACCCAAGTCCAACACTCCAGTCTCCTAAACAAGACTACAAGGAAAAGGGCGCATACCAGGAACAAGTCTAGCGATGACACCGGAAAACATTCATGCTGAAACCTCCCTAAACCGTTCCTTAGCGGCAAACTCAAAATCTGATGGACAGCGCTCAACGCTAAGAAAGATCGCGGTGATCATGAGGCGCAATTTAGACACAATTTTAATCCAACTACTTACCTAACGCAGCTCCGAAACCGACAGTTGGCCGAGGAAAAATTCTGAATGACAAGCTTGCCATCGCGACAAAAAACTACCGAGACTAAGCCTCATTATATTTGTGTCAGATATTTACATACATCGGCGGCTAACCACAGGCATTCATCGCTCGGCGCCATTTCAACGATCAGTATCTTCCTTTTATGTATATACAAGAATCAGGGTTGAGCGTTAACGTTAGGAGGGGAACAGGCGTGCGGGGAGTAACTGAGTCTAAAAAGGTGTTCACTCGTCGCCACGAGATCAGTGAACTGGGCTCACGTTCCAGAGTCATAAGCTCGGATAGAACATGGAGCAGCCACAGCTGAAATGCTCCGCGCAGAGTGGACCCCATGCAGAACATACACACGCTGGCCGATCGAGCATCCCTACCTCGATTCCATGTCCGAATACGCTGTCGGTGGTCGACAGCGTCGTGTAAAAATGACACACTGAAGTGGGCGTCGAAGCTGGATGTCACCGAAGAGCTCGGATTCACAAGCTCCCCGGGCAGGCAGGCATGATGCATTCATAATATTGCGCCGTATGGACAACGACAAAACTCACTCCTCCAAAATAGTTTCGGCAGTGTTCCGGGGACATCGCACCAAGTGTCGTGATCGGCCTGAATAGATGTTTAGCAGGTGTGGTAAGTAGCAGCTGAGGGCCTTGGCAGGGTGAAGACTTGTGAAGACCGGCAGAATGGCGAGGGCGTAGGCAGCGCGACGCGCGAGAGTTTCTTGCCTCCCGCCTTGTGTGCCAGAGGAAATGAGCTGGCTGTTGATCCGGCGACAGTTGGAGCTGCGCAGCACCAGATCTATCCAAGCTCGCCTGAGCAGGAACCCCAAATTAAAGTCGCTGATACGAACTAAATAAGAGAGAACGAGGGCGAGAAAAGTCGGCCAAAATCAGCTAGTCTTACTATCAGCTAGGCTTACTGTAAACGCCAAAATAAGGTTGCCCGATTCAGATATTCACCCTCGATATTCGTAAGGCTCGGAGAAATACTGAGCAAGATCCATAATAAAATGGGCGCGCCGTCGGATACCTGTTTAGACGATCGCCGGCTGTGCGTAAAGGAAAACAGGATCATCAGCCATCTATTAGCAAGGGTCTCAGGCAGTTCGCCGTCGCGTTTCGGTCACCGGTCGTTCCATTAGGAGATGAAATCGCAGATAGCCGAAATGGGGCGAGCGGAATTTTAATCTCGGTGATCCTTCGTGGGCTCGAATCTGATGTATGGACGACTACCCCGCCTCGTGGGTACCTACGCGACTTCTATGGGCATTGAACAAATGCGTCCACTGGCAGGAAGGAATGATCCGGGACGCGCAATTAATGGGCATTTATACTGTGCGATCTGACGCCTGTCAGAAATTCGGATATTAGGGTCGTGTGCCGTGTGCTAAGTGAAGACGCAGAAGCAGCCGACTTGTCTCGCGTAATGTGCGCGACGAGGAGAAGTGACAGATGTCCCCGGAAAGCGAAGCGAAAACTCGAGGCATTTTCCTGCGGACCGGTAGCGCGGACCGACCCGAGCAATTAAACATTCGAACTGGCATCCCTGATACGGGGAGCGGAGTGGCGACCGCGCCAGTTTCCGGCTGTGCATCAAGTTCCACGGGGTACATCGATAGGCTACTAATATGATATGAACGACAACAGAATGAATTAAGTACTCACCGCCTGACATCGGAGTTGTGCTCGCGGGGAAGGAAGCATAGGGCAGGGAGATGCCCACGTCAGCTGGCGTCCCGCTCTTCCCCAATGGGGAGCGGAAGGAACTTGTAACCTGGGGAAGGCTGCCGGAATACTCGGTGACTGTCAGCAAGAGAGAGGCCATCAGGATTTTTTCTGCAACACCAGGTAATGAGGACACAGGAGATCAGCCGGTGGGATTATTCTGTCGTAAAGTCACAGAATGCGGTCCGTACGTAAGGTGAGAGTGCGCGAAGAACGCGCATTCTGAGAGCGACAGGGTGCGGGTATGAATGACGGAAGGGCCGCAGGACTTCGCTACGGAAGAGTATCGAAGAACTTGGCTGCCGCAAAGAGCGAACCCTGCGATGGGTACATTCACGTCGCTCCTGGGCAAAGAAACTCCCTCTACTAGTAGAGTGCAGTGTAGCGGCTTGAGGAGCGTCCATAGCCAGCCATCCGCGAGGCGAATAAAAAGAGGAACCTCGGGAGCTCGGTCTGGGCGGGAAAGCTCGCTCGAGCACCCTGGAGGTCATGTGAATCAGGGATGTAAAGAAGGAATGAAGTGGATCCGACCTTGCGCGTGGTGCGGACGCCCCCGCCGCATCGAATTGCGTATGTATGCCTGGGGTACACGGAGCATGCGGCGAACCTCCCCTTATGCTGGCCGAGGCCGGGAGCCGGAGCATGGGCAAGCGGTAGTCGTTGCGCCCATGGTGCGGTAACGATCCAGAGTAGGCCCGCATCGCCAGAGTACGCTGTGTGCGGTGGAAAGGGTGTCAATACGACATACAGTATGTAGGCGGGCGACTCGTTGATCCCGAAGGATCTGTCCCTCCACATGTTGCAGTCCATGATCCTGGCTCGTAAGGAGACTCCCCCTAGAGCGCGAATGCCAACGAGTCAAACCCATGCGACCGTCAAGTCCATACAGGAGTGCGTGGGCGTACATCTTGCAAGGGTAGTTGCCGTCGGGGGAAGGGGCAGTTGGAATGCTGGCTAGCATTGGTATGTGGCTTGGAAGCCGCGGCATCAGAGTGCTCACTGTTCGAGCAACCTGGAGGCCGTGTGAATTGGGGATATAAAGAAGGAAGAAGCAGGATACGACCTTGCGCGTCCCGGTGGTGCGGACGTCCCGCCGCATCGAATTGCATAGGGATCCTGGGGTGCACACTACGCGCTCTCCATCCTCACCGCGGCCCTGGGCTGCCACTGCTTTTCCCGTTCGCCCTCACGCATGACCTCCCCGACGTGCTCGCTCCGCTGGTCCTCACAGACTCCCTAGTGCGCATCTCCCCCGCCACCACTAAGTTCAAGCCGCCCCCGCCGAACCTCACGCACTCCACGCCCCTCTCTCCGCCCACACCACTATCCGCCCCGCGCCCGCGTCCGTCGCGACCCCGGGCTCCATGGGGGTCGCGTCCGTCGCCGATCAAGCCCGGACCTACGGGCAGCAGGGCCAGCATCAAGCCCCACCGCAGCCGCACACGCAGAGCGTGTCCGCGCCAATCGCGGTGCCGCACTACACGCCGCAGCAGCAGCAGACGCCCGAGTACGGCGGCGGCGGCGCGCAGGAGTACTTTGCGCAGTTCTCCGCCTCGCAGCAACAACAGCAGCCCGCCCACCAGCAGTAGCCACCCTCGCAGCAGCAGCAGAACCCGGCGGCGGCGCAGTGGAAGCACCACGCGCACGCGCGGCGATCCTAGGGAGCCTGATTAGGCTGAACGGGGAGCAGCTGACGAGCACAGACCCGTACAACACGACGGTGTTTGTCGGGGGCTTGAGCCCGCTCGTGGGCGAAGAGACGCTGAGCACGTTCTTCGTGCCGTTTGGGGAGATTCTTTCGCGATGCTGACGCGTGGGGTGTGCAGGTGAAGGTCCTGGTGGGGAAGCACTGCGGCTTCATGCAGTTTGTGCGCAAGGCGGACGTAGAGCGCGCGATTGAGAAGATGCAGAGGTTTCCCGTCGGCGGGAACCGGATCTGGCTGAGTTGGGGGCGGAGCCAGTGTGAGTATTCGTCTGTGATTCTATCCTCGCCGTCACAGCTCGTCGATCCAACAGGATTTGTCCCTCCACATGTCGCAGTCCATCCCGGCTCCCAAAAAGAGTCTTGCGAGAGCACGATCGCAGCGAGTCGTGCCCATGTGCCCATCAGGTCCACCCAGGAGTGCGTGGGTGCACATCTCGCGTGATTAATTGCCGCCGGGGCGAAGGGGAAGCTGGCACGCTGATGAGACTGGTACCTGGATTCGAAACTGCGCGTCGGAGATGCTTACCTCATTTTCCCTTCAATCCACTGGAAGGATGGAGTCGGGAAGCGGGGATGGATCACAAATGCATCGGACTGCAAGGGATCAGTCCGAAGCCAAGGCAAGGATTTTGCGAGGCATTATGAGGGAGTGGGTTACTCACCGCAGAACGTTGGCTCCCGGGGAAAGCATGCCGGTGGTAATGTATCAGGGACTCTTGTCAGTCTTCAGCTACAGCACAGCGGTGTCATGCGCGCGAGCTCCTGTAGGTCGTGTGAGGCGACAGAATAACAGACATATGTGATGAAGTACTTTATGGAGACCAGGCCGAAACACATCCAGAGCAATTCTGCTTTGCATTTTCTGGGGATTTGCCACTGAGTTGAGGACATTCATGAGTGTACGGGCGCCAACATAGCCACAGTGGATACTGCCTGGAGTAGATAACGAGGCGAGCTCCAAGTTCTCAAGCCTCAGTGCTGCGCAGGCCTGCGTTCAGTGCGTCTTTGCTCGATTGGGTTGCAGTCATGAGATGCAGCAAGACGACTTGGATGTGGTGGGGAGAGGGGAGACGGTGGCACAGGAGGGGACAATGAACGAGCGACAAGTAATTTTAGTCGTGCCACTGGGTGTCACGGCCAAAGAGAGTGCGCCCACGTGGCCCTTTTGACGCGTACTAGTATACAAGGAAATACAACGCGCCATCGATGCTTTGGCGGCCATGGGTTGATCTGCGATCTGGCTGGGGCTAAACACCCCACTGAAAGTATAAGCCCACGACCATCCCTCAGAACTAATTTTGAGATCTTCATCAATTGGGATCCAAGGTTCGAGTTCCAGTTCAAGCCCTCCGGGCCCCTCTCAAATGGTTGTCTTGGTTATAGATTCCTTCAGTCTGGTACAGTATAATATATATAGTTGAACTAGTACTATAATAAATTCCAGTAGGGTAGGTCAAAACGCCAGCCATCGGCGACGAATACATGGATTCTAATGTGGTATTTAATCTTCATTCTGCCGTCGTGTTAAAGGACAAGGTGCATTCTACCACCCCCGCCCACATCGCCCGTGCGCCCTCCACTGCGGCGGCGGGCGAGGGGAAGTGCTCGGCGCGCTGGAGGACCTGCGAGAGGACGGGCAACGGGCGTCGGCCGCGAGGAGCGCGTCGACCGGGCCCGCACCCGAATCACTCCGTCCACGGTGCTGAGCCCCTCAAGTGCGCGGGTCGCCTCCGGCGCGACGAGCGTTCCGAGGGCATTCGCTGCGGCCCCGGGGTGCCGCGTGACGTCCGCGAGGAGCGCGGAGAAGAGCGCCTGGCGGCGCGGCGCGCGGCGCATCAGGTACGTGAGCAGCAAGGGGGACGCTGTAAGGAGTGCGTACGCCCAGCGCGCGAAGAGCACGTCGAGGGCCTGCATGTCGTCTTTAGCATTCGTTTGTCGCACATGCGAAATCAACGGACAGCGGGGTAAAGGGACGGCCAGAGCGACCTTCGGCGTCTCTGGAAAGGAAACAAAGAATAGGAAATGCGCCTGCCAGTGGCCAACCTCCCCCTCCCTAAGAGTAAACACCCGCCCCCCGTGCGCCTCGGTGTGCGCCGCCGCGAGGTCGTCCATCGCGGTCTTGCACGCGCTACGCTCCGCCTCCCACGCGGCGGCCTGCGGCGGAACTCGGCGAACAGCTGCGCGAGCCGATTGCGCTCCGCCCGCGACGACAGTCCGCGAGGCACTGCACGAGCACTTCGACGATGGTCGATGGACACGGGCGAGATGGGGCCGGGAGGTGGAGGGCCTACGCATCGATCTGCGGCGCGCGCACCCATGTAGCGCTGAGTCGGGTGAAGTTCTTGGGATTGGTGGGGTCGGGGGAGGGCAGAACGAGGCCGAGGCCGGCGCGCTGGACGGCGGTGAGTGTCGAGCGTAGACTGGCTAGGCACGATGCACTCGGACGCCGTCCATAGACGGGCTGCGTGGGTCTTACAAGAGCAGGAAATAATTAGGTCAGAGGGAATTGGGCGCCACTTCGCTCAGAAACTCACGATTTGTGTGGGGGCCCAATGTGGAATCCGCCGCGCTTCTTGGCAACGCCGACGAGACGTCAGGGCTCGGGGGCTCGAATGCCGAGGATGACTGGGTTGCTGGGGGTGCTACGCGAGCGGTAGTACATCAATCAAGAGGAATCGGCAGAGTCTTGAATCTACCCCGATTCGTAGTGACGCCGCCGAGGCATTGGGTCTCGCGCACTCGAGCACCGACTGTAGAGATTCTGGCTAGGTTCTATACGAGCAGCTCGCAAATTAGACCATGAGAATCGATGAATATAAACTCACATTTTCGCGGGCGCAGCCGAATTTGGAAGCTGCGCACTTCGTGGCGACGCCGACGAAGTGTTATGCATCGTGGCTTAGAACACCGACTATGTGTGGGTTGGGTGGGTGCTGTATGAGCTGTTAATGAGTGAATTCTAGAGAGTATCTATGGAGTTTTAACTTGCAACTCACCAGTCTGTCGGGGGCCGGATTTGGAATGCACCCGTTTGGTGCGCTGCTGATTGAGCCTCAGAGCATCGGACGCCCACTTTCTACGGCCGGAGAGGATGCTGCACGAATGGGTTGTATATTAGATGAGAGAATCGGCCAGGATTTGACTTGGAACACGCACTCTGGTGGGTGACTGGTCTAAGAAATCTCCGCGCTTCAAGGCGGTGCTCGTCGGCGCCGCCGCAGACTTGTAGGGTCTTGCAAAGGTTGCCGGTGTTGGGTTGCAGAGTGCACTGGCGGTGCTTCAACGCAGGCACCAATAATGAGACGAGGCTCCCTACTCAAACTCCCTCACCCTGACCTTTACCAGTGTCGACGTGCGGCAGTTCGACGGTTCAAGGGATGAATAGAGCACAACATGTGACTCCAGGTTGATTTTCGAGGAGGATGCGCGTCCGTGCCCAGGAAGATGCAAGGAAGATGCGGCTGCAAGCGTGGCACAACTTGAAAGCCCAAAAAAGCTGTAGAAAATATCACGGAAAGCCAGGCCATGAAAGCAACGAGAACATACATATGAGCCTCTCCGCACAGGGGCTCGCGCACGAAGTGTATCGACGGTCAGAGGCTCCAAACGACGCGACGTGGTTGTTGATGCGACGATGTTTGGTTGTGCTTGTCTAGTGATGTGCAGGGCTCGGCTTTAGGTTTACCGCCGGCTGTGCTGGGTTGTTATCTGCCATGTTATCTGCCACCGGGCCAATTGTGGTAGATTTACCTCTCCTAAAATCTCCAAAATATTCGGGGGACAGTCTGAAGCACATATGATGTATCCTGTGTGCACAGATGATATTTCCGATACTCAAAACTGTTGAAATTGCGAGTCGGCAGGTAACATTGTGACATGTTATCTACCATGTCACATCAGTCACGACCGGGAACATCCCGAACCTACTTGCATTCTCCTCCGTTCTGCCTCGTTTTGCCCTGCCCTAGAGTATTGACCCCTCCCAGAGTTAGAGATGGGGTAATTTGGCATCCCCAAGAAATTCCCAATTTTTTTTGCCACTCTGCAGGCCCTCGTAGGCTTCAATTCCGTTGGCACAATAATTGCCCCAGATCTCAACTGAATCTGGGACACTGGCTCCTGTTACTTCCCAGTGGTTACATGTACTGTCAGACCTTATTCCTCTTACCAAGCTCAGATTCTTTCTGCCATAGAATAGCCAGATCTAAGTGTTCTTTGGGCTATAAATACCTTACATCCGCCTCTGAGTTACCGTGGGCGCGCGAAGCGCGCAGAGAAAAAATGATTCTAGCACATTTGGACCCCTACAGAATAGGTAAGACTGAATGCCTTTGAAATCCCTCTGAATCCTCTTTGTCGGGGCGATTTTTGCGATTTTTCCTTTCTGGGATACCCAGTAAAGTGGGGGTAAAACCCGGCTTTAAGCCCGAGGCCCGCCAGGCCGAGCCCAACGCAGGGCCTGAGTGGGCCCAGGGCTCGGGCCTGAGAAATGTCAAGCCCGAGCCGGGCCTTCAAGCCCGGGCTTGAATGCTACATATAAAGTCGGCTTTCACCCTTATCTTTAGATCAAACATCGTGTATCTCCAGTGTTCAAGTCACGCCATGTGCCAAGTATATGCACAAACTTGGAGCGCGCCAATTCATCCTATTCGATTTTCTGAAGCCTAATTTTCCTGGGACCGTAAGACAACGTTAACGCGTAAGAAGTACAAAATTTAGAAGGTAAGCGTCAATCTGGCGGGAGTAAGTCGCGTAAGGACTTACGCCCGGCGGCCCAAGATATTTACGATCTTTACCGCAGAAATCGTAAATCTGCCCCACGTGGACGGTCTAGGGCTTCTTCCCATACCCGCGGCGGTACTTTCATCATATCCATCAACGCGCTTAATCGTGATCCACTTCCCGTGTACCGCGCCGTTTGGTCTCCCATGGAGCATCCGACACGTTCTGAGCCGTAGAAACTCTCCATTGAATGCCTTAAAATCAATCCCGCATCAAAAGTATGACATCAAGAGCTGTCCAGTAACAAATTTTGCAAGCCGTTTTTTCAAAATGAACCGGCCAGGTGGGCAGAATGGAACATAGGTTTGAAATCTATGACAGGGAAAACTGGAGGAATGGAATTTCTCAACCGGACAAAAAGCAATTCATATTGCGAATCTCCGGCCGGACAGCAAATATTTAGGAAACCTTCAACTGAAGAGAACGGTAAATCCCAGTTTGATCTCTTCGACCGGACAGAACGGACAGAACATAATTTTTTTCGATCGGAGAAAACCACATCGATGAAAAGGCTGGCTTCGAAGTGTTAATTCCGGTCCCACAAAGCCCTAAATAGTGAATGCAACAATTTGTTTATGTACTCATTATGTAGAAAAGTCCAACGATGCCCCGGCACACTACTGGACGCGACGATTTTGCAGTAACAACTTAGCCTGTGGTTCACCACCGAGAGGTGTGCGATTATAAATTGCTTCAATCGGGTACAGTAGAATATATATCGTCGGACTAGTATAATAATTTCCCGTAAGGTAGGTCAAAACGCTCGCCCTCGGCGACGAATACTTATATAGATTCTAATGTGGTATTTAATCAAGCCATGAATCTGTGACAAGCTTGACTGGATGTGAGAGTCGGAGGGTGGAAAACTGCGATTTCTGCGCATTGGGTGGCCGGATCTCGACGAGAATGAAGTCCTGTTATTTCCATAAGCACATATGTACAGATAGAGCGCCAAACGAGGCTTGTGTACCTGAATGCGGAAAGTCCCGGTGTCGAACATCCCGACGGTGGTGCCTGCTTTGCAGCGCAGCTCTCCATCCCAATCAAGGGACGCCTCGTGCGCGTTGGCTGCGGCGCCCGGTGGGCGCGAGGCGAGCTTCGCGTGGCCGATGACCATGTTGCGCATCGCGTGCCGCCCGTTGACCTCGACAACGATCTGCCGGACCAGGGTCCCGACGACGGTCGAGTTCCGAGAGGATGAGGTGTGCCTGGGCTCAGGAAGGAATTCCCGGAGCGAACCTGTAGACCCTGTGATCTGGACGTGGAAGGGTATCGTATCTGCTAGCCCGAAGACATCGACCATAGGAAGGAAAAGCTGTGGGAATAGTCACATGCATCCAACGTCGAGAAAGCGACGACGCACATGCAAGTCTACAGGTTGAGCCGCGAAGTTGTCCCTGGGCCGCATTTCCGAGGCGACCTGCCTCCACTCATCGGGCATTGTTTTGATATCAGAGAAGAAATCGGACAGATGCTGAATGGGCCGCGATGGACGCAACCGTGGACTGTATATCAGGCGAACGGATAACCTGTAATACGTTGGATGTCGGTGAAAGAGCACAGGAAAATTTCACGCACGTCTTGTGTTGGCTGAGGAATTGAAATTTGGAAGTCCGCATGCGTGTGATGGTTACGGACAGCGAGTAGGAGCTTTTGAAGAAGAATCCCAGGACAGCGTTGTACGGGACCTCGTACGACGGCGGCAACGGATAGGAAATGTGATTGTCGTCTTGGAAATTTGGAGGGAGGGTCACAGAAAATGGGATAGCACCCGGGCAGGGCGAGGGATGCGACTTTTGGGACGACCAAAGGGTGTAGCTGTCATTCACGACCTTCGTAGTGCGCGAACTGCCCTCCGAGATCATAAGGTGCATTTTCCCTTTGATCTGTGGTTGGCGTTAGCTCATCCGTGGGATACGCGCTGCGCAAAACTCGCCTTCAACACAATTTCGGAGACCGTCTCACGGTCTTCAAGAGCAATGAACCCGGTAATCGACGACTGGCGGCCGTATGTGGGGAACTCTGCACTGGCATCCTGTTCAGTCAGGACCACTGCATCACCTCCGCATTATGTGACATGATTCCCCGTAGGGTGTAGCCGAATAGGAGAGTGCTCGATCCGCTGCTCATCCTGAGCTGGTTCCAGAGTACAAGGGCACTGCCGGGGAAGGTGAATAAGGCGGCGGTAGAATTGAGCTAGCGAGAAATGTCGCCATTTAGTTTGATGGAGGGAAGTGGAAAGTAAAGTGGATAGTGGCATGTCGCAGTAAAGAGCCTCGCTTTTATGTGGTAGTGGCGAATCCTTGTCTCAGTCAGCGAACAATATTTCTCACTTGGGCTGTGAACAAGCCGTGAAGGCAAGAGGTCTCCGATCTCTGGATCTGACCCACTATCAACAACACGTGCTTTCATTGATGGGATGCAGACGGAGTGAAAGGAAGGGCGAAATAAATTAGCTTGAATGTCTCTGTTGTACTTATACACTTATAACTGTTCCTGGGGGACCTTGTCTTTTTTTTTCAGAAAGAAACCAGCACATTCGAGCGAGACACCGGATTTACGTCCCAATTTGGTAAGGACCGCTTTTACCGAGCTGGCGAGCTCCAGGGACCGGAACTTTCTTGCAACCACAGGAAAGTGGGTTATGGTGTCTAACTATTAGGTCTGGACTGTATTCAATTTTTTGTGGACCAACAGAGGCCTCTACGACGCCTCGACGGTTTGTTGTTTGTATCCAAATATTTGGTAGGGGGGGGGGTCATCACGTGTTGTTGATGGTGGGTCAGATCCAGAGATCGGAGACCTCTTGCGTGAAGGTGTAAGCCATACTGCGATCAACAAGTTCGCAACTCCGTCCGGCATCCGCCGGAAGTACCCGCGATTAGTCCGAAGTGTCTTGGCGAAAGTCTCCGGGAATCCGTATAGTGCTCGCTGGGCGAGTTTTTCGTTTTACAATACCATTTGCACCTTGCTTTGCCTGGCGAACCAGTGCCAAAACGCCAGGTTTTTTTAGGAATTTAAAAGGTGGCGGATGGAGGAGACCGAAAATGCGTTGCCAAGAGATGTCGACCTCCGTTGTGAGCCCGGCAAGGTCATAAGCAACGCCCAATCAGACACCTAAACTCATCCGTCATCTCGAGTGAGTCATCTTGCGGCGGGGCAAGTTGAGGGCCGACGACGCCCCGGCTATTCTCACGATAACAGTACCACGAAAGCGTTGGGTGTTGAGCGTCAAAGGCCGAGCAACCGGAAAAGCAGCCGAGAGTTTATATGATAGCTCTCAAGGGATTTGGAGTACAAAGATGGACGTAGCTGGCGTATCTGATCTTAAACATGTGGGTTGGAATTCCGGTATGGATAAATGGTTGAAGCTGAATTCTCCACCGCTCAAGGCTGTTGAAGACGAGAACGAGACCGCGTCATCGTAGTGTAACACTGGTTCGAATTAGGTAAGACAAGACAAATAGACACTGGCAGTAGATGCGAACCTCCTTGCCCCGCTTGTGATAGCCGTTGATCAGCTCATCGTAGTCATTTCCCCTGAAAGCAGAAAATATGAATAAAAGAACATAGGTCCAATTGAAGGGTAATTTACTCTATGAGCGAGATATACATTAGCAAATTTCCCGTGCTCTGAAGTGTGTAGCAATTATTTTTGGTTTGGACCAGCGTGTCAGAGGTTCGGCGTCGAGGCCTTGAAGGTGCGGACGGCGTTGTCGATTTCGACATCCGCTGCCGCACGGCAGGACATCATTGTGGTCCCGCACCAATCGTTACGAAAGAATTCGTCGTTGGCGGATCGGATATCGAGATGGCGCAGGACGGGCAACTCTGGTATGAGTCCGAGAAACTGGTGCTGAACAAACGTGGTCTAGTTTCCTTTCCGGATCGAGGATATGGTCGTACTCACGACAATGTGGTCCTCAGAAGGACTGGGCGTCTCATTTATATCGACACTCATGCAGAGGGACTCAAGCTTTCGAAGCTGCAAGATCACGCCCATGGTGCGCTTCCCAAAACTCCATCTGCCTTGGAACGACCCGGGACAGGTGAGATTGACGAGCGAGTGCGTGTGCTTTGGTAACGCGCATTCGAAAAAGACCTCCGCTCGCCGATTTGACTCTTCTTCCGTGGCGCCGCCCGCAAAGTCGATGGCGAGTTGCTCGAGACCCGTGTACGACGCGAGGTAGTTGAGGAGCCCCTCCTCGATGACGTCGGTGGCTATCTGTGTGAGGTGTATGCGCTCACGGTTCAGGGTATCCCATATCTCCTGGAGGGTAGATCCCAATACTGCGGGCGCCTGGGCCTCGTCCGAGGGCCCGGAATACTGCGGTGAATCCTTTGTTACGATCCGGCGAAGAGACAATGTTTTGAGCGACCTTAGATGGGGGAGGATAGTGCTATCCAGGCGCAGGCTGTATTCCTTGAGGTCAAGCTCCGTCAGATGAAGAAGTTTCGTGGCGGAGAGTTTCCGGAAAATGTCGTGGAGGGACGGGGTCGGAGAATATGTCCCGACATGGCTTCTCAGATGGAGAGAGGTAAGCTCGGGGCTGTTGGCCAGCGCTTGGGCGATTGGTGCCACCGATGTGGCCAGACAATCGAAGCACCCAGTTGTAAGATGCAATTGTCGGAGGCCGGACAATCGATCGAGGGCGCCTTCGAACCCGGAGCGGTAAACCGTCAATTGAAAGTAATCGAGGAGAGGGTACGAGATCAAAGCGTCGACGATGATTTTCACCGCGGACCTTGCGTCGCAGTCGCGTGGTGCCCATCTGTCCCCGTCTTATGTTAATTATCCGCTGCGCAGCCGAATGACCCACCTAACAGTTTGTACATTCGGTAGAGCTGTCAGTGCGGGTCGGAGAAGCCTCTCCAATTCGCGACCCTCGGGAGAATTATCTTGCCTCACGTCGGGTTCCCACCAATCTTCTGCATCCATGTCCACTGAAGGCGCTGCACGACGGATCTCAAGGGTCCGGGCAAAGCGGGACCACGGCGTTCGACTGGTGGCGAGCGCCTCCAGATGTGACAAGCTTGATCGAAACCGCGAATGGTGGACGTCTATCAAGACTGAACTAAAGAAGAGCGGTGAAATTACAGAATTCAGGTCCTTGCATGTCCCTCGAAGCCATTTCTGGTCGGAGGGTATCTATAGACGGACTGAGATTCAATAGCGCGCGCATAGAAATTGTACGAGCCTGTTTCACGATTTCTTGAAGAGTTTCGACAGGCAGAGAGAAAATTGACATCGTGGTCAAATCGTGGTCGTCTGGGCAGAATTTGAATCGAGTGCGAAGGTGTTGATAAGGCGTGCATCGTTGTGCACCTGAAATCTTTGTTTTTGTACAAGTACAAGCGGATGGCTAGTACTTGTGACTCCAGTAAGACTAGAGGGCACTGGTTCAATCCCGGAACTGAGTGTTAAGCCGTTAGATGCATTGCAAACTAGCATAACCAACAAAGGAAGACTGGGTTGCCGTCCGAGGTACTCTTCATGGGGGCTTAGGATACTGGCCTGGCTTCAAAACACACTAGCTAGCCATAGGACTCACCCGGCGCGGAGTATTGCACAAATGCTACAAGTTCGGTGTCAGTATGGATGTTAGGCAATCAAGGGACTTTGGAAGGAAACAGGAAAGACTAGCTATTGGCGCGAGGCTTTGAACCAAGGCCATGGAGATTATAAAGGGATTCATGAAATCGGAGCAAGTTGGCGCCAGGAAAACGACAATGAAGCGGGCGCGCGCCAGTATAAATTGGAGCGTGCTCAAACGGGTCAGCACCAGGCTACATGCTGAAAGCTGGCGCCAACCCTTGAAGTAAAATAAGGAGCAAGGATAATGCATACCTTGGCGCGAGGATCTCATAAGGAAGAAAGAATCCGAAAGAGGAAATTTGCACAAGTCGGCGCCAAGAAGTGTATAAATAGTTGGCGCCGACTTCCCTCAAATTCCCTCGACGAACTCAAGGATGCCCTGAGTAATGAAGGCCTACCAGGAGGCTTGGCACTCGCTTAGAGAAGCTATTAGCCGATGGTATTAGCAAGAGACAATTATGAAGTAGAGGGGTTTAGCGAAGCTAGCCGACGAAGGATGGCCCTCTTTGGGTTGAATTCGCTAAGAGCTGGCCTCTCATTGGCCCAAGGAAGTACTGCGGCTTTCTAAGGCTCGCTAAGGAGATGGACTAACCGAGGGATTGAAGGAAATGACAAGGACAATATTAGGATGAGGCGTCTAAGCGACGCTAAAGAGAGAGGTGCACCCGAGACGGAGCCAGAGAGCTCGCTTATACCTTATTATTACTCATTCAACGTTTGTACATCTCGCTTAGTTCAGTAGTATAAAGCCGCATGTAAACCAGTAGTTAGGCAGTGAAAACTCCCCCGTTATTGGCACATAGCTCTTTTGAGCTCAGAGCTCAGCTCAGTCACTGGACAACTCGCCTAAGAGCCTGCACTATACTCATCTGCCGTCCCAGTCACTGAACCCTTGCAAGTTCACACTCGGCGCCAGCCCAGTCACTAGTCGGCGCCAGCTTCCTACCACACACTCATCCCGCGCCAAGTCCCTGAATTATTGCAAGAGTTCAAACTCGCGCCGGCCCAGTCACTGTGCTAGAAAGCCTTAGAGCCAACCTTCCACACTCAGCTCCTCTACCCCTCTTCGGTGTCCGCCCAGTCACTGGCCTAGGTGTCTAGTCGGCTTTGTCTATCACACTCGGTTGCCTGCTCAGTCACTGAACTTACGTTCAAACTCGGCGCCAGCTCAGTCACTGTGACATTGCTCAGCCCGCTCTCTGCATACTCAGTTCGCGCCAGTCACTGAACCTTGCAAGTTCACACTCACGCCAGCTCAGTCACTGTGTTAGCTTTCTACGCCCTTCCCCACACTCATCGGCCCGTCCTCTATTTATAAGTCCAATCTCTGGCGCGAGCCACTTCACTCGTAGACTTAAAACATCTACACCCTCGTCGATAAGACATCTGGAGACACTGGTTATATAAAGGAGGATCTTCCACCCACTAAAGTACCTGTGGTCTTTCTACTGAAATTGAAGGGTCGATACGAGTACCCGTCTCCCCGAACTAAATAACGATAAGACTGTTGGAGTGATTGGTTGTTGGAGTTTAGTGTGATTAGAGTTAAGACTTATTGTCTTACTCTTTTGATATTAGATTTCACGGCTGCACGCCACTGCACCGTTTCAGTGTGGCAGTTGGTGGGCAGTGCTATGTACGCACAGTACAAAGTCAGCGCTCATGAAACCAAATGGGGAACCGCCCGCTGTCACTTACGATGGATCACGATGGATACCCGTACTTATTCGGCTTGGGCTTTTCAAGGGCCAGGGACGAGGGCTCAGGTCAGATGTAGAAGTTGTGGAAGGCAGTGACGGCTACGTGGTTGTTGAGTGTGGAGGAATCAGAGCTCAAGCTGAGTGTGTGGTGGGAAGTTGAAGAGATGAGTCTGACACAGTGAGTGTGATGGTGGGAGAGCGGACACGTGCACTGACGCGTACACAAAGACATACAACGCGTGCGTGATCCGAAATGTTCTACTTCGACTTGGTGAGTTGAGAATGCTCCACTATCTCGTGTAGATTGATCCTGTCATTTTCAATGTCATTGGCCATCGCAACATCCACGATGAGCGCCCAAAGGTCGCCAGCGGCGAGCTGTATGGGACGACTTAGAGGAAGCCCTGCGTGTAGAACTGACGATGGAGGGCAATGATGGAGGTATGGAGGGAGCATACGGTGTGCAGATCGATCTCGCGCTCGTCAAAGCGAGTACCCGCCCCGAGACACTTTACGGCATAGTACACTGGGGTTCCCGGAGGTGATGAAGCGTCCAGCGCTTGGTACACGACGCCGTAGGATCCGGCGGCGAGGGCCTCCAGGAGATGCAGGCGATCCTCGTCGACGAGTTGCCGGTAAGATCAGGGAGATTAATATTGTCGGAGGGTGGCATGGAATGAAAATAACGGTGCAAAAGAGGCTGAGAGTCAAGGTAAAACGGCAGCAAGAGAGAAAGTAAAAGGCAAAGATCACGCTCAACGTGGCGGTAGAGAAGAACGAAGTGTTAGAGGCAACTGGATCCCCCGCGAAAGCTTTACTACGCGTCAGCAGAAATTTTGCTTCCGAGACATTTGAGATTGGGCCAGAGTCCCGACATGCTACGAGCTCTTTGCGATCAGGTTCGTCATGGAGACGGGTCAAGTGAAGCAGAAGCCCTGATTCGAGGAACCGATAGACTTAACCTTGAGACATGGTGGTTGGAGACAAGCTGACTCGTCGGACTTGGGTCGGCTCCACATGCCGAGTCGGCCGACGACATCTCGGCATGTTGTCTCTCTATATTTTCAACCTGGGGGCTCTACAAACGATGTGTCGGTCGCAATGCCAGCCTTCCTTGCTCAATTTAACTGTAGAGACGGTACAGCTCTAACCTAGTCAGCATTCAATTTGACCACCCGGGACTGAGTCACTGAGACTCTGAGACATCTCTGAGCGAGATCTCGCTCGATCCCTTCTCGCGTCATGGCCAACCTCGCCTTTCTCGCACGTATGTCTCATGTGCTGAAGCGTGATAGTTCACCGACGAGGCTTCGACCGTTGGTAATTTTTTCAACTTAAGGTGGACTGGAATTAACTCCAGGTTTTGCAAAGGAACCATGAAGCCTGTAAGTATTTGGGGCCCGAGGAGGACGTAGCAACTTTATCCGGCTATCATGTATCATCAATTGCAGATCATCTATCATACTGTTGAGCGCTGCCCACGGTAGGCGCTGGCTTGACACTGCCTTCCCGTGAAGTTACGGCCCTCAATACCAAAGGTCAATACATAATTAACCTGATATCTATGTCGACACGCTAACAGATACTTACTTGTTCCTTAGGCCAGAATGGACGCGTCCCCAGGCTTCCCCCACCCGGCCCCTTGCCTTTCTTTCTGGCTCCAAGGCGCGCGCAACTCCACCCTGCTTGGACACCGCACCACGGGGGCGCTCCTCGCGACGGCGGACGTCACTATCATCGGCTCGGGGCTCTCCGGGGCTGCAATAGCATACTTTCTCCTCACGGGCCCCAACCCACCCGCGCGGGTGACACTCCTCGAGGCACGCGAAGCGTGTCATGGGGCAACGGCACGCAACGGGGGACATTGCCGTCCAGACTGCTATCGAGGTGGGTCAGCTTAACTGCTTCAGCGGATGCGCGATGTCATGGCCGTCAGATTACCCGCACTACAAGGCAACGTTCGGCCGCGAGCAGGCGTTGAAGATAATTCAGAATGAGATGGTATTGTGTTCTCTCCGACCGATCCTGCAGCAGTTGATTTGGGGTTTTCGCGAGGACACGTTGAACCTTGTGGGCGAGATCATCGAGAAGGAAGGGATCGAGTGCGATTTTTGGAGGGGGTTCAGCTATGGTAAGCAACATCGCTCTTATCCAGGTTATTTCTGTGTTGAATATGGCACCAGAGGTTCCGATGGACCAGGCGGGGGCAGATTACTTGGCCGCCTCCTATCAAGCATTCGTCGCTGACGGTGGGCCCGTCGAAGGAATTGTAGAGCAGATCCTGGACCAGGACCAAGCCCGCCGTGCGGCCACTGCGGCCTACAGGTTCCCCGCGGGGTCGCTCTGGCCGTACAAGCTCGTCGCATACCTCCTCACGCTCTGCATAACCAAGCAGGGGCTCAACCTGCAGACCAACACCCCCGTGCGGAAGGTGGTATCGCGTCCAGGGGTGAATTGCTGGACGGTCAAGACAGACCGAGGCGACCTTGACACGCGCCAGGTTGTATTCGCGACGAATGCGTTCACCGCGACGCTGCTCCCCGAGTTCACCGGGCACATCTGGCCCTTCAGAGGCCAGTGTGCCGCCGCCGTCCCAACGAAGGCATATTCGGGCAACAACATGCTCACACACACCTATGGGCTCGTGAGTCTTCCGCAGAAATTTGAAGGTAAGGCTCATGCACGACACGCCAGGAATACGGAGACTACCTCATCCAGCGACCCTCGGACGGCGTGATCATCTTTGGTGGCCAGGTGCGCTCCATGCCCGTCGACAAACTACGTGGGAATACGAACGACAGCGAGCGGTACCCGGAGATGACGCGCGCGCTGAAGGAGGCACTTCCGCGCTACTTTGAGGGCTGGGGAGAGGAAGCGCTGGGCGAAGGGCTGATCCACGACTGGAGCGGTGCGCCCCAAGTGTTTCGAGATGAGCGTCTCCGTTTAATGGCTTCTAGGGATAAAGCGGGTAGGGCCGACGTGCGGCAAAGCCCGCTACCGTAATACATAGTTGACTGGCCTTCAGCATTGAATGATATTGATAACTCTTTCAGGAGCCTCACTTCATAAACAGTGGTGCTTTTCAATCCAACCAAAAACTCCTTCGAAAACAGCTATTCATCCAACCCAGAGTTTCGTACAACATGGAAGCCGGTTCCTTCATTACTGCTGTTGAGTCCGGGCAGCTCAAATGCTTGCTCATAGTAGGGTGACAGGCCAAATATCAAATGTACAAGTTCATCTTTCAAATGGATTCATACATGAATGTCGATTGAATGTATAATGGCTGGTGAACTTAGGAATCAGAACAGGCCGTATCAGGGGTAGATTGACCGCGTAGCTCAATGTTGGCTCGGTCGATGCGGCTGCATCGACCAGTTCACATTGAGCCTGGGGGTAAACAGAAATTAAACATCACGGATTGGAAGCTAATTATTAATTAGAAACGGGTTCCCCCCGGAATCCCCCGGTCGTTATCGGGTGAGCGGCTCAATGTTTGGTCCTCGGTTAATGCATGGGACATAGATGCCTCTCACATGTGACGAGCAGTGATCGGCCCCAATTTACCTCCGAATTAATGAGCACGTTCGATGAAGTGGTTCCAACCTGGCGCACTTACTAACTTCCCTGAGCTTCGTACTCCCAAATTATGCTCCTCTTGGCAAAATATTTGCTCTCATTTGTCTTGTTTCTCCAGTTCCATTCCTTCGATAATCCATTTACCATTGGCAGACCGCAGGTGAGTCTTACGGGTCCACGGGCCAAGCGCGGTTTAAGTTCAGCCCAGCTCTTCGAACATCTCGGGCATCTCGGCGAGAGTGAATTTAAAGGAGGTCACATTTTCCCATCGATGTACATTACTGTAAGGGATGGACTCTCTACCCTACCGTGGCTCCAATGATCCAGATGATTAGATTAGATATCATTTCCATTCCTTGGGGCGTGCGATAGCACGTCGTGACTTTCTGACTGACCATCTTTTCCCTACTCAACCTTGGTTTCTTGACGACTTTCGCAAGGTCCTGCTCCCCAGTCGACACTTCGGATTGACGCGGACCTCACAATTATTCAGAAGGCCCCTCCATCGAACTTGAGCTCGCAAAATATCCTCGACTAATTATTCAAGTTGCCGGCCTCTCAAATAGAAGGAGCTTCAAAATGCGGCAAGAGATGTGGACGAGTTCCTAAGAACACTGGATCCACGAGAATGCCGCAGAAGTCCACCATTGGCTGATCGAGCCCATAAAATTGAACTATGTAAATGTATTTGCGCAACTACAGGATACATGAACTAACTCGTTTAAGCCGGCCTCAATCCTGTGGTACCCACTCTTCGCAGCGTATTTTGCAACTTAAGCTTGTGGATGATTGTTCTGGAGTTGGCAGTTGTGATTTAGCTAAGTACTGGAGAGCAGAAAGACGTCAATTATCAAAGCTTATACAAGAGGAGTAGAGGAGATCCATGTCCCTTGAAGTCACGGAGAACATTGAAAGAGAGGCAAGACACCAGAGCACGGTTCAAGGTCGAGGAATCACGAGGGCTTGAAGTCTGGATTCGCGCAGAGCGTTGATGGGAGGGGCAATACAGCAAGGAACGGTCAGATGGAGTTTGAGGTCGATGAACCCGAGGACTTGAAGCTTGCGGGACGACATAGAATACGAACAGCAGAGTGGAAGAGAGAGGTTTCGAGCTTGGGATGGAATGTTGCGTAACGCGAGATATGGAGAATGGTGGAGAAGCGGCGGCGGAAGTGGGGCCGGAAAGCAAACCTTTTAAAGCAGTGAATCCACTTTAACATCCGAGCGGGACCGGGCGGACCCGGAATGACACCAGTGTTTGCGGGGAGGCAGGGGCTCACAACAACAGGATGACGAAAATTAAGCGGGTAGGGCGGACGAGGGGTAGTGCGACTGCATTGAGGCTGTTTGCGTAGTTGCCGCCTTCAGATCTGGAAACGAGGATCTTCCATGAGTGCGGGTCCCTCGGGGAGGCTGTTGCTGGGCTAAAAAGTGTCCTGTGACTAGGTCCCGGATATCATCCAGCGTCTGTTTTGAATCCTGGTTGTATTTAATCGGAGATCTCGGTCATCTCAAATTTCTTCCGAATATCAGGATCGGTTCTTCTGATTGGTGTTCCGCAGGTCCAAAGCGAGCTGAAACGGTGAATGGGATACGATATAGGTCTTCTGCTCATATGAGGTCTGCTTTGAAGCTCTCAGAATTCTGATGCCGATGTATTTATGCTGATTGTAAATACCTGGCTCAACTCTAACCTGCCATTCAACCTTCATTGGGACCTTTTTAACTCATGCGCAAGGGTCAGATGACGGCCTGCCGTTCGCAAGTCCTTGCTTCGCAATGAGTTGGATTTTCGTGTGGAGGTGGGTCAGCGGAATTGGTCAATATCAATCGGCTCCCTCGGCATAGACATCGGCCCGAAGCATTTTGGCGGCCAAGAGAGGACCTTACGCAAAAACAGATGACGAAAATGTGATCGTCTGCGAGTCCTGAAAATCAGGCGCTATAAGACCCGTACCTAAAGGTAGCGGGAATAATAGGCTACACAGCTGAAGGTACGTTTAGTCCCTCTCTGTGTCGAAAACATACAGTGGACTCACGGATCCCAAACCAGGAGTCCCGTACGTCGGAGAGCTGCACGAGAAACCCGGCGCCTTCATCTGCGCCGGGCATCAAGGGCACGGTATGCTTAGGTCTTGTTTCTTTTCTCGACGAGGGACTGACACAACGACAGGCATGGCGCGTATAATGACCTGCGCCAGGGGTTTGGCCACCGTGATGCAAGGTGGCTCCTGGGAGTCGACGGGTCTGCCGGAATGCTTCCAACCTACGCGCGAGCGGCTTTCTGCGTAGAAGTAAGAACTGCAGGATATAGTGCAAGCCGCTCCTGTTGATCACGAGCCGCAATCTCCTGTATAACATTTCACCTGTATTTTGGGCGTAATTTCTGCGGGAACTCGGTGCGCAGAATTTCGAGGACGTGGTTGCGAGTGAATCTATGGGCTACAGACTTGCTCCAACAAGATTTGGATCGTGGTCGCCGCCGAGACTCAGCTGGTTTGAAGTTGGAAGGGATGGTGTTTTGGAGGAGGCGTAATGGACACGAGGCATGAATTTGAGGTAAGCGACAGTTCGGTGTTTGATCAGTTCGATCCTGTTAGTAAGTTAAACGACATCTGCAGGAATGTCGGCGAATGTGCCGTGGTCTGTCCAGGCTCACCACTCGTAGACCCGCCTTGATACGAGAAGACACGGATTGTAAGTGGTTTCAGGATACAGCTCTGCCGTGATGTCAAAGATCTCCCGTTCCAGCTGGGGGAAAGGGCCGACGAGGAGCCCAAGAGGAGCCTTCACCGGTGGCCGGCAAGAGGTGAGTCGCTGACAGAGACCTGGTAGCACCTGCGGAGAGGGGTGTGCCGGCAGAAAAGCATTCGGACTCGGAGTGGTGCTTTTTTAGAGGAGTGGGACGAAGTCGCGTTAAGGTCATGACGTCACCTCAATTTAAATTGATGCGTGCCGAAATCAGCCGAAAAAGGTCGTAAAATCCACCGTGTCTAGCAGCGGGAGCGAGCGAAATAAAATATTGTAAGCTGCTTGATAGATAGAGGATATACACAAATAGGGGAGTAGCTAAAATCTGGGATCCATCCGGTCTGATTTGAAGCCGCAATAAAAATTCCACGATGTAGACCGATGAAGTCGCTCGGCGACTTCCGAGTCGTGCCAACACTTTTTGAGGGGTTGTCAGCGAGTGTGAGGGTGTAAAGCTCATCACATGTCGTACGGTCTCGGTCTCGGTATATGTTCAACTGTGGAGTCAGAGAAATTCATTAGGGTGCGAGGACGATAACGGTCAGGATCAGACCACACGCCTGAATGGACAATAGTCGTCGAGGGCGGAGGTATCTCCAAATATCCCGCCTAGGCACTGGCCTCCGGTTAATGAAGCGCAATTCATCGATGTAACAAGTGAGAAGATCGTCATGAAGTTGAATTGGATGCTCAGATCAAAATCGGACCGACTACTGATACTACACGACGGTCGCTTGTATCAGTTCCGCAGCTTCTTGAGATCGGGGTTTAATTGAGCACTTGAAAGGAAGCGGCTGCCTGCTCATCGTCAGTATAAATTCAATAGGGAAAACCCGCTCCCACATCACAAGGGTAGAGGAGTACTCGTGGGTAGGTTCAATTACTTTTCCGTCGTCCCCGATGGCCTTCGTGATGTTGAATGTGGCTAAGATTGAGGCTACGGCAATCCAGATCGACGAAGTTGCCATATCTCTTCCCGCACACACTCTGCTGAAAGGATGAGCTTGATGTTTTTTCTTTTTCTTTTTGAGGAAACAAGTGAATGATCGCACCGTCTCCCATAGCCAAATGCTGCGTCGGGGGTCTTGGCAGCGGGATTGGGTTTTTCGTTCAACAGGAAGCGTTCGGGCTTGAATTCGTATGGATCCGGATATATAACCTATCCATGCGCAGTCTTTCAGCAAGAATTTAAGAGGAAGAATGCAAAATCACCTCGTCATGAAGGATGGCCCTGTGAATTCATGTGAGGTTCAGGAGATAATCCATAGACTACTCACCACGCGTTCGCGATGACGATCGAGTTGGCTGGTATCCGATATCCCCGATACTCATCCTCAACCGCCAGAAAGTGAGGCACGCCTAGAGCCGAGTTGGAAATATTCTAGTAACGAGGGTTTGTCAACAAACCAATCGGGGTCACAGGCCTCCAACGAAGGACTTCCATTACAATAGCCGAGACATACGGCAATGATGCCTCATCGTCGAAGTCAGGGAGATGACCTTTCTGGGCAACGGAGTCGATTTCTGCTTGAGCCCTTCTCTGGGCCTCAGGATTGGCGAGCATCGCGAGAATGAAGGTGCCCAAAGCTGAAACAGTGGTGTCAGTACCCGCAGAATACATGGTCCCTGCTGTGCATTTGATGGCTTGTTCCTGATATTCCCCGGCTCCGTAATCCTCCAGCGTCCTCAACGCAGATGCGGTGAACGAATGTGGAGCATTTCCTAAAGCCTGGAAGAGGTGAGGGTAAAATTCCTTTAAATGAGACGAATTTGAACTTGCAATGTTGCGTTTCGCTTTCGCGAATGGTACGTCCACCATGGTTTGCGACAATTTTTTCCATTCCTTAGCTTTGCGTTGGAAGTTTGCCCCAGGGAACCACTCGGGGACATATTTCAAGATCGGAATGGAATCCTATATTCAGGACGCTTAGCATTCTTCTATTCGGATTGGGACACTCACAACAAGGAATCGTCCTGGGACACCGGCGAGTATTAAAGAATTTTGAGCCCGTTCGGCGAGAGTCACGTATGGATCGTTCTTTGGAAGCACGTCTATTCCATATGCCACGGACATAATAATGTCTCCGGCCATGCTGGCCACTTTATTTAACCGCGGAGTGAAAGAGAATTCTAAATGCGCACTGTCTTAAATGATCCATCACTGTGTCTGGGTCTTGAAGGATGCGACGGAGTAATTCGTGGCTTGCTGTGAATTCTTTTGGACGGAACATGTGCGCGGCTTCGGCGTTAAAAACATTCTGGAACAACCGTCGATGCGCACGCCTGGGAGGATGCACTGGTGAACCGGGAGAGAAGGATTATAATTCAAAATACTGACCAGCGGTCGCCTAGTGATTCTCACCCAGGTCAATAAACGATCAACTACTAATCGAAATCAAGTTGATTGACCGTATTTCATGAATCCTAAAGAAAGTCAGAGGGCATCAAAGTCAGAAAACTAGTACTGACCAAAATTGAAGTCCCATCCCATCAATTCGTTGATCATCGGCATTCGCGCTCTGAAGTCTGCATGTAATAGAAGACTGGGGTACAGTAATCCGCTGCTTGCCTATCTGAATAGATGGCAGACCTCTTTTCGAGTAGATCAACCGCCGCTTCTGCTGAGGACAAAACAACGACAGATTGCCCGGCGATATTGAAATGGAGGATATCCGAATCTGCGAAAGAGCGTTAGAAGATTGAAGCAAGGAAGAAATTATATCACGCGCTGAAAGTTTTGCTCCATTCCATGTAGGTCTCCCATTCGAAGGTCGAAGGCATGTCGAAAAGATTCCCAACGAGAGGCAGTTTCCGAGGTCCAGGTGGAAGGGGTAGTCCCTTTGATCGGTTGCGTTTGAGGTAAAGGTGATATAGAGCCCCAAGCGCGATAGAAAATATAATCAAATTATAGACCATGAGGGGAAGGAAGGTGAGACCAGTCGGGCTTGAAGGGGACTTTTATGGTAACGAGAACTGTATTCTTCCGTCGACCGCGGAGCAGACGGCCAATCTTTGAATGGAGCGCTAGATGACCCCGTCGAAGCGAATTGGAATGTGCATATCCTCTATCGACTTCTGGATAGAATGCGGAACCTTTGAATGGGGCATGCCCAAAGAGTGCTAAAGAATCAATCTGCCATGCAAAATTTTAGTGCGGCGATGTTCACGGATTGCTCACTGGCAGCGTGATCCCATACACTAGAAGACTCAAGAGAAGGCTCTACTTCTATGGCGGTCGTGGCATACTAGGGCCCATGAGAGTGATTCAGGATCGGCTAAGCCTTGAAGCATAGAACCCGAGTAGCAAGTACGGGTTGGGAAGCGACCCTGAAAGAGCCTTGCGACGCAATGTGGCGGCCCAAGGATAACGCCTAGGACGCCAAAGAAGAATTAGGAGCGGTTCCACCTTAAGACATGTGCGCGGGCTTCGGCGTTGAAAACATTCTGGAACAACCGTCGATACGCGCACCTGGGAGGATGCACTGGTGAACCGGGAGAGAAAAGGATTACAATTGAAAATACTGACCATAGGGCTGCTGACCGGAACCGTATCGACGGTTATACTATTTGAGACCCCTTACCTGGCCACCCCACCTAGTTGGCCATTTGGAGTCTAGCATGCCGACATTTTTTTGTTCACTCCCAGGGATAATGGGGGATGGGAGTACGATCTATAACGAAGGTCTGAACCGAATTTGGAACCGGAGTGCATCTCGGATCAAGACCCGCAACGTGTGAACATCAATTTCTTACGCCGACGCGGCTTGGTTTTCTTGTCTCAACTGGCTCTCCGCCAATTCTTGGCCGTTCCGGGACTTCGCGGGCTCGATCTGCTCCCCTGATTCGAGGGAATTACCTGCCACCGTCCCCGCCACCGAGAAGTCAAAATCCTCCCCGCTATGCACCCATGAACGCGCCGCTATTTTTTTGAGTCGCTCCCCTTGGCCGACGTTGTATCAGACGACACCGTGGGGCTACCACTCTGGAATTGCCTATGATACTTTTTGGCGTCCAATGGCTCAACGCCGACGGTACGCTGGAATTTTATCTGCCCAACTCCCTTCTCACTGTAATGCTTTACCGCCACCCACCCAATTTTGGTGTTGCCAACACCGGTAATTTTCTGGGGAGCTGTGAAGACTTTACTACGGAGTTAGGGATGTAAATAAGTTGTAGACCTTCCTTTTAAGCTATGTGCATCCTAATTTGGGTCACAGTATGGCTCCATCATCCAATAAACGTGCTATTGCTCCAGAGACCTTGTTTCGGGGCTTTCCCACATCTGAGGAGCAGTCATTTACACGCCTCATATGGGTTGCACGTGGAGTATTATGTGTTCAAATTGTCACTATATACCCTAGTTAACATTTCCGATGGATCCGGGTGCCGGATTCAAGTCTCGCGACTTGATTTGACTGGGTGGCCAACTAGCCTGTTATTTGGCCATGTTGAACTGCCGGCCGAAATAAATTCACTGTAATGGCAAATCTTTAGATATCTGGGTGGGAGTGGTCCTGAACTCTTCGTAGGATACCTGCACTCATTCTGACACAGTTGGGTGCGCGTAGGGTGAGCGGACAGATTGAGATTGAGGGATGAATGCTTAGGTGGCCAGGTAAGGGGTCTCAAATAGTACGGCCACGCGAATGCTCACGTGCATATGTGTCTCTCTTCCCACCACCTGCCTTTTGCCAAAATGAGGTGCCCTTTCAAGCACTTCCCGACTCTGCTAAACAGAACCTCATCCGTCAGCCTCTTTTGCGTTCTAACTCTCAATCACCCGACCAACTTGCATCCACTCTGTCCAAATTATTAGACTAACTCGAGAGCGATACTATGGCGTCACAATAGCGAGTCTTCAGGAGAGGCTAGACAGACTAGCGAGGGACCGTACAATCATACCGGTCTGCTCCACCCAGTGCCAAAGCTTTCGCGCCCCCATCCGAGTCCGTCATCTCTCCGAGATCCTCGAGATTTTCGCCGAGTGCTGAAGCTCATTCACGTCGGCGTTTGACGGCCTAAACGAATCAAGACCACACTGAGCGGCACAGAGGATTCTTCACCACTAAGCTTAGGGACACGTGACTGGGCAATACAGAGACTGGACAAAAGTGACATGGAAATCATGGCTGTCGTAATATTTCTCGACACTGGAGTAGCCCACTTCAATTCATTACCCCCAGCTGCCACACACCTCCGACTTTGTTTGCCTCTGTCAGACTCCCCGGTGCCCCCGCACCATTGAACCCCACTCTGAGTGTCGACGCCGCAGTTGCTGCAAGGTTTTCCACGGCATAGAGATATTGCGCGCTCGCAGCAACGAAGCCATTGGCCGTGAGGCACTTCGTGCAGGTCGATCCTCCGGTCCAGCCAATGCCGTTCGTCCAGATGTACTCGCTAACGACCAACTTCGGCGAGAAGAAGAATACGTGGACCTAAGGAGTACGGAGGATCAAATCAAAATAGTTTATCGTGGGATGCGCGCTCACATCTGCCAAATTGCCGTCGACACTAGTCGCAACGATGGGGGTGCCGGGGAGGACTTCGGCAGCCGGGACAAGGAGGAACTGGCCTTCGAATGCGGGTTTGACGAAGGGGCCACTGGCAGAGATTTCCCAGATGCTGCCGTCCGGATTTTGGTGATAGATTCGAGTGTCGCTGGTCGGGGTTTGGACGATCGATGCGCTGCCGCCGCCGAAAGGGATGGCGAGGGGCTGAGGACCCGTTACGTTGAGCACAACCCCGAGGACTGGACCCAGGAGTGACAGAGTCTGTGTTTGAATCGGCGTTATTGTGCGTCTGCAGCTGTACAGTACTGACCACTCACAACGAAGAGCTTGGAGAATATCATGGCTGGTCAGTGGAAGAACAACTGTGGTCTCGGACTGAGATGGCGATGTTGGGCCCCCCAGCAGGCTTTATACTTTTTTTTCGAAGTTGGCACAAGAGCATCGGATGCCTACCATTGACTTGTGACGAATCTAGGGTCGATCATTCGATGGGAGGATAAGCACCCCTGCAGCACATCAAGTACACCCTCGTGCGTCGAGACTCATTATTAAGATTGTTACTGTACACGCTCCGTATTCTGACCTCGGCTTGAAGCTCGTTTGATTATTCATATGTCCTAGGGGCATCTCGACATCCAGGACGCCAAACCTCATCCGCTTCTTTCAATTGAACTACACTTCTTGGTAGGCACTATCATCTTTCACGGATGGGTATCGTTGTCAAAGGGTCTAAAAGCAGATTTTGTCTTGACAAAGGTCCGGGGATGTCGGGGAAATTCGAACGGTATGAGCTTCTCTCCTAGTAAACTCCCTCCGCTTTAAACCGGATGATAGCTTCTTGAACGCCCTGACACCTTGGTACCTTGTTGGTCCAAGCTTCTGAGAACCTATTCGCCCCCGTGCCCAGTAGCCCCCGCCCGGTTCAAAGACTGTAGCTGGTTCAACAGCAGTGTTGAAACTTAGGCAGTTCTCTGGCATATTTGGAACCTAACTACATTTTCCGAGAATCATCCGCGCTCTGAAGTCTACATGTAGTAGAGGACTGGGGATATAGTGACTGGTTCCTTGCCTATCGGAATAGATGGCAGACCTCTTTTGGAGTAGATCAACCGCCGCTTTCGCTGAGGACAAAACAACGACGGATTGCCCGGCGATATTCAAATGGAGGATTTCAGAATCTGCTAACAGTAGAATATTGAGCCGAGGAAGAAATTATGTCATGCGCTGAAGGTTTTGCTCCATTCCATGTAGATCTCCCATTCGAAGGTCAAAGGAACGTCGAAAAGATTTCCAACGAGAGGCAGTTTCCGAAGTGCAGGTGGAAGGGGCAGTCGCTTTGATCGGTTGCGCTTGAGGTAGTGGTGAGTCCCAAGCGCGATACAAATATAAGCAAATTATAAACCATGCGGGGAGGCGAGACTAGTCCGGCTTGAAGGGGACTTTGATAGAAACTTGGACCGTACGTATTCTTCCGTCGACCGCGGAGCAGGCGGTCAATCTTGGAATCGAGCGCTAGAGGACCCCGTCGAAGCGAATTGGAATGTACATATCCTTCTATCGACTTCTGGATAGAGTGGGGAATTTTGAATGGGGCAGGCTCAAAGAGCACTAAAGAATCAATCTGCCATGGGAAATGTCAGTGGCGACGTTCACGGATTGCTCGCTGGCGTGAGGTCCCATACACGACTAGAAGGCGCAAGAGAAGGCTCTACTTACTTCTATGGCGGTCGGGGCCCACGAGAGTGATTCAGGATCGGAAGCTTGAGGCATAGGACCCGAGTAGCAACTACGGGTTGGGAAACGACCTAGCCTTGCGCCGCAATGTAGCGGCCCCAAGGATGGCGCCTAGGAGGACGCCAAAGAAGAATTAGGAGCGATTCTACTTAAGAATGCCAGCAGGAATTGCGTTCTCCGGAGATCTGATGGAACCGCAAAGGAAGGACGATAGTTAGCATGCGCGAGAAGACGAAGAATCGGTCTAGAGCCTAGAGGAAGGACATACCTGGGACATGCCTGGAGAATCGAAGCGCACCGCGATGGAACTTGTGGAGTAATTCTGTCGCTTTGCCTTTTCCTCTGTTGGTGGATATCTTAGTGATTTGGTCCCCAAACCCCCTGCGGTCCAGTTGAGAAAGACTGCAATCCAGTCACTACGGTCACTACGTACTAGTATTTAGGACAGACTACGAGGCAGCAACAAGCGAAGATTTGTAAGGGTGGCGAATGAATGGTCAGGATCAAGAATATCGATAAAGCGTCTAGAGAGACTAGATCAAGAGCGGTCACGTGGAAAACTGTGACGCGTACACAAGCACATACAACGCGTGATCTGTATGATCTGCGTCTGCCAAACTATGTTTGTGGCATGAAATGAATCACTACAGCCTGGCCGCATTCATTTTAACGCTCCGTCTACTGTCTTTTTCAAAAAGAGAGAAAGAGAGAAAAAAGCGACCTCGGCCGGACCACCCAGTACAGCAAACATTCCTGTAAACGGTGTGGATGTCCGGCAGAAGAGCTGAATATTCATTGAATAGACTCCAGCGCTGTCACATCATCAGGCTGGAGTGCATTGGCCTATCCTGAATGGGTCCCTAGATTGAAAAGGATTAACATGCGGAATCATCCTCAACGGTGACCCTGCCACTCGCGCCAGGCCTTTTTCTCCCGTCTTCTCTCCTCCCGCGGTCACTTGCAATGTTGTATGCATGTATATCCAATTCGGTAGACAGTGACGGAATTTAGCCTTCATTATTCACACGAGACGAGACTCTGGAGGAATCACCTCCCGCAGAATCTCGCGGTATCCCCACACAGCATGTCCGATTTTCCTTCCCTCGGTGGCCCTGTCACGTGAACTGGCGCGAGCTCATAGAAATTATACCCGACCTCCACTATGGCGTGTGATTCCACATGGGTTGTGAAATTTCGAACCACCTCCATGATGCCCTGGTTGACCCTGGCTACATGGCGCATTCTCGCATAGCCGCGCCGCATTTCGCGGTGTGATTGAGTCTGCAGCACATATCTCCAGGTGGCGAAGAGCTGGCGGCAGGGAGACCGTTCGAAGTAGAAGGTCCTATGACGGGATTAATGTTAGCAGTAGCTCAGATGCAGGCAGAAAGTGTACATACCACGGTGTTCATCGGCGGTTTCCCCCCGATCACTTCTGCAAAGTTGACACTCATCTCGAGTTTCGTGAGCTTGTAAATTTCTGAGATCACATTGACGTTATGCGGTCCGAAACTCCAAGGACATTCGTAGTGTGCGGCGCAGCACAACTCCACCAGGGACTCTGCGTGTTTGGGGAGAACCTTGGTGAAGATGTCCGCGAGATGTTCATGTCCTGTAAACCTATCCGGAGATTGGAATTCCAATCTCTCTACGCAAGAATAGGATGCGAGGTACACGAGGAGGGCGGGGGTGATGGACGATGTGCTGATCTCTCTGAGTCTGAATTCTATCTCGTCCCCCAAAACGTTCCAGACTTCGGACCACTCGTTGGAGCTGTGGAGGCGCAACGATGTAAGGCTGCGGCTTTGTGCAACGGCCGGGGCAACGTGCTGGACCATCATCAGCGGGGCCTTCCAGTATGGAGTTTGCGCAGATGTGATAGGGCGCCCAATGGGAGATCAAATCTGTCGTGCATATCTAGTTGGAGATCCCCCAGTAGAGGTAGCGTGTCGAGGACAGCGCAGCTGGTGCGCCGCTCCCAGCCTGGGATAATATCGTCCACAGTCCATCTGCCAGTCCTCATCAGCCTGGGTTTATGATGGTCCTTGAGAGGCGACGGTACATCACTGTTCGAATGTTTCGCAAGGACTCGAGGGCGGATGCAAACAGATTCTGCAGCGCATATTCCGACGAATGAGCAAGTTCCTCGGCCTCCTGCCTCCCAGGGATAATCCTAAGGCGTTTGGCATACCGACTCCACCCTGTTCTCCCTGTTGCGAGGGTTCGCAGGAACCCTACGCCCAGTTCGAGCCGAAGTCGGTGTATTCTCAAGGTGAGTGATGAGAAGAAAAGAGGCTCAATTGCGAAGCTGAGGTCGTTGCATGCTACCCGGAGGCTCTTGTTGTCGATCTTCGCTAGCTGTGCGGGTATTCCGGCTCAACAGGTGGCCAAAGCCGAGTCTGCTATAAAAAACCTGGTATCCAATCTCTTGCAAGAGTTCCACGCAAGTCAAGCAACATAGGGCCGTTGTTGACTGAGGGAGGCGGAGGGAGGTGGCGGAATGGCACATATACTGTGCAATAATTAAATTACCACACACCCCAGCTGCAATCACCTTAAAACACTCAAGTTGGGAGAACCAGTAGCAAAGCAGCACAAGTGAATACATCTTCCTCCATGAAAACACACACCTCATTTTCTGGCTCGCAAAGACACGCAGGCCGAAGTCAGGTCGAACAGGAGAATATCCGAATACCCATCAGCCTTTTAAAGGAACATAAGACATGTGATGATGATGCTCAATTATCCATGCCATTATCCGCAAGGTCTGGCAAAGTATTGAACCAATCATGTGACTTCACGGGAACTGCACCGACAATAAATTCCAGAGGTACAGTAGCTCTGGGGAGGATATATGTATTGAAGATCTTGAGGTGCAGGGAAGGCTTCCTCACTGCAATATCCTATTTAATCCGACAGCTGACCACAGAGATGACAAGAAAAGGAGCTCAGATAAGCGGACAATGATGGACAAGGTCCGACCCCGCTATCACCCACACACTCCCGGTGACTGTCAATTAACAGTGAAGGCAGGTGCTGCAATGAGGGGGATGAAAGAATCTGGAACCACATTGTGTCGCTTTTTCATATCAACACATGGTGTGTGTTTTGGGAAGCTCTACAGCAGAGACAAGCTGTGTCAAATTCTCCAATGTCGAATTGACATGTGCATCTTTTTTTATGTTTTTGGCCTGAATTATTGCACACTATATAGCCCATATGGCGGGCAGTGCAGTGCAGTGCATCTGTAACCAAGGAGCAGCAGTCAATCAATGAGTCATCACCAGTCAAGCCGGCGCTTCTCCCACGGGTTCAATATGGGTACTGACCCAATTTTGATGAAGTCGTATTCGATCTGTCAAAGAACCGGTGTTAAATCGCACGTTAGACTTGTGACCAGTCTGCCTACGAGGAGCAAAAAAATTAGGCAAGCTCTTTGCCGTAGGCAGACTGGTACAATTCGGAATAAACAATTGACCTGGGCCCGGAGTTTGAAATTTTGGGTGGCGCCGATCACGCCGATCACCGAGGCTCGGTCCGAAAGTGACTTTATCAATCAAACTGAGATCGACGCTGCGGTCCGTGGAGCTTATGCAATAAAATTCTGAAGAGACAGAAATCAAGACACAACCTCTCCAATTAAGTCTTTAACTTTGAGCAAATGATAATAATGAAATTTGAGTCCAGGGCATGGGTCACAAGGAAAATTCAAACTCTGGGCTTAGCCCAATTGATCATCCTGAATTGTACCAGTCTGCCTACAGCAAAGTGCTTGCCACATTCTTTTGCCATTCGTAGGCAGATTGGCAACGAGTCTAATCATGCGTCCCCTAAAGCGCATACGGCGCAGGCCTGAGACACCTCACAGTGTCACATTCCCAATTGGGAAGACTAACGTATGGCTGTAATAGTATAACATTCTTATTTTGTGCACCACCTGGTGCTTTTTGGTTAAAATTGACACTGCCTGCTTACATTTTTGTCTTTATACACAGCTTCACATGCCCATGGTACAATTGACACACCCTTGTCATTTCAAAAAGGAACACAGGCGGTGACATGGCAAAGAAATTTACACAGCTGAAGGTTCTTGCCAGACATTAGCACAGCATGCCGCGAAGGAAATATACACACCTTCAAACCTCATATAAAATTCACTGCTGGTTATAATTATCTAGATACACAGCTGTTTCTGCTAGCTGAAGAATGCGCCCACCCCTGGTTCCCTCCAGAAGAGAACCACTTCGTTCTATATTTTAGTTCGCCCTATCTTTATGTCAGGATCAGTGCGGTGACCGGCCATCAGAGCATCATCAGTGTGATTGATCCTCAGATCGGAGTAGCATTGCGGCAGCCCATTTGCATCTCCCAACGACACAGGGCATAAGGAGATAAAGTACGGCTGCAACGACAGATTTTATTCATGTTTTAAGCCCCAGAGTACATCCCCGATGTACACAATTAGTGTCTAATATTTTTTCTGCAACTGAGGGTCTCTTTCGTATGTGGCTCATCTATCATTGGCAGTATGGAGTCCTTCGATCATTAACTCGCATGGAACGGGATGGTGCCCAGCGCCGCCGCTAACAACCCATTGCCACTACATTTTGCCGGACAGTTGAGACCCTTGGGAAGCTAACCCTAGGTCACGTAAGACAGTCCAAACTCATCAGGTCCCATTGAAAGGCAGGGCCGGGCACTTCTACCACCTCCAGCGGCAATGATCAAAACCACTAGAGATCAGTCATCAGCCGACCCTAACATGCACTTTGCTCCTTGGCTCAAAACCAAACTACTATACTACTGAACTTACCTGTGGCAAATCCAAGCAAGGGAGGAACCAGTGTACTTTCCAAGGTGCAGCTCAAGCAGTGAATATTTTTGAAATCAAAAGGTATGTAAGACCCTGTACCGGTGAGAGTGGTGTAAAAAAATATGAAGGCAAGACCAGTGGAGTTTATTCAAGAACCTACCTGTGCATTTTTCTTACATATTTCCACCTGTGTAAATTTTCTTATGTGTGTGTTTTGATGTATGAAAGCAGTGGTGTAACTCTTAGGAACAGCTGTGTGGATATTGGAAACAGGTGTGTAAATTTTCGAGAAATTTGGAATAATAATGCTACAGTATTACCCCCATACTAACGTCCACATGGCTGTAATACTGTAACATTATTATTTTGTGCACCACCTGGTGTTTTTTGGTTAAAATTAACACTGCCTGCTGACATTTTCGTCTTTATACACAGGTTCACATGCCCATGGTATAATTGACACACCCTCATCATTTGAAAAAGGAACACAGGTGGTGACATAGCAAATAAATTTACACAGCTGAATGTTCTTGCAAGAAATTAGGACAGCATGCCGAGAAGGAAATATACATACCTTCAAACCTCGTATAAAATCCACTGCTGGTTATACTTATCTAGATACACAGCTATTTCTGCTAGCTGAAAAATATGCCCACCCCTGGTTCCCTCCAAAGCAAAACACTGAGTTGTATATTGTACCTGGCCCTATTTTTATGTCAGGATCAGTGCGGTGACCGGCCATCGGAGCACCATCAGTGCACTTGATCCTCAAATCGGCGAGGCATTGCGGCAGCCCATTTGCATTTCCCTAAGGAGGTGAAGCATAGCCACAACAACAGGTTTTATTCATGTTTTAAGCCCCAGAGTGCGTCCCCGAAGCACACTTTTATTGTATAGTATTTCTTCTGCAACTGAGGGACTCTTTTTGTATGTGGGTCATCTATCAGTACGAAGTCCTTCGGTCATCACCTCACATGGAACGGAAGGGCGCCCAGTGCCGCTAACACTATTTCTACTGCATTTCACCTAACCGCTCAGACCCTTGGGAAGTTACCCCTAGGTCACATACGACTCAACCCGTTAGAAGGCAGGGCCGGGCACTTTTGCCACCTCATGCGGCAATGATCAAAACCACTAGCGATCAGTCATCAGTTGATCCTAACATGCACTTCGCTCCTCGGGCTCAAACCAAGCTACTATACTACTGAACTTACCAGTGGCCAATCTAGGCAAGGGAGGAACCAGTGTACTTTCCGAGGTGTGACCCAAGCAGTGAATCTTTTTAAAATCAAAAAGTGTGTAAGAACCTGTACCAGTGAGAGTGGTATAAAAAAAATATGGTGGTGAGAACCAGTGGAGTTTGTTCAAAAACCAACCTGTGCATTTTTTCTTACATATTACCACCTGCGTAAATTTTCCCATGTGTGCGTGTTGATGTATGAAAGCAGTGGTGTAACTCTCAGAAGCAGCTGTGTAGATATGGAAAACAGGTGTGTAAATTTTCGAGAAATTTGACATAATAATGTTACAGTATTACCCCCATACGTCCATGGCTAGAAATGGAAAACGGCACTCGTGACTAGTCACCCAATAAAACTCGCTCGTCAGACTGGGGTACCTTCTACCTTTAGCCGAAGAAAATTGGGGAATCAAAAGCAAAGAATACAAGTACAGCGCTGTAATGGAGACTCGGATCAGAGGCTAAAAAGCTCAATAGAGCCCCTGCTGGTTAATCCTCAACGATTTGGATCACACGCGGAATCTCGCAGTATCCCAAGGGATGTCCTTCCTCCGCCCCCTCTTCCAAGATAGCCGACTTGAGCTCGTAGAAGGTATGGCCAACCTGCACAATGGCGCGCGAGGCGACATGAGATCTGAAGTTGAGTACGGCTTCCGTGATAGCCTTATGGACTTTGGACACGTGTCGCATTCTCGGATTGCCGCATCGTGCGCCGCGGTTTCCCGGAGAGTTTGCACCGCGAATGGCCAGGCTGCGGAGAGCTGGTAACTGAGCGGCGGTTCGCAGTAGAAGGTGCTGTGGGGGGCGTCAGCAGTAGCTCGGACCAGGGTCTACAGCGTACATACGACGGCATTCGTCCACGGTTCGATCCCAATCACGGCTACAGCGTTGACATTCATCTCGAGTCTTGTGAGTTGGTGCAATTCCGAGATCGCAGCGACGTTATGAGTTCCGAAACTCCAGCGACCTTCATAACCCCCGGCGCAGGACAACTCCACGAGCGACTTGGCGTGCATATGAAGAACCCTGTCAAAAAAATTGTCCACAAGTGTGGGGTCTGTTTGTTTTAGACCATCTGGGGATTCCAAAGTCAACTTCTCTATCCCAGAATAGGAGGCAAGATAGGTGATGAGCGCGGGAGTGACAATCTGTGTGCTGAGATCCTTCAGTTGGTAGTTTGTTGTGCCCGCAAACATATTCCAGACTTCAGACCAATCGTGGTAGCCGTGCAAGCGTAACGAGGTGAGACTGCGACTCTGGGCGACGGCCTGGGAAACGTTCCGGACCATGGGCGTTGTCGAACAGTAGGGGGTCCTGATTTCCAATCTGCACAGATGCGAGAGGTCACCCAATGGGAGGTCAACCCTGACGCTGTACATGTTTCCCATATCTATATGGAGATCGTCGAGAAGAGGTAATGTGTCGAGTAAATCACAGATGGATTTATGCTGCCATTCGGGGGTACTTGCGTCCACTTGCCATCTACCAAGAGAATAGAAGTCAGCACGTATCCATGTTCGAGACTGTGAACGTAACATTACCTGACTTTTCGAATACTCTTCAAGGACCCGAGCGCTAATGCAAAAAGACCCTGATCCGACATCTGCACTCCTATCTCGGCGACTTTGTCGACGTCTCGGGTCCTCCCAGGGGTGATCGTCAGGGCTTTAGCATATGAGGTCCATCCTGCTTTCCCAGTCGCAAGGGTCTGCAGAAAGGACTCGCCATCCTCGAGCCGCAGTTGGTTGGTTCTCAAGACGAGGGATGAGAAGAAGAGAGGATCGATCGCAAAGCCCAGGTAGACTTCTATGGTCGGGCTTCGCGACCTGTGCGAATGGTTTGTAAAACACGTCCAATATGAGAGAGCCTCACACACCTGACTCCCAATCTCCTGGAGGAGCTCGACGGACAAGTCAAGGAACATGGTGCAGAAGGAAGATGGCAAAACGGTGTCGAGCTGTTAGGAGCATGGCAGTGCTCACTGCCACTCGGCAATCTCCAGCCGATATTTTCCCACGGTTTCACTGCATTGGGTAAACTCCACCGCACAACTCAAAAATAGAGCCAGGAATATTTGATGATATTGGGTGCCTCTTTTATTCCACACAAGTATCAGTCCTACTTCTCAGATCTCTTGGAAACGGTTGACTGTATGTAGCCCAGGATTAGGATTCTGGCACCTTTATCTCTTCATTTACGTTGAAAATACAACATCGGCAATACGAGGAGGCGGGAAATCATGGCCAAAAATACGGCGAGCGTCGGCGGCGTGCGAATCCTCAGTTCACAATTGTTCCAGTGAGCCGTATATCGCGGCTACTCGCTCCAATCGATATCGTCGTCGTTCCCGTCGCAACCTCCCACCCTGCGGATTGACTTGTCAATACAAGCCGCTTTCGGTGAATTATTGAACTAACGCTGCGTCACCACATTCCATGTGGAGAAGTCAAATCTGGACAGCGTCATGGTCACGCTCGCGCTTTGGCCAGCGGTAACAAAAATGCTGTCGAAGCCTTTCAGGTTCTTCGGTGCGGTATTTGCGGACGCTGGGAACGTTAGGTATAGTTGTGGGACCTACACACATAAATCATGATGCGATGAACAACCCGAGTCATTCTTCAGAACGCACCTCATTCCCGGCAATGGTGCCATTGTTTTTCACGGTGAAGGATACGGTTACAACCGGAGTATGGAGCCTTGGGCAGGAAGTATTATGAGTTGGGTCAAGGTTGGGATCGAAGACTTACCAGGGATCCAACGCCGACCCTGGCCCACTCTGCCTTGTGCCACCCGCGGTCGAACCAGAAATTGTGAGTCCAGAATAGACGAAGGTTGTATATGACAGCCCAAAGCCAAATTCGAATCGGGGGGCGATGCCAGCCTAGGAGGCAGCGATGCTCAAAATAAGTAAATTCTCTGCGGCCAGGCAAGTCGTATGTACCTGGTCAAAGTGGCGATAGTCGATGAAGATGCCTTCTGTATATGAAATGGGAGTGATTGAACCGGCTTGGTTCATTGTGACTTGGGCCGAGTAGTCGCTTATGCTCTTGCCGATCGTATATGGTAGACGGCCGCTAGAAAACAACTGATCAGAACAAGGCGATTTCAGAGCATCGATGTAGCCTACCTCGGATTGTATGCGCCGTACAGCACATCGACCAGTCCATTTCCTACCGTACATGAGCCCAGGGCAGGAGTTACAGCGGAAGAGAGACGAACCAGCTTCTTGTCCTGGGACTCCGCTCCAAACCTTATACGAATTCGTCAGCAACAAGATTATTTTTCAGGACTTGTGTACGTACTACCGCAGTAACTAGTGGGTGTCAGTTTGTGGTCAGGGATCACAAATATGGAGCGCCAGGTATCGAGGACGCACCGTTCGTATTTGTGATCCAAGCTTCCATATTTATGGGCCCCACCGAATTCACGACGACGATGGTGTTCTTGTTCGCGGCAGCCACGGCGGCGACCAAAGCATCCTGCATCCAGTTCAGCAAAGAAAAATGAAATCTGATAAATCTTACCCCGTTATGCCATGCTGAGAGGCTGTTGCGATCCCCAGCATTTCCCTCGACGGTGATGTATCCTTCGCCGCTGTCGGCTGCAGAAATCCAGCATTACAATTGCGGAGACAGGGTAGGGATTATATTTCCAAACTGACCTGTGATGAACACGAACGCGACATCCTTGCCTGTGGCTGCGGTTTTCGCACCAGTGAGATCAGTGTCGCTAGTGGACGATGTCACCACTGTCCCATCGGTTGTCGATCTCGACTTGATAGCATCCAGAGGCTATGAAATAATTTAGTGCAAGCAATTGATTGGGAAATTTAGTGCCACTGACACTAATAAGGTAGGGGAAGTCGGCAGTTCTTGATGGAACAGACAGAGTCAAACAGAATATCACAAGTCAGCAAGCACACTTACCCGCTGCCCCATCCTAAGTCCAGAAAACGTGAGCACCAGCTTTCGCAGTCAGCCAGATCTACACACCGAGACCAAGTACACCATCATCCCCACCGCGATCCGAATACCTGGCAATAAATAAGGATCGAAACTTGCAAAGGCACAATAACGCACCCGTTAGCCCCCCGAGAGGAATTCGCGGCACCGTTGCCAACAATTGCAATCGTCTTCGGAGCCTTGAGGGGAAGAGCTCCGTTCGTGTTCTTGAGTAGAACAGTGGATGCCGCATCAATCTGTCGGATGAGTCTAAAGGGGGATATGAACAAGACAGATCCTACAAAGCAGACCCTATTTACGTTTTATGGGTCGATTGCACATTGATGTGCTGGTTGACCGAGGCGCCGCTGTTCCACGCATTAAAGTTGACGGCGGGGAATCCTGAATCCTGTCCAACGAGATACCATGCCGCTAGGATTCTAGTCGCCATGTCCTAGGTGACATGTAAGTGGCGGAGGCGACCTTCAAATGACCCCACTGACGTTGATCCGTGCTTGGGAAACTGAACCCGAGTTGACTGCGTTGACCTGAAGGAGCTCATGAGAAATAAACTAGGTGAGCAGATCGAAAGGATTACGAGGTTCGTGCCAAAGTACGAGGTTCCCGAGTCCTGGGTGATGTCGCCTACCGAAAATATGAGATCAGCCAGGGTAATCGGTAAAATCGAAATGCAAGGCACCCGGCATAGTCATCTGAAGCGGGAATGTTAGAAGATCTTGCGGCGGTTGAAGTGATCAGCACACGCACATCGAGTCCTGAATTAATGGAAAGAGTTGAGTGCGTTGCCCACCAATCTGCCCAGGTTTAAAACCCAAATCCGTTTGACTTGGATGACCTCACCCGACATGACGTCTAAGTCGCTTGATTAGCCGTCTGGAAGCTAATTCTTGGAGCAGCACCCACATCCTTGGAACCCGTATTCCGACTTCAGAATTCCATTTAGCGTCTTATCGTTCTCGCAAGCATAGGAGGAATTGACTGTGTGCGTATATGAGCAGCGGTCAGATGCGCTGCTGTATCCATCACTGACTTTGATCTTGGAGTTTTCAGTGTTCTTTTTAGGAAACAACGAAGCGCATTAAGACTGGGTTCACTCAACTATAGCTGCACCTGAATTCCGAACGATTCTGTGAATCCTGTTTGCCCATCAAACCAAGAGAGCGCTTACATCACGGACGCGACGTTCGCCTGGACACTTCGCAGGAACTGTCCATGGTCGTTAATTGGAGTCGAAAGAGGCATGCGACCCAGACATACCGGCAATGCATAGAGCTCGTGTTGCTGGAATTCATTCTAGCACAGTACTTGAACTAGCACCAACACAGCAAGCGTACCGTCCTTCCCAGCAATCAGATATAGCCGTCCAAGTTTAAGCCCACACAGCTCACCTGTCATCGACATTTGAAGAACTCGTATCACGGAAGTGCTCCTGTTCGCTGGGTGATCAGTGTACAGTGAGCCGTCTGCGATGCTACAGATATGCGGCACTAACTTGTTGATGTAATGCTTGGCGCAAGCCTGCACGCCGGCAGATTGCATCCCAGTGATCGTCTACAGCCAGTTAGCGCTGGGACGGAACGTGTGCATATTGATGGAACGTACCTCGAATGCTCCTTCACTGTGAAGGTATCAGCGCCGGCGTGAAATATTCCTGCGGAGGATAAACACTAACCCAGAGAGATACGGGTCACCGCCAAAGCTGCGTAAACCAATGAGGATTAGCAAAGAATGAGACAAAACTCTCGTACCCTTCCCAGTTGCGACCTGCCGCCGGAGCGCGCATCAAATTCCTGCAAAGAAATGTTATCGAACAGCAGTCACTGCTGCAAGCGCGCTAACATCATCGGCCCAAGGGCAACATGCACTCCCTTCCCCTTGAATTCCTGCCCCATCGCAATCCCTCGCTGGTTGATCAAGGTGCGGTTGAAACTGAATAATGAAGGTTGCTAGATGCGCCAGCGGAATTATATATAAGACTCACGTCGCAGCGACATTAATAGCACTTTAGCTATCCATAAGTTGAATATTCGACCTTGAAAAAGGATGTGTACGCACGCCGGGAACACAGATACTAAATCCGCGAATCGGACACCGACGGGGCTGTCTTCCAAGCACAGTCCGGGGAAAGAAATCGAAGATATAGCCGGCGTGTTTCCGACGCAGTTGCCTGGAAAACATGAGGACACAGTCGAGCGCAGGAAAAAAGATGGATATATTACCATTTTCCCAGCCCACACCTAAGATGAAAATTGAGAAGCGGCGGAACAACCGCAAGGACGGCACGCACCTGTGGCCAAATTGACCTTGTCCTGGACTGACATCTTTTGGACTGCGGCAGAGGCCTTGCGGGGATTATATTCAGTGAATCTGGCGTTCCTGAGTTGAGAGATACTCACCTTTGTGTAGGCCGCAGTCCATTGAGGCGATATGTTCACTAAGGCTCGCGGTGAGTTGTGGTTTCTACTGATGAGACGCTGCGGGACGTACGTATCGAGCTAGTCGGAGCGGAGGCGCTGGATGTTGTCGATGATGAAGAGGAAGGTGTAGATGACGCAGTTGAGGATGATGTGGTGACGGAAGTAGTGGTGACGGAGGTAGTGGCCGTAGTGGTCGTCGCTGTCCCGGGGAGGCATTGGGAGTAATCTCCAATCGGGCGTAAGTCCCCATTAAAGGAGAAAATAGCAGCAACGCACAAGGGTTCATCACCGTGCACACTCCTTGCGAGCATGTTGTAGAGCCAGTCCTGACGAGAGTCGGTTACTGGAACATGGCACAGGATGATGAACGACGTACCATCCGATTCCACCGCTGAATATGAATACAAGACACCACTGGGTTAAATTTCCGGGGAATAAGCAAATATTTTACATACCATTGACCGTATAGATTCGCCTGGGAAGATACATAGGTCACGAATTGGAAGCTGAGAACAATCCCGAAGCTCAGAGACAAGCGCATCCTTGCTTTGCGACCAGGGCCGACCGCCACGAGAGCGATGGGCTTTTATCAGGGAGGAAACAGACGGATAAATCCCGGCGTAAGGGCAACCCCGCGGGTCATCGAGTCCTGTGACGACCGTACATCCCGATGTAGGTCCGTGGGGGATCCCGTGGATAATGTACTGCTCTTGGCTTCGGTCACGGTGAGTATAAAGTGGAGTGGAGCTCGCGGTCTCTCGCGATGGACCAGAAAAAGGTTCGAAGACTCGTTCCACTAATTGAATCCGACCGCTCGGGAAACACGCGGCTAATTCGAGATGTTGAGCTAAAGCATTCAGGCACAGACTCGGCATTTCCAGGACTCTGTGCAACTAAGGTGGGCAAGACGTTGATGAAGTGAATTTATCTCAAAAAGTTTGCGGACATTGATGATTCGTTCGTTGCAGCTTGGTTAAATCGCCAAAAGGTCGGCTATAGATCCGGCAAAATGAGCTAGTCCGGAGGGACTCTTGACGTGGGATTTCGTAGCTATAGGCGTGATTCAATGCCAGGAAAAGATTCTGTATTCACTGGGCAACACTGGGAAGACTTAAATATGGGCTGCCGTAAGCGGAATGCAAGTGATCAGCATTTAAACTCACCATTGATTCCGATGAACACGCAACAGTTCCGCTTCCGAAGGTTGTGCGATGTGGGACCGGGCGGCGGGTGGAGCGTTTCGATACTTAAACTGCTTCATACAAGGCGGAGTAAGGATAGAGAAGGACGAAAGGAGGATTGCCGGGGGTAGATAGGCGACATTGGCTGTGAGGAGCAGAGAAAGATTCAAACAAGGTAATTCTAAGCCTGTCAGCGTGTACATCCGGGCCACCGGACTGGAGTCTGAGCATTGAGTTCCGTCCAAGCACCGTTCCGGACGGAGAGGGATGAGAGAAGACGATCCAGAAAGGAAGCGGGACGGGAGTCCTCCGATGAAATCCAAGGACCTGCCAATTCTGACATTGCAGAAGATGGTGGTCCAATGTGGTCAGCGAGAGACCGCCATGGATGATTGCATCATCATGCTAGGACACATCAAACTTCCCACACTGTCCGGCATTTCTTGCCGCCGTCGTTTCCCGCAAGTTTCCAACCTAATGTATGAGTACATACAACCTCCATACCAGCGAGGACCTATATCGAGGGACACCGATGGCACTTTGTCACTTATAGTTAACTCTGAAGTTCCAGAGATATTTTACAGCATCGATATAAGTGTAGTATGCGCTGGGCGCTGTAGTCGAACTGTAGTCTGCAAGCCTGTTCAACGGCCAGCCTTAGAGAAAATGATATAGGATAGAGTTGTCTAGGTGTCCAGGTTCAAAAACTCACCACCGTGTCCCCAGAACTTCCCCAGAACACAGAGAAAGAGGAAAGATGATGAAAGGTGAAATACCGCGCTTCATATCAGACAATAAATAGTGCTTAGTTGGGTGTATTGAGATATTGAGATATCATCCGAGAAAGAGGAAGGTGCCTTTATGGCGTGGTTCAACGCGGCTCCTGATAAGAGTACCTCTCATTTCATAATGCTCGTTCTAGAAAAGAGCTGCCCATAAATGAGGGTAATGTGGGAAGTGATGACGTCCGTTACCCGGAGACTCCCTCAAATCCACTCGCTCTCAGCCTCTGAGAATCTAAATACCAACGATTTTTTGGCGGACAATTCGTCGAAACGCGCAACGACACCGTGGTCAATTGCTCGATGACGACCAGGCAACCAGCAGAGGTGGCTTTCAAACGGACGCGGATTCGAGTGCTCGGTGCACACCCGGGAAAGCACGAATGCCAGGAAGGCGCTGTCGTCGAATTGGAGGAGAGACTGGCAACTGATGGATCGAAGGCGAGGAATGAGATCGGGCGAATCGGGGGAAAGGGTGAGCTGCGCGAGGAGGGCGTTGGTGATGAGGACCTCGGCGACTCCGTCGTCGGCCACCAGCTGGTGATCCGAGATCGCCAGCCGCTCCAAGGAGGGCAGGCAAGACAAGCATTCAAGCAGGTCTGCGTGCGAGATGTGCACGTCATATATGTCTAGTGACTGGAGATGTGCGTCGAACGAAGAGCGTGTGCACATGGATATAAAGGGCGCGTGCGACCACGTCAGTGGGAAGTGGGGATATTCCTTTGACTCCAGTTCGAGTTTGTTGAGGCATGGGAGTGTGAGCGCGCGAAAAATGCTACCCAGCGCCTGGCTCGAGTGGGGCGGGTGGAACGGATCCATGACTTCGATATAGAGACTGGCGAGATCCGACGTCACGGGTGCGATATCGAGATCGAGAGTGTCGGATGGCAGTTGAAGGATGAGGGAAAACTGGAGCCTCAACTCCGCGGCGTGGCCCAGTCGGGGCGTCCAGGACACAACCGTGGGTATGTCGTGCGGGAAGAGGCTCAGGCAGGCCAACCACGAAAGCTGCGCCAGGGGAAAGTTGGACATAGCAAGCGGCGAGCAGTCGCCAAAGGTGAGGTCCTGTAAGCGCGGCGCGACCTCGAAAATGGACGACAAATCGGTTGAGTTGTCTTCGCCGTCCCAAAGATGTATCTCGAGATACTCCAGGCGAGAAAGCTTGCCCTTGGCGGCGGCTAAACCAGTGAAGATATCCAAGGGGCAGCCAAAGGCCGCGGCCTGCCATCGCTCGGAGTGTGCAGCTAACAGGTCGAGTGCAGGGCCGTAAGCCACGGCGTCGTAGTCGTTTCTTATCATTAACGTGAGAGGGGAATTACCCCCACGCTCCAATGCTAATTGAAGCAACCGCAGGGCATTTGCCTGTTTCGGAATCGGTGAGCTCCAGAGCACACCATCGAGTTGAATCTCGTTCCACAACGAAGGAGTGCCTATAGCGATCGTGTGCCACCGGCCACAGACCCGCGACAATTCTAGGAGAGGAGCGTGTGCCAGACGGCTAATCTCGACTTCGAATGTCGCGGCGCCATTGGTATCCTGGAACGCCGGGGTAAAAGAGCTCCAGCACGACGCAAAGATCACGACCAGAAGTTCGGATGGCAGGCGGTGGATTGGCGGTGGAAATACGGGAAGAAGAGAAGGATGGGGTTGTGGTTGCACGCTAGGGCCTATCTGTGCGAGATTGCGTGCCGTTGTTGAGTCCCTCGATGATTTGAGGCAAGGCGGTCTGTACTTACTGTATCGTGGCGCTCCGAGTCCGCGCAGACTCTCATAGGCATTGAATCAGGTTCAGTATTCTAGATATAGGATGAAGTAGAGATCAAATTATGGATGCTGCCACTGACCGTTGAATTCTTGCGGCTACGTGGTGCCACTGGTGGTTGTCGAATGAAAAGGCTCGTCACAGAGTCACAGTCACCCACTCGGAATTCAAAGTCCGCCGCGCACACGACGCTCTGCTTTCGTCCCTCATCTTCAAGTCTACCGACAGTCAGAAAGCTACAGCGACTGCTTTGATTACCGCGGCTCTGGGGAAATATGTCGGTCCTCGGCGCACCGACCGACCTCCTCAGTCGCTTAGCCCAGACGCCGGAGGATCTCCGAAGATTACAGGCTAATCGCTCGGACGAGGAAATCGATGATGACCTGGACCGTTTCACCCAGGCCGTCTCCGAGGACGCGGACAATGTGAGTTTTCGTTTCGCTGCCCAGCAGCGCTAATAGGCGTCTGCTTGTCAGTTGATCGAATCCTTCAAGACATCCAAAGCGAAGGAGATCTTTGTAATGGCACAATGTTGGAAGGCATCCCGTATGGAGCTTATTCCTGCCCATGTCCTGCTTAAAACGTTCCTCTATCATGTCGACGGTGCTCTCGTCCCCCGGGCGCTTCTCCCCGCGATCGAGAATGATCCTTCCGAGCGTGCTTGGGCGTCCTTCATCGGCTTGCAATACAAATTCGTATCGCAGATCCCGAACAACCCCGACTTTCTTACTTGTCTTGTTGCTGCTTGGCCCGGGATATTCAAGTGGTGCCGGTATTTCTACATCCAGCGCGTGTCTCCAGTCAAAGACATCGCCGCCGCGCGCGCGAATATCGAGGTGCTCTGCGAGGTGATCAGCCATCTGCTCATGGACAGCCAGCTTCTCAAAATCATTCATGATACCCAAGGCATCGTTACGCTCTGCGCGCAGCTCTGGATGCATCGCGCCGGGCCGCCCGCGCTGAGCTCGTTCATCATGCACACACTCCTCCTCGAGTCGACGGCCGAAGAGCTCGACGAGATCGTCGCGGCATCCGGCGATAAGCCCGATGTCGTCGCCCAACTCGCGGTCAGCCGCCTGCGCACCGTCATGAATGAGGCGCCCATGCGCCCGGCACACGTCGCCACGCACGCGTACACCCTCATCGCCCTCACCCGCCTGCCCCGCCACCGCCTTACCGAGGCCGTCCTCGAAGAGCAGGGCGCATGGGTCGCCGCACGCATGCTCTCCCTCACCGCCGCCGCCCTGCGCACCGCGGGGCCCGACCCGGACCAGGAGTACCACCAGTGCCTCAACGCGGGCTTCACGTTCCTGCGCTTCGCGCTCGTGCGCGACGACAGCCCGCGCTGGGTCGCCCAGGCGATCGACGCTGGCATGATGCAGGTCATCTGCGAGCTCGCGCCCGTACTGGAGAGGGAGCTGCATCCGGGGAGCATGGCGTACGTGCAGCACATCGTGCGCGACACACTCCCGAAGCACATGGTGTATCTCTCCGTCGTCAAGCTCGTGGACCGGGAGCTGAGCGAGGTAGACGACGACGCAGCGGAGGCCGGCGTCCAGCAGAGCTGGTTGCACGACGACTGGCTCACCCTCGCGAACATTGCCTCAATTCGGAGCGCAGTGGCGAAGCTTCCCAAGAAAGTCAAAGGGGCGGGCGGTACCGCATGCGAGTCGACGGCAGTGAGCGACCACACCTACGTGACGTGATACACTGTTCGTCCGCTCATTGTTTCCCCAGTGTACCAAATTCGGGACACGAAAAGAGCTTCTGCGCTGCACGGGATGCTTATATGTCTACTATTGCTCCAAGAAGTGCCAGAAAGACGCATGGCCCAACCACCGCGCAATATGCAAGCTCAAGAACAAGCAGCGATCGAATGATGGTGCGTCCTCCGTGTAAATTACTCTCCCAGCACGCGCGGGCTCAGCCATTGAAGCAGAGGAAGCGCGCGCGCCGTTCTCCAAGGCCGAAATGCAGTTCCTCCGCGAGCTCTTCGCGACGGACGCACACCGGCACCTGGTGCACCTGCACAAGCTCGCAAAGCGCGTGTTTCCCGCGGAGACGCAGGGCGAGCACTTTGCGATCTGCCTCGACTACACGAACGCGGTGTACCCCGCGGGGACGTGTGCGCTCAAGGACATCCGCACGTACGAGTTCCCACCGCTCTCGGGCGACGAGGTCAACCCGGAGAACGTCATGGCGCAGAACGAGGCGCTCATTGATATGTGCGTCCTTTCCTTAAATCTAATATAATCGACCTTGGGCAGGCTTGCTGATGGCGCGTGGGGCGCATGCACAGGGTGCGCCGCAACCCGAAGGCGTACACCTTCATCGAGGCGACCTTCGCGTGGGGCGAGCAGAGCCTCACGCGCAACTTTATGATCCGCCCGAATATCTGGAGGTACCCGGGCCAGTCGAGCATCAACTGGGACGGGAAGAAGGCGTGTGAGCATGGGGATGCGGAGGCCAATGCGGCGGGGTTCCTCGAGCGTTTGTTGAACCTCGGGGCCAGGTATGGTATGGACGACGAGGTCGATTGAATGGCAATGTGGTCTGGTAACCCCAATTAAGCGCCGATGTCCGAAATAATGGTGCCATCACAACAGTATCTCCAGCCCGGCGAGAGAAAACATGAACGAGAGATAATGGCCGAGGCTCGAGTTGAGCGAGCAGCACTTGCTTAACTTTGGCCGTCATGCTCCGCTCTAAAGTAAAGAATGCAGGTGCGCGCCGCGCCGCTGGGCCTGATTTCTTGCTTGTGAACCCTGGGTAGGTGCGTTTATTCAGGACTCATTAAATTCGAATGCAGCTGTATATCGGCTCAGTTTCGGAGAGGCTTCGGACTTTTGGGCTTGCAAGGCGCTTGCACATTCAAGCACTGAGCGCTGATGAGGTATAGAGTTTTGGTGGTCTCTGCCAAACTCACAGGTGTTCAGAGTGAAGACTCTAGCCGTCACCTTGGGGTCCTCGCGCCATTACGCTCACATAATCATTTCTAGCTTATCAGGTTCGTCTGAAATGTCATTGGATTAATTCACGCTCCAAATTTCGCCTTTACGCAGGAAAGCTAGACTATAGATTTAATAAACACAAGACTGCTCTCGGCGGCGGTGGCGAAAGCGGACGCAGATGCGGCGGCCTGTCATTAATATTCAGCGTAAGTTCTTCCCACGCATCGCGTGCACGACGTACGCCTTGGGCCTGCATAGCGTATCCGAAGAGCACCTTAACTGCCGCAGCTCGAGCGGGGTCAGTCAGATTCGTCTGCGCGTAAGTAATAGGTTAATTGGGTGGTGATGAGATGGGAAAGGGCTTCGCACATTAACGCCGGCGGCGGCAGCGGCAGCTGTGGCGGCCTAGGGAAGAAGATTAATCGTACATAGCGGGGGAATACGACAAATTATCACGTCGTAGGCGGCGGAGGCTGCCGCGGAGGCCGCCGCGCTTGCCTGCAAAAGATGAGCGCGATGTCGGACCCCGTGAATCTGTCTATAACTTACATCTTTTGCCTTCTCGGACTTAGCGAGGCTCGCATTCATAGCGTCCATTGCGGTACCATTCGAAGTGGAATTGCCGAAGGCCGCCTGAACATACGTGGTGGAGGTCAGTTATTAAATGCCATGTGAGAGCGAGTGCTAAATACGCACGTTGCAATAGAATCGGCGGCAGCTTGCATCGCCCGTCCGGCCTGTGAAGAAAAAAATTAAAATGGCATTATATGCGCACCGGACAGCTTTCAAAAACGCTGTCCTCACGTCAACGAGAGCGGCAGCAGCAGCAGTTCCGGCCGCCTGTGGAAAAATGAGTAGGTTCCCCGCAACATTCAATGTGCGGCATACATACATCTTTGGCTACACGCGCGTTTGTGAAGTCTCTCGCTGCCACCTTCGCGACATCCATGAACCTCGAGACGCATTGAGAGTTGGAGAAACATACAATAGACGTATCAGGACCCAGGGGCACTCCAACGACGAGGGACGCAATAAGGGGAAGAACAGTAAATGTGAACCACATCGAGACTGCCAGAGTGCCTGTGTTTCAGGAAAGTGAAAGAGATGTAGAGTGCTCTGCACGTCGAGTAAAAGGGGGTGATACACCTACTCCGGGGCTAAGAGCGGGAGCTGAACAAATAAATGAACAACAACAACTCCGAGTGCGGGAGTAATAGACGAGGGTGTGCGAGGTGGGTCTAAGATGTCCCAATACCAGTCAGGTAAGTGTGAGGGTGACTCCGGCTATGGGCGAGAGGCGTGGACGAGGGTGTGAGCGCAAACGGTGCGCAACTGCGGTCAAAGGCGGCGAAGGACACAGGGCTAATACTGCGAAGGCTAAAGACGGTGATCGGGGGTCGACGTAGGACACTAAGCTAATCTAATACGGGGTCGATATCTAATGCGGGGAAAGACTGTGATCGGCGGACGACGGAGAACGCGAGGACGAGGGCGATACGCTGCGAAACGATGCGCTGAAGCGAGGTTAATGTGAGCTGTATTGCAGGGGGGTGCAAGTCACTACTGTATATCGTAAACTCCGGGGCCTTTTATAGTACATGGGTGGGAATAAATATCTAAAGGAGACATACAGCGGACTCTAGGACTCGGACAGCATGCCTGAATACGGAGCGGAGTGCCCTGAAGTCCGTACAGAGTTGGACTCCGTGAGTCGAACCAGGAACAAGTCCGGAAACCAAAAGGGGAAATTGAGTCAAACCGTGGGAAACTCCGGTCGCAAGAAGTCCGTACGGAGTTGAACTCCGTCAGTCGAGCCAGGAACAAGTCCGGAAACCGAAAAGGGAAATTGAATCAAACGTGGGAAACTCCGGTCACAACCCAGCTGTCGCAAACTCCGGATCCCACGCCAAGGGAGCGCTGGTGCGCATCAGGGCGAAAGCGAACGAACTGGGGATTCCTTGATTATTGCTGCATCTTTATGCTATTGAGGAAGCCAAGCGTGCAAGCGACCCGCTCATTCGAATTCAAGAGAGTTGGCAGAAATTGATTGCCGCGCACATTGTTCAATCCTTCGCGCTGCCTCTGCGAACTGCTTACAGACAGGGCGGCACGCCTGCGTAGCGAGAATGTCAAGCCATCTGACAAAGAAAATAAGAGTGGTTCGTTGCCCCTTCTTGTATGCGTAGTGCGTAATGTTGTTTGTGCCAACCGTTGGAGTATCATACAGGCGGCGCGTCCCGCTTTTGCCAAGCCAAGCCGTGGCGATCTCCACAAAGGGACAGAGTCAGTAGCCTACTAGGGCCCGGCATCCAGGCTGCCTAACTACGCTTGAGCAATTATCAGGCTGGTTCGGACCGCCAAAGCGGGTTTAAATATTTGAACATGCGAAGTTTAATCACCAAAACTAACTGTGGGAGGTGGAATGGAGTCTGGCATCCGTGACCGCTCAATCAAGAATCCTAGGCCGATTATCCGACAGGATACACAGATAATGCCACAAGTTGCACGCATGCGCAAGAACCTAGGAGCTAACCCCGTTCCGCTCGACGTTCGTTTCTCACACGTATCCGACCCGTCGCGGTGAGCCCAATATGCGCTCCGAGTCCGCTTAGTCATGAAGCGTTCTTTTTGGTCATTCATTCACTGCGTTCCGGCCCGCCATAGTCAGCGGGCCAGTCAGAGGGTCTGACTACAGCCGTTACGTACCGAAGTGCATCGAAGGCTGACGACAGCTGGAGATAGATCCAGCGACTGCGATACCTATATGGCATGCTCTGATCCTTTTTTTTGTTTGGGAGCCAAGTGCAAAGCTCGCACGAATTGAGGTCCGCCGAAATCAACTCGAGCCTGTATATTTTTCTTCACAACTTGGGAGCTCAACCGACAAAGAGAACTCGTATTATGAAGTCCCGCAAGAATTTGAACTACAATCGCAACCGTCTCCCTTGGTCACCCCAAATCACTCCACAACCGTCTCCCCAGTCATTTCTGAGTCTTCCTGAAATCATGGTGGCCCCATGCACGACTCGCATACTTCACGGGGTGGATGAATCCGCCGTCGGGGAGGTGGTACCACGGCAGCACGCCAATGGGCGCGCCGTCCTGCATCAGCGGCATCGCCACTCCACCCACTCGTCGAGCACCCGCTGATGGCGCGCGCTGCGCTTCAGCGCGCGATGGCACTCCTCCAGGTCGACCTCGAATTCCTCCTCCAACTGCGGCACGTAGTCGCCCGGGGTGTACACGTCGCTCATCAGCGCCGACAGCGCGAGCAGCTTCTCCATGAGCGCGATGCTCGCCAAGTCGCGGCGCCCCAGCGCCTCCGCGCGCAGGCGCAAGAAGATCGCGCTGCCCTTGCCGTCGAGGTGGTGCGCGACGTACTTCCCGTTCTTCTTCCGGCGGAAGCCGTAGTGCGCGGAGCCGTTCGCTGCGAGGAATTCGACCTGCGCCTGGAGCGCGGCTGTCGGGGACTTGGTGTAGAGCTTCAAGGTCTGATTACGGTCGAGCTTGGGGCTGGCGCTCCCGGGCGATTCGTCCTGCGGCTGCACGTGTGTCTTGCCGCACGAGAGCTTGTGCGGTGGCTGCGTCGGAGGGTTCCCCTGCTTGTAGTCCACCGTCTGACACGCCCTGTACACGAGTAAATAATTTGACGCGTCTTGGATGTGTAAGAGAAAGCGCGTACTTGGAGCAATAGAGAATGCGAATCCCACTGCTTTTCTTGCATCGCACGCAACACATGAGCTTGACAGGCGGGCTTTGCATCGCCAGCGCTGCGGCTGAACGGCCTTACGCGTGAGTGATGTTGCCCACGACACAAGAATCGCGGCTGACCGGTTTTCCCGCAGGATCTGCAGCTGTCTGGGACGCCGTGGTCGTCCTCGGTAGTCACGAGTTCTATGGTGTTGAATCGGTCGCCGGTGAGGGGGTCGACAAAGGTGGTTGTGTGCTGGACCGCGGGCATGGTGGGCGTCGACGGGAGAGAGGATCGAGGCAGAAATTATCACGATCGCGATATTTAGGGGGTCGTGGCGGTGCAACCGTAATGTGACGCCACCTGTGACTTCTGCCTCGAACCTGCAGTTTCTCAACAACAGAGACAAAATCACAAATATGCAGTATGCGAGTCTCTTCTAGATAGCCTCTAAGGTATCGCTTAATATCTTTGAGAATTTATGGGAAGGATTGAGTCATGAGAAAGCTTTCTTGCGACTGTTGATGGGAGGGTTGAAAAATATAATAGAGTCCAGAAACTATCTCCTCCTCAATTCTCACTCAAATCTGGATGAATGCACCTTCTCTCTCGGTGCTCATCATGTACGTGGAATGGGCAACGTGTTTCTCAGCACCTCTCCTCTTCGAGCTTAATGACCCCCGCAGACTCTCAAGCTTTCAATATCAGCAGGAGCCGCGCGGTGCGCACTTGAGCTCTTTAAAACAAGACATGTGAGGTATGCAGGAGTCGCTGGCTCGAAACAAGCCTGTGCTGAGCACTTTAGCCCGTGAATTGACGAGGAGGAAAGGCCCAGAGGCGCCTTAGAATGCGAAGATTGAGAAGGAGGCGGCCGCGTTGCTTTTCACTCTCGACCAATATGGCTGAATTAATTTGACGCACCTAACCGAGTTCAATTCCTACCAATGAGCGCGCACCGCCGCGCGTCTGCATTTCGTAAGGCTCCAGCAAATAGGTCAGGCAGGAGGTGCTTGTTCGACTCGAGCCTGGGCCATGTGTTCAAGTTGCGTTAGTGGAATAGTATTTGGAATCATTATGGCTGGATGCTCATTTCCCTCCAGCACTCTTTGTGGACAGGTTGCCACGGTTCAAGTCTGAATCCACCATCGAATTGCTGGTGAAGTCAGCGGGCAAGATCTAAACACAGTTGGCAGATGCTGATGCACTTTCGATCACGATCGACTTGGAGAGGGGCTCCAGGAGTACCCTCTTCCCTCATCCCGCCGCTCTTCCTTATGTGCTTCCTACCACCCGTCGACACCGCCCAGTACGCCAGTCACCCGCCCGCCCGACGCACCGCGGTCGGCCGCTTCGGCTACCGCATCCAAAAAACTTTCACCCTCCATCGATACACGCCCCTGCCCACCGCGCTGTGGGACAATCTCAGCAACTTCCGCGGACTCGCAACCGAGCCCCGCTTCGCCGTCGAGAAGTTCGTCGAGACGCTGCTCATGGGGAACCTCGCCCTCCCGGAGGCTGTGGTCGAGGCCGTGGTGTTCTACCAGGCGAAGCGCAGGGAGGGGGCGGGCGACGCACCGTTCGTGGTGTGCCATCTCAGGCACCCGCACGCCCCGCGCTTCAGGATCTCGCTGCTGTTAGGCTTGGATGTGGAAGCCAACTGGGAGCGCGCCACTGGCGCCTCGGGTGCGCCAGGCCCGGTGCTGAGGCTGACCATGATGACGACCGGCTCGCACGCGCGCCTCCTTGGGGAAGCCCACCGCGAGTGTCGCAGCCCGACCTTCCCTCAGGGAGACACGCACCCGGCGCCCATGATCATGGATTTCTTGGTCGTCGCTCAGCTCGTTGGCGAGCGAGAGTCGAATTCGAAGGACAGGGCCACCGACCGCTCCGCGGCGACGGTGGTGTACGCTGCGCTGCAAGAGCTCTTTGACGGCCGCTCGAAGGACGAATTGGCTCGGGCCAACGAATCGGGGCTTGACACCAAGACGACACTCCATGACGATGATTCATGCGAAGAGAAGGAAGTCGGCGCCATCGTCGACGCCTTCCCCTCGGCGCGCGCTGAACTCCAAAGCAGGCTGGATAAGGTGCGGCTGCGGCGCAGGGGTCACGATATCGGTGCGGAGCAGGCTGCCGTGTTTCGGGAGGCGGAAGCTGCCCGGGAAGCAGTCCTGCGAGAGAAGAAAGCCGCCCTGGAAGTCGCCCTGCTGAAGATGAAAGTAGACCTGCTGAAGGAGGCTGAAAGCGCGGCCCTACGCGCCCGTCTTGTCCAACTCGGCGAGTTCGTCGGGAATGGGTTTGTAGTCATGAGTGCCCGGAGGAAATGATGCGGGGTGGACGTACCCGAGCGCTGCCTTGCGCTCTGCACTTTGTATATCCGTATTCGACCTCTTGTACAGTTTGTAGCTCTGTTCCCATAATTCGGCCGTTTCAAGTTCCAAGATGTTTCGTCGTACACCTGCGGAAACCGGTATGTTGAGGGCACCTTCAGCGCACACGACTCGATCCGCGAAGAAAAAGTATGGATTCCAACGGGGACGTGTGTGAGTCTCACACATGACGGATATTAATCGCTAACCCATTGGAGTGATTGTGCGTCGACCACTCATATCCGAGTCGGCTCCTCCTGGCGTCTCGCGACATATCTTCATACTCTTATGCACCGCACGACGGAACAAAAACCAAGCCAGGCGCATGCGGTATTGTTTGTTGGTATCGATGAAGTTTGATATAGGCAAGAGGGAAACAGCACTCAGGCTGTGTTATGAATCTAGTATATATTCCTCGCAGGCGCGGCTCCCTGCGAGCCAGTCGTCACGAGAAGCGTAAGAGAAAAAAACAATAATACACCAGAAACACTTAATGCACGAGTCTTAAAATACAGCTATGTCCGAGGAATTACGCAGGCGGCGCGGCGCGGAGCCCAAAGTCTCTGAACGCGTTGATGAGGTTGGCGAGCGGGAGGACGACGAGGAACATGGGCAGGACCTAGACGAGCGTGCAGTCAGCCGGTGTTCACTAACATTTCGCAACTCAGCAGCCCACGCACCTGCCCAAACTGCCACGAGGACGCGCTATTCGACGGCGGAAACTTGTTCCACCGGATGAGCAGCTCGGTATTCATCACCGTCAGCCCCCACAGAATCAGGACGACGACGATCTCGATTACGAGATGCCACGCGATTTGGAGATCGTATTCCATCTAGGGCGAGGGCAGCCATTCGTAAGGAAGTCCGCATGGTGAGAACGTGGGGGACGTACGGGGCGGTCTGGGGGCTGGCGCGCGCGGTATTGCACCTTGCCCGAGACGATCCCGCCGGGCGCGCTCTGCGGCGGCGGCACCACCTCGGGCGACGCCATGGGCAGGTCGGGCTCCGTCGCGGGGACCTGCTTGGTCACGCGCTTCTGGATCCACTGCGGGACGAGCTTCTTCGCCGGCGGCATGTGGTCCTTGACGAGGATCCCGGTGTACACCGCCACTACGAGCACGGTGATGACCCAGGCGACGATCCGTCCGGACGTGAGCGCCGAAAAGGGGCGGAAGACGACAACAACGGCTTTAGGGTTGCACCCCGGGGTGTACCCGAAGGAGCGCGCGGTGATCAACATGGCGAACGCAAACGCGAAGACGGTGTAGCTCTGGATGATGGAGAAGAAGTGCAGCATCCTGACGTTGCCGCGCAATCTGGCGCAGGCCGGCAGCGAGAAGCACACGGTGACCCAGGAGAGATACAGCAGGTAGAACACCACCAGCGCACTGCGATCGCTTCAGCCTCATCCTACACGACACGGAGACAAACCACTCACTCGTGAAAGCTAATGTCCGGGGCCGGTTTTAGTCCTAGGATTAGCGCAGTGACCGCCATCGCGGTATTGGTGGCGAGCAGTGTATACAGTGCGCTCGCGATCTCGTTCATATCCCCCGACCTCGCACACAAGCAGCCTAGAGCACCGCCGTCAGTTCGGGATAAGCGCCCAAAAACGAGAGAAAGCAGTACTGAGGAAGAGCGTCTGCAGGTAAAAGGAGACGCGGACGCCGATGCCACTGATATCCGTGTTCATAGGTGGGACCCCGTTTGGGCAAGCCATGGCCATGGGGCGCTCGGGCGCGGTGGTAGTGGTAGATGAGAGCAAGATGAGAGAGTGGCATGGGAGACGACAGGCGCGCAAAGGCTGTGCCGTGGCTGTGGTTGTCCGATTTGGGACATACCAAATGCGACCAAATTCCTGTCCATTCACCACCACCGTAATCGGCCTTCTCTCCCCGCACTATTTCCTCCACAGAGTACCATTGGGCATCTGGTTGTAATTATGGTACGGGTCAAGTTTCGACCAGAGAGGGCTTCCACCTAGTATGCTAACGTTAGCCTGATTTCGACCCGACTCGGCAGTTCCGTTTAGCGTCAAGTCGGATTGGCGGAGCCTTACTTTGATTCCCATCCATTTCCCCTTCCCCCCTGGGTAAACGTCGTGTTGGACTCGCTTGATATACGTTTAGGTCCTTCACACGAAATTTCCAATGGTTGAAGCTGTTCCGGCGTACGGACGATTCTAAGTCTGTGGGCAGAAGAAAGTAAAACATGGCCTCAGGGCCCAGTCCATCGATGTCGATGACCATCGACTTGAAAATGTTTGCCCATCATGCGAGCTGCCCACATCGGTTACTTACAGTAAGCCGCCTCCTACCCGCGGCCATCCCGTATTTATAGCCTAGCACTCTATACACCCGGCATTTGAGTTTGAGAGGCACCTAAATACTGAGGTTCATTTGGGAGGAATTTGAACCCAAAAGCGCATCGGCTTACCTGCATCCCTCCATAGGCTCGAATCCAGCCTGTCTATGAAAGCAAGTTTGTCGATAGACAGGCTGGTCGATCTGAGTTTAAAATTGCGATACAAATAAATTGCCCAAAAAGGTTATTCCGGACCGGAGTTCCGAGCGGCCATCAGTCAATCCAAACAACGACAACATTGACGAAAATCGACGCCGCGGACACAAAACACGAGCGTTTGCCTTCGGATAAAGCGCCATATGATGAGGGAGCTATCCTGAGTAGCTCTGGGCTTTCAATCGAAAATTTTAATGAGGTACGGGAGATCCTGCGAATAACCTTTTTTGGTAACTTATTTGCATCGGAAATTCAAACTCAGATCGACTGGTCTGTCTATCGACAGGCTTGCCTCCATAGACAGACAGTCACTGGTCTAATCCCTCCATGAAGTGATCAAGCGTCAAGCGGTAAAAGCTCGATCAACTCGAGCCTGCGCCATTAATATTCATCGGATTGTCCCACTGTTGTCTGTTGATTTCTTTTTGGGGGGGTGCACCTAAAGAAATTCCACGCGCATCTACGCTGCCTGTCGTGGTGTGTCAAAGATTAAAATACGGAGTGCCTGTTCCACTTGAGCCTGGACCACTGCCTCACCGCTCGTCTACCTTTTCTCCCACATTTTAATTTTGGATGAACCTAACCACTGACAATTCGTTTCATAGCAAGAAGAGCTCAGATGCGTGGGGTGCGCGCTTACCTCTTGATTTGACGTGATGAGAGAAGTAAAGAATGAGGTGCTCGTTCGACTCGAGCCCGGGCCGTTCAGCAATGTCTTCAACAGTCTTTTTTTTCTTTTACTGTTGATGTTTTGGATGAACCTAACGAGATTTATTTCGTAGGACTCAAGGCCCAGAGGCGCACGTTGTGCACTTGCACTCGTTAGTCGGACGGGACGAAAAGGAGTAAAGCAGGATCGGCTCGTTCGAGTCGACCCTAGGCCCTAGAGATGGACGAATTCCTTTAATGTTGACGCTCGCGTCAGTGGTTCAATTGACGGTATTGACTCAGGTACATTTCGTAGGAAGGAAGGTCCAGTTGCGCTTTGCGCACTGGCGCTCTATACGACGATAACAGCATCAGTGAAAGCAGGGGAGCTCGTTCTACTCGAGCCTGGGCCATTCAATTCAACTCACTGTTTCCTCGCCGTCTATTCTCGAATCCACCTAAGCCGGTGACTTGAGGAGAGAGGAAGGCCCAGAAGCACACGATGCGCACCCGAATCCCTTTATGAAGTGGACAAGGGTCCCGCAGGAGGTGCTCGTTAGACTCGAGCCTGAACCATTCTCCGGGAGTCCGTTCATTTCTTCCTCGATGTCTAATGTACTACTAATTTTGAATGCATCTAACTAAGTCTAATAGATAGGACGGAAGACCCAGACGCGCGCGGGTGCGAAACCTGCAGTGCACCTCGGCGCTTTCCTCGTCCTCGCCCACAGACCACCCGCGCGGCCACTGCAGCATCTGTCCTCTTCAGGTCTGTCGACCGTTTTGGTGCAGCGTCGGGCATCTCGGGCATGTTCATTTGCTCCGTAATTTATTTTGTGGTGATAGAGCAAGTCACCATCCAGCAAATCTGACTGAATTTTAATCGAATAACGCGTAGAAGATTTTCGCCTCGTAAAAGCATGGCGTGAAGATTATCTGCATGAAAAGTTGGAAACCCGTACACTATCTGTGCTATCCGCCGCCGACAATATCGAAATGAACCCTGAGAGGATAATAAGTCGGGATACAGTAGAACGGGGATAGGCATAAACATGCCTCAATTTCTTGTTTGGCCGCTCCGAAAGCGGCTCCTCCGCATCGCGCTTTCTCATCGTTGGAGGTCTGGGGCACAAGGATTCGGGTGCGAGATCATTAGGAGGGTCGAGTCCGTCTACAGAGTGGCCATGCGATGTGGGTGGTTGCCTAGTATCGACGAAACTATCATCCGCGGGCCAGCGGACGTTGTTGGTCAACCTGTGTTGCGCTATGAAGTTTATCGGTATGGGGCGAAATTCGATATATGCAAGAGGAATCACTTTGAGGGAACTCGTGGGGAGCACTGTCTTCCACTGTTCAATGCCAGTAATTAATTAATTAGGCCCAACAAGTGAGTTTTCATGCGTTTACTGTGTGCAAATGAAGAGTCTGCGCCATAAGCCAATTGGAAAAGCTGGTGGCCCAGGTGCCTGGCGACGTCCTGACTGTAAGGGTCAAACCCCTTCGCTTCATGAAATTGACGCAGTCCGGAATAGAAGCTCTCATCCCACGAGTATCCGAGGGCCGTCATTTTCTCCACGATGGCTGGAAATCCAAGGTTTCCCGCCTCTTCGGCGCTAAGTCGTTCAACTCCAGATGGGTCCAGCGACCAGTAGGCTGGGCGATCCGGATGTTTAATGAAGAAAGCCTCTTTCGAATCAAAGTCCGCGGAGGGACATAAAAAGAGATACCCGGGTGGAAGGCCATCGATCGGTCCAGAAAGCTTCAACTGATACTCCAATTCGTCGACGACGGCTAATTACAACCCAGTAAATCTGCCAAGGGGTTGGCGGCGTGGACTGTGGCGCGCACCATAATCCTCATAGTCGGAGGTTATATTGAGGCATTTAAACACGTGGTTGGCCTGGCTCAGCCATTCTTCCCGGCATCAAAATCGTGGCTCCAAATTTTTCTGGTGTATGTCTCCTTAACTTGGGCGGAATGTATGCTTCAGTTTGTAAAGATCGTCTGACGGATGTGTTGCAGCGAAATGGAAACAGAGCGCACCGAGTCCACCCATCCTCTAGAATCAGCCCCGGACGGCCATGGCTCCACCAAAAATGGCGGCAATCAGGTATAAGTGCAATTTCAACCGAGCTTTCGTAATCGGATCCCGAGAGGCGGTTGACTGTGCCCAGTGTCACTGAGGATTGCGTGGAAATCAGTAACCGGTGGCTTTGCAGGAAACAAGCGGAGGAAATGTGATGATAGTGTGACATGGAAGAAATGATTTGTGAATCCTGGGTTGGCTTAAGAAGAGAGCCGCGAGAGGCAGAATCGGAAGTTGGGGCGTCTGAAGTGAGCGGGATCGTAAAGTCATCGGGAGTCAAGTCAACGACGAGATCACCAGTCGACTGTCGTATCCACAGTGTGTATTCTTCGTCGTCCTGCAGCCCATAATGAGATGCGTAGCAATCACTGGAATGGCCCATTCACCGGCCAGTGTCGAACCACTGAGTACACATAGTCTTCGGCGTCCTGGATTCAAACCCATCTTGTTGAGCAATAAAATGGTTTGAAACGTTGTGACCCTTACCCGGAATTTGGTGGCCTGGAAGCAAATCAATGCAAAGCAGAAAGGGTGCCATTGAGATGCGGTCATACCAGAAATTGCCAAAAGTAGGCGGTGCAAATGGGTGATACATGATACCGCTCCGCAAGCATTTGTCGTGCGGGGATCAACTCTAATTATGATCACAATGATTGGAGAATCTGTTGGCTCGAGAGGTATATATTGACCATCGTGGAAAATTGCCGCATGAATCTTGGAGGTTCTCGCTGTGCCAAAGAGTTGAATGATATTCGGATGCCTATGACCCATCTATCAACATGGATGGACACTGGGGGCAAGGTCCCATGCATGTGGAAACCACATGCTTTAAATGCATGTGGTCCACAGGTGGTCTGCCAGTTTTTAAAAGCAGCCAAAGTCTCTTTCATAGACAAAGGGTAGACAAAGAGCAGACAAAGGGCAGGCAAATTTTCCCGCCACCCCCAAAAAAATGCCTGCCCTTTGTTGCCCTTTGTCCTCCCTTTGTATGTGAAAGAGACTTTGTCTGCATTTGAAGATCCATCGACCACCTGCGGACCACATGCATTTAAAGCATGTGGTTTCCACATGCATGGGACCTTGCCCCCAGTGGGAGATATGTATTTGACACACCGAAGATTTGAATGGCGCGAAATAGCCTCGCGCCATTCCTGTTAAGAGAAGTTGAGATGGAATTCGCCATGAATATATTTCAACACACGTCCTCAGCGTTGTTCCCCTTGTAAATCGCCACGGTAATCTTGGATTTACAGCCATGAATGCGCGCAGAGTACATCCGTCGTACAGCTCCTTGCGTGTGATCGCGATTAACCACACCAGTTTCGGAGTTCAATCGTATTTCACGACGGAGATCGAGATCACCCATTGGTATCCTCCGGAAGTCTGGTATCGTTTGTAAATTCTACGCAAAAGTGAACACCATGATACTGTTTGCTTGCCAGGAAGCTCGATGGGTGCTGTGTGGTGGATATTCGTGATGCTCTTGAATCTCCCTCCAGTGAATGAAAAGTGGTGGGCATTAGGGAAAAAAGCGCCCGCCAATCTGGTGACACAGGATCAGCCAGCCCGCCGGGTAACAGTCAGTGAAGCGCGGACCTATTGAGTGAAGGGCCGGGATCGTGGAGGTTCGGCTCTGATGTGAACTCGTCCATGGATGGTGAAGGTAGGAGAAACGGGTGCGAAGCGCTTGAGCACAGCCATCGTGGGACGTTTCCTCAATTTACACCCGGTGTTGACTTCGAGAAATCCACCAAGAACCCACAGTTACGGCGGCCAGAATTCCATGTCAAGATCCGATCAAGATTACTGATCATGGCGCGTGCTTCCTCTAAAATCCGGAGACTGGCATGGACAATTCAAAGCTAGAGTCACTGCCAGGTTGCCTACAAATGGCAGAAATAAATTGGTACGCACTTTGCGGTACGCTTTACATTAAATTAGAAGCACTGGAACAATATTCGACAGGCGATAATGAGTTTGAGATGTGCGCCCGCTCCCAAGACGATTCGAATGCTGTGTATCAACATCGCACCGAGCGCATCGTGCCCATCCACCATGGATTGGCCCAGCGTTGCCGCCAATATGGCCGCACAGCTGCCTACGAAGTAGATCACCGCCGATTCGAGCCTGAGGATAATTACTCCGTCAGTACTGAGGTCCTGGTGGGATCAAAGTTGGAGATACGAACAGGAGCTGGGTGACGGTGGCCTCTGTGTGGATAGATTTGGTGTCCCCGATAGCGCGCAGGTCTTGTCTTGTGTTTAATATTCGCCCGACGGTGAGAGCGGTTACGCTCAGATTGGTCGCGGCCATCAATCCGTCCCAGAGTCGGTCATCGGGAACGACGACGGCGTATTCGGTGAGGTATGCCTGGTATGCCAGAACGTATCCGCATCCTGTATGGTGTGAGGGACAAATTTCTCTGTTGAAAAGAACGGGTCTGCGAACCAGCAGCGACGATGCCAGATAGTATTGGCAGGATGACAAGCTTCGGATAACTGGATTTCCATAGCACATAGCACCGATATGTCTGCAAGATGCTGTTAATTCGGCACAGGACTCAGAAGAACGTGGAGGACTGATACCAAGAGTACATCCGCTAACGTGCTAGATGTGGATATGAATGAGCACATGTGGACGAGCCAGTGCGATACACGCTACCGACTTGTTTGAAACCACAAAAAGGTCCTTCGCGAGGAGGATCAAATTCTCCGTGCGCGAGATGGCTTCTCGTACATCAGATACCGACTTGAAATCTCCCGGCATCGAATACAGGATTCGGAACCAAAAGGGCGTAGTCCCGACTTGCAGAATCAGCCCTGCTGTGCCGAGAACACACGTCACTGCGCTTAGACGGCCGAAGATACCGGTCCCCTTTGGCCTCCGCTGACGCAGAAACCAGACTGCTAGCCCGATTAGCACGACGTACATCCCTACAGAGTTCATGTCAGGGGCACGTAAGGAATCTAGGGACAGCTTGGGGATAGCACACACCGCCGTCCATGGAGATTCCAGTCTATATGAGATGTAAGTGTATATTCCCATGTCCTATACCTCAGAATTGAGCTCACTGATGCATCGGGCGAAGTGGTTTCAGCTAGGGTAGAGTTTTCCATTTCCATCCGGCAAGCCAGGGAAACGGGAGATGTGGTGCCGAATGGGTATTGGGCGCGCGACGTCAAGTAAAGTACCCAAGCCTTGGTCGAGCCTTTATATATGGGTCGCGTGTCGTGGTCGAGATCACTGTAGTTAACGACCGGGTCAGTGATGGAAGACTCGGAAGCAACGAGGCAACGATAAGGCTGTCAGCACAACTTGACCAAAGAGCACGCAGGAGGACACTAGGATGCCCGCCAATTGAGAATTGCACTTGCCCAAGTTCCCAATCCGATGGGCAGCAATGGCAAGAGCAAGGGCAAAGCTGTCGTTATGTAATCCTCATGCCGTGACTTCGACATGGTCACGCGTCACTCCGTTACTCTCGAGCTCGCTGCCACCAACGACGTCGACTGCAGCCCTGGTCCCAGAATCTTTAGCCAACACTCGCAGCCCACCCCACCTGTTCTACCACCGGATCGGCAATGCACTTGACTCCAGAGGCCGCAGCCCGCCATGAGCAATCGGAGCGAGAGCCATTGAAGCCTCAAGAATTGAAGGAGTGGATGTCCGAGCAAGAACGCCTCGACGGAGCCACCCTCGCGGAAATCGGCAACACCAACTTCGACCACGCTATCACTATCCTCCGCAAGTTCTCGGGCGACATGGAGAAGGCTGCAAATGCCCTGCTCAATGGTGCTGTAGACGACCCTGAGGAGCGCGAGCGCGAGGCGAATATCGCGAGCCTCAAGGAGAATTTCAGCCACATGTTCCCGAACCCGAAGGCGCAGTCCCCCGATGGTCCGCGCAGGAACGTCGTGATCGACCTCACGGGCGACGACGACCCGCCAACGGAGACGAGGTTTCGCGCGACAACACGTTCGCCAGATCCCAGCTGGCAGATGGTTCGCAGCAACCAGGCGATGGACGGCGTTAAATCCGCCGAAGACGAGCTGAACGAGGTCATCCAAGCCAGCTACAATGACTTTGCGGCGGACGACTCGGACATTATTCCCCCCGAGGACATGGGAGTACGCGAGGGCGGACGGTGTGTGCTTCAATTTTTTTGCTGCGCTCCTTCCCTCAAGTCTTCTCTTCGTAGTCCAATCGCTTTGCGCGCGGACGCGGCAGGAAAAGCATACGCGGCTTTGGTGCGCGCTCTGTTGCCAACTCGTTCCGCGTCTGAAACTTCCGCAGGTTATCCAATGTCTCTTTCACGTACCTCAAGTCCGCCAGCGGTGCTCTAAACTACGTCTGCATACTACGGACGGCCGAAAACCTGAGGAAAATCCGGGTACACATGCCGGTGACAATACCAGTGCGTGCGGAACTGACCGTCTCTCAGATTGGGCTCTATGGGAGCTGATCGGCATGTTCACGGCCCTCGATCTGGGCCAAATCTCTGTTTTCTTGGACATCGATCTTCTCGCGTCCTGGGAGACCGAGTCACTGAAACACGCGGACTCTGTGGGGGCCCTCTCCAAAGGTATGTTGTCCGGCCTCTTCTTTGACAGAATGGCCGTGTGCTCAGCTGACCCCCAACAGAGTTCCTCGAACGGATCGTCAACATGCTGCAGCTCGATCTTGACACTCAGAAAATCGAGGGAGCGTGAGTCGCCCGGATCTCCTTCCTCTCTCTCGAAGTACTACTAATAGCACGGTGTAGCGACCATAATCGCCTCTTCCACTTTTCCCACTGCCGAATCCATAGCCCCGCCACGGGGCCCCCGCAGACGGTCACCGAGGGTGACGGCGGGCACATCGTTGTGATCGACATCACGCCAGAGTCCCCCTCGAACGAGCTCGTCGCGCGCCTCTCGCAGTCGTTCACCACGTACAACGAGGACGGCTCATCCGACCACATGCTCATGCGCGCGCCGTCGGAGATGGTCACCTTCCAGATCAACGTGCTGTCGAACTCGTCCGCGGGGGCGACGCCCGAACCGTTCGTGTATCCGAAGACCATATACTTGGACGAATTCATGGAAGCGAATCTCGACCTCGCGAACGAGACGCGCGCCTCGCAGCGGCAGATCCAGAAGGAGATGGAGACGCTGACGACGCGAAAGCGCGCGCTTACGCGCCATGAGGTACGCGTCGACCCTCGCGGTGACCCAGTTCTGAATATATTTTTGCTTGGTGCAGGGCCAGGACACCTTCGAGAACCTCCGGGGCACGATCGACTACTGCGAGAACATCGCGTCGCGCGATACGCCCGAGCGCCTAGAGCACCTCCAAACCATGTCCGCAAAGCTCAAGAAAGTTCTGCAGAATCTCGAGCGTGAAGTTCAAAGTGGGCACTATTTTTTTCTTGAGTACCAAGCCGCTTGCTGATGATCACTCACCCTTAGCAATCGACGAGAAACTGGCGAGCCTCCAGTCGGAGCTCGACTCACTGGGCGACAACCCCGAGCTGCAATGCCACCCGGTACGAGACATCCGACACGATCTGCGCGCATACTGACTTGTCCGATGGCAGTACGACCTGCGCGCTGTGCTTGTGCACACCGGCTTGCCCGGGCGCAAGCACATCTACTCGTACGTCCAAGACAAGGGGACGTGGTGGAAGACCGTGGATTACACGGTGACCGAGGCGCGTCTTCCTCCTCTTTCCCCGTACGCTCGACTAATTCGACGCCAAGGTCTCGGAGGACCTCGTCCTCTCCGACCCCGCGGGCCTGCACCTTGGCGCAGGGCCGTACATGCTGATGTACAGCCGCCGGCAGCCAGAGGCGGAGATGCACGCGCCGGTCAAGTGGCCGCAGTACTTCGTCGTACGTCCATGTCCTCTGCACTCCATGCATTTCTGACGTCGGTGAACGAAACGTATGGTTAACAGGATCAAGTCCTGCGGAACAACGAGGAGGTTCTCAGATCGCAGGCCGCGGAGACCTCCGGGAGAAATGTGGGCGGCGGGATCGACGAGGACGCAATGGATGTGGGCGCTTGATTGTAATTTTATTTGGAATTGTTCCTGGCTGGTGCATGATGGCTGAATTATCGGCGCTACGGAGAGCTCGTCGGGGATGCCTGGACATCAGAGCTGCATTGTAGGCGCATGGAGGTGCGCCCAAGGAGCGCACGCCGGCTTGCCCCGCGCAGCTCGTACATGTTGATCTGCATCTGCCTCGCACCTCAGGCGACACCGAGGTCCCGGCGTCCAACGGCGAGTAAGGGAGTTCGGCGAAGAGGGATTAATCAGCTCCGCCCCCCTTTCGCCGCTGCCCGACGGCGACTCAACCTTGTTTTCTCGCGATACGTCCCTGTTTCACCTCAACAGGTGTCTGTCTCGGAGACGCCTGGTAGACTGTCGCATTCCTCGCCGTACTCCGCTCAGTGCTACCTGTCCCACATAAAACCACGACATGGAGAGCTCGGCATTGTCAAGACTCAAACCCCTCGACTGAAATAAATTGACCGAGATGTTCCCGCGCGGCGCATTGGTCTCCGGCATCCGGGGTCTCATCAACTGCCCTTACAGTGTGGTATAGCTGGGAGTCCTCGGTCTAGTGTATTCTAGGTAAGGTTTACATTGCGCATCGAGCTCGCTCCCAACCTCTCATACTATTTCGGATTTCCAAAGCCTATGCGTCGGATGGCGGAGCATGAGTGGCCCTACGAAGGGCGCTTACAAGCTCGGGATTTGGGATGTAGTGTGACGAGGTAGTACATTTTTAGCTAGCGAAAGCGTAAGATAAACCTACACCATCTGAAGAAGCGATGATGGGAGTCGCGAGGAGAAAAGCAAACAGGGGCAGGATGCTCGGATCAAGTATCCGCTCATTCAGCACTTCGCCGGCCAGGACAGGGATCACAGATGAACGATCATTGAGTTTAAAATTTAAAGGCTTCGGATGGACAGACAGGTAGCCAGGCTTAATTTTATAAAGATGTTCGCTATAATATGGATCTTCCCCCTCATTCACCCCTCGGAACCACCAGTGATTAATTTTGGATTCCTAAAGCTGTGAAAGTCAACACTGCTATTACGACAGGTTGTAATTTAGGACAAGTGCCACATGATGGCAGTGCTCAAGCCCTTCATACCTCTCCCTCCTACCTTCACCATCCATGGACGACACCACCCATTGACAGGAGCTCGCCAACTCGGAGTTCACATCAGAGCCGTACCTCCACGATCCCGGCCCTTCGCTCAATAGGTCCGCGCTTCATTGACTGTTACCGCGGTGCTGGCTGATCTTGTGTCACTAGATTCGCTGGCGCTTTTTTCCCTAATGCCCACCACTTTTCATTCACTGGAGGGAGGTTCAAGAGCATCACGAATATCCACCACACAGCACCCATCGAGCTTCCTGGTAAGCAAACAGTATCATGGTGTTTACTTTTGCGTCGCATTTACGAACGATGCCAGACTTCCGGCGGATACCAATGGGTGATCTCGATCTCCGTCGTGAAATACGATGTAACTCCGAAACTGGTGTGGTTAATCGCCACCACACGCAAGGATCTGTGCGAAGAATGTACTCTGCGCGCATTAATGGCTGGAAATCCAAGATGACCGTGGCGATTTACGAGGGGAACAACGCTGAGGAGGTGTGTTTAATATATTCGTGGCGAAGTCTATTTCAAACTCTCTTAATAGGAATGGCGCGAGGCTATTTCGCACCATTCAAATCTTCGGTGGGTCAAATATATGTTTCTTTCCATGTTGATAGATGGGGCATAGGCATCCGAATATCATTCAGCTCTTTGGCACAGCGAGAACCTCCAAGATTCATGCGGCAATTTTTCACGATGGTCAGTATATACCTCTCGAGGCTACAGATTCTCCAACCATTGTGATCATAATTAAGGCTGATACCCGCACGACAAATGCTTGAGCAATACCTTGCTTCACCCATTTCCACCCTCTACTTTTGGCATTTTCTGGTATGGTCACACCGCAATGGCACCACTTTGGCTTTGCATTGATTGGCTTCCAGGGCACCAAATTCCGGGTAAAGGTCACGACGTTTCAAATCATTATACTGCTCAATGAAATGGGTTTGAATTCAGGACGCCAAACTCTATGTATACTCTGTGGTTGGAGACTCGCCGGTGAATCGGTCATTGCAGTCATTGCTTCCCATCTTATCATGTGCTGCAGAAAAACGGCGAATACACACTGTGGATACGACGGTCGAGCGGTGATCTCGTCGTTGACCTAATTCCCGATGACTTTACGATCCTTCTCAGTTTTAAAGCCCTAACACCTGATTCTGTCTCCCTTCTTAAACCCACTCAGGACTCAGTAATCATTTCTTCCATGTCACTGGGCGGTTATCATGACATTTGTTCCTTGATTCTCTCGCAGCACCGCCGGTTGCTGATTTCCCCGCAATCCTCAGTGACACTGGGGACAGTCAGCCTCCTCTCGGGATCCGATTACGAATCCTCAGTTGACATTGCATTTATTCCTAACTACTTCTTTAAGCATGTTCCATGGGACACTAGCGGTACGGGGCGGACTACAGAATGGATGGACTCGGTGCGCTCTGTTCCCATTTCGCTGCAACACATTTTTCAGACGATCCTTACAACCTGAAGCATACATTCCGCCCAAGTTGAAGAGACATACACCAGAGCAATCTCGAACGACTATTCTGATTCACTCAAAGAATGGCTGAGCCAGGCCAACTACGTGTTTAAATGCCTCAATATAACCTCCAGCCATGCGGTTTATGGTGCGTGCAACGGTCGAAGCCGCCAGCTTAGCAAATTTACTGCGTTGTAATTAGCCCTGATCGACGAATTGGAGTATCAGCTGAACCTTTCCCGATCGATGGTCTTCCACCCGGGTATCTCTTTTTATGTCCCCACGCATATTTTTATTCGGATGAGGTCTTCCGGTTTCAACCTCCGGATTGCCCAGCCTACTGGTCGCTCGAACCATTCGGAGTTGAACGACTTAGCACCGAAGAGGCCGAAAACCGTGGATTTCCGGCCATTGTGGGGGAGATGACGGCCCATGGATACTCATGGGATGAGAGCGTCTATTCCGGACTCCGTCAACTTCATGAAGGGAAGGGCTTTGACCCTTACAGCCAGGACGTTGCCAAGCATCTGGGCCACCGGCTTTTCGAATTGTCCTATGACGCAGGCACTTCATTTGCCCACAGTAAGCGGCACGACAACCCACCTGTTGAACCTAATTAATTAATCCCTGGGATTGAACAGTAGAAGACATGGACAGTGCAAGCGATGAGATGGATAGTGAGCGCGGAGAGATGGAGAGTGCTCCTAACGAGTACAGAAAGTGATTCCTTTCGTATATCAAATTTCGCCCCATACCGACAAACTTCATAGTGCAATACAGGTGGAACAACAACTTCCACGCAGATGATAGTTTAGCCGATACTAGGCAACTACACGCATCGTATGTCGACTCTGTAGACGGACTCGACCTCCTAATGATCTCGCATCCGAATCCTCGTGCCCCAGACCTCCAACGGCGAGAAAGGGCGATTCGGAGGAGCAGATTTCGGAGCGGCCAGACAAGAAGTTGAGGCATGTTTATTACTATCGCCGCTCTACTCTATCCAGACTTACTCCCCTCTCACAGGCTTCACTTCGACATTGTGCGGCGGATAGGATAGATTATGTACGGGGTTCCAACTTTCTCATGCAGATAATCTTCACGCCAGACTTCTATGAGACGAACATTAGTGCCAAATGGTCCTGTCGGGAGACTTAGAATCGTCCATAGGCCGGAACGATTTGAACCATTGGAATATGATTGTAACTCTTTCATGGCATCTCGTAGGGAACTTGGAAATTGCAATCGTACAAGTGACAATATTGCATGCTATCCGGTCGGATTTAGGCTTTAGCATATTAGGCGGAAGCCTTCGCCCCGGTCGAAACTTGACCCGTACCATAATTACAACTAGATCTGCCCGATGGTACCCTGCGGGGAGATTACAGCGATGTGAATGGACAGGAATTTGATTGCATTTGGTAAGTCCCAAAGCGGGCAACCACAGCCGCGACACAGCTTTTGCGCGCCTGTCTCATACCATCCCAGCTCATCTACCACCATCGCGCCGAAAACCCCATGGCCATGGCCTGCTCCAACGGGATCCCACCCATGAACACGGACATCAGCGGCATCGGCGTCCGCGTCTCCTTCTACCTGCAGACGCTCTTCCTCAGTATCGCCTTCTCTCGTTTTGGGGGGCTTATCCGAACTGACGGCGGTGCGCTAGGCTGCTTGTGTGCGCGGTCGGGGGAATATGAATGAGATCTCGAGCGCGCTGCACACGCTGCTGGCCACCAATACCGCAATGGCGGTCACCGCGCTGATCCTGGGACTAAAACCGGCCCGGAAATTAGCTTTCACGAGTGTGTGGCTTGTCTCCGTGTCGTGTAGGAGGAGGCCGGGGACATCGCAGCGCGCTGGTGGTTCTCTACCTGCTGTATCTCTCCTGGGTCACTGTGTGCTTGTCGCTGCCAGCCTGCGCCAGATTGCGCGGTAATGTAAGGATGCTGCACTTTTTCTCCATCATCCAAAACTACACCATCTTCGCGTTCGCGTTCGCCATGTTAATCACTGCGCGCACCTTCGGGAGCAAGCCGGAGTGCAACCCCAACGCCGTAGTCGTCCTCTTCCGCCCCTTCTCGGCGCTCACGTCCGGGCGGATTGTCGCCTGGGTCATCACCGTGCTCGTCGTGGCGGTGTACAACGAGCGTCAAGGACCACATGCCGCCGGCGAAGAAGCTCGTCCTGCAGTAGATCCAGAAGCGCGTGACAAAGCAGGTCCCCGCGACGGAGCCCGACGTGCCCATGGCGTCGCCCGAGGTGGTGCCGCCGCCGCAGAGTGCGCCGAGCGGGATCGCCTCGGGCAAGGTGCAGTACCGCGTGCGCCACCCGCCAGACCGCCCCGTACGTCCCCCCACGTTCTCACCATGCGGACTTGCTCACGAATTGTTGCGGAATACGATCTCCAAATCGCGTGGCATTTCGTAATCAAGATCGCCGTCATCCTCATTTTGTGGGGGTTGACAGTGATGAACACCGAGCTGCTCATCCGGTGGTAGGTAGGTAGGTAGGTAGGTAGGTAGGTAGGTAGGTAGAATTACACGGCCGGTCCCGCTTAGGAACGCCGGGGCCCAGGAATTATCTAAGTGTACAGGCACTGAATGTACACTATGGTCCCTGGACTCCTCCATACACCCGTAGCCGAGCTCACGGACGCAATTTTTCAACTCGCCGCGGTAGAACTAAAGGAAATACAGAGAAGCAATTAGCACCAAGTTGAATACCTCAGTTTAAGCGTTGCTTAGACGGTAGACGGGGAGAGCATAAAAAATTTGAAGAACATCATGGGCAAATTTAGCCAATAATGCAATCGTCGGACGACAGTAGATCACGGCTTTTAAGAACTCTGTCTCAGAGAGTGTTGCCATGAGGTTTTGCAGATAGGGGGAGTTGGAGAATTGAGAAATGAGGAACAAAGTACAACCAGCTCGCCCGAGGACTTGCAGGTGAGTAGAGCATGTTCCGGGGTTTCAACTTCCTCCTTACAGAGTCTGCAAAGTCTGTCCGACCTGGGCACGGGCTGATATGCATGATCCACGTAGCGCAGGATTTCAACGGCAAGTTGGTGAGTTGAGAGCAATAGAGAGGTCAATGCTTCTCTATGTGTCTGAGTTTTCACCATTGAGAGATAGTGCCGCATTTTGGAGGTAACCTGGGCCGGTGGTTTGTCCTTCTGAGGCTCGAGCCGTCCGTGAAGCAAATAAAGCTTTTCTGATGAGTCGATTGAATCCTGAAGCCAGTCCTTCATAAGCTTGTCTACCGTTTGGGCGTAGTTCTGTATGTCCAGGATCGTCGTAGCGGCCGTCAGAACAAGAACGGTGGAACAGGTTTCCGCCGTCGAATGACGCGTCCTCGTGGCAGTTTGGACAGGTGCGCGGCGTGCTGAGTTGCAAAATATGATTGAACGTCGGCTAACTGTGCGTTCGTCCAGGTCCTGCCCATGTTCCTCGCCGTCCTCGCTCGCCAACCTCATCAGCGCGTTCCGGGACTTTGGCCTCCGCCCGGCGGCGCCTGCGTAATTTCTCGGAGATACTTAACTGTCTTTTAAGACTCATGTTTCCTGTGTATTGTTTGCTTTTTTCTCACTCTTTTTGATTCTCGAGACGACTTCCTCAGGGTGAGCTGCGCCAGCGAGGAGTCGGCGAGTATAAGTACTAGATTCATAGGACAGTGCTCCGAACAAGAAGTTGAAGCAAGTTTATTGAGGCAAGTTTATTGACTGTAGCCGCTCTCCTAGCTCCAGACTTAATCCCCCCTCACAGACTTCATTTCGACACTGTCGGCGGTGGATAGCTCAGATAGTTAGGGTGGCTAACTTTCCCTTGTTGATAATGTTCATTGTTCACGCCATACTTTATTGGACGAACATTATCCTTTTGGAAGCGTCATTCGGTCAAAATGCAGACATCATTTGCTGGATGGAAACTTACTGAGCAGATGGACATGCCCGATATGCCCGACCCTGGTGCCTGCTCAAAATGTTCCACAACCCTAAGGAAGAGACGCGCTATAGAATCGCCACCTCGGTGGTGGGGCCCAGAATGAGTACAGCGTGAGGTGCATGCTGTCCGTAATATTGGAGTGTTGATGATTGTGGGAGGAATTTTGACGCCAGAAAGGTGTGCGACGAAATGTGTTCGAAATTGAGCCGCCGGAGTTGTTGGGAACGAAACTATAAATTCTACAAGAGTTAGGAGAAGATATAAAGTATACAGCGCAAGGCGACGGACGGATACATACACCCAGCATTATTTTCTCCGGGCACTCATGACTACAAGCCCGTCCCCGACGAACTCTTCTGGGAAACCACTTGATCCAGCACGGCGGCTAGTTTCAACTCCAGTCGGGCAGCTTCCTCGGTCCACAAGACTATTTCGGCTTTCAGGGCGGCGGTCTCCTGTTTCAGGGCCGCCAACCCCGCATCCTGTCTTCCACGCCATCGCACCCGATCCATTCTGCTTTGGAGTTGAGAGCGCTTCGAAGGGAACCCGTCGACGACGGCGCCAACTTCCTTGTCGTCGTACGAATAATCGTTATCGAGTGTCGTCTTGGTATCGACGCCCAGCTCGTTTGCCCGGCCCAATTCGTCCTTCGAAAGGCCGCCAAAGATATCTTCGAGCGCAGCGCACATGTACACCGCAGTTGCGGAGCGGTCGGTGGTCGTGTCTTTCAAGTTCGACTTCCGTTCGCTGACGAGCTGTACGAGGGCCAGGATATCTATGATCGTGGGCGCCGCGCGCGGGCTGCCAGGAGGGAAGTTCAGACTGTGACACTCCATGTGGGCTTCGCTAATGAGGCGCGCGTGCGAGCCGGTCGTCATAATGCTAAGCTTGAGCACGGCGCTGCGGCTTGGAGTCTTCGAGGCATTGGATGCGCGCTGCGGGTCGGCGTCGGAGTCCACACCCGACATCAGCGATATCCTGAACCGCGGAGCGTCAGGGTGCCTCAGATGACAGACCAAGAACGCCGCATCCCCATCCCAACTGACATCCCTCTGGTTTACCCGAGTCGCGCAGCGGTAGGAAATCACGGATTCGACAACGGCCTCCGGCAAGGCGAGTTCCTCGCGATATTAACAGAGCAGGATGTCGACAAAGTCCTTCACGGCGAAGCGGGGTGCAGTCCCGAGTCCGCGGAAGCTATCGAGGTCGTCCGAGAGCGCAGTGGGCAGGGGAGTGTACTGTATAGTTTCGATCAATTCTCCCCGCCTGTGACCTGTGACCCGCAGATTCGAACTTGAGTATTCGTAAATCCGCCAGAGCGCCCGTGACAGCCCAAAAATATTCATAAATGTGGTGGAAAGGTCGCAGGGCATGAGCCTAATGCACTGCTGGGCCTCCGTGGTCACATCACTCAGTTGCATTGTACCAGTTCTCAGTTAACTGTGGTGTTTCTGTACGTCGGATGTTCAAAACTGCTTCCTCCATTTTCTTTTGTTGCATTTTTGGCATTGTGAAATATTCCATGGCCCGCAAAGTAAACAGCCTTCACGAAAGGTACTTAAAACTGGAATCGTATGTATTTCTGCTACTGGCTTTATTTTATAGCACCCCAAATCTGACCTACTTGCCAAGCACATTGCCGAATCAAAGCGGTGTAGATCATCAGATTACTTACATGACCTGTTTTCTGCACATTCACCCTCGATCCCGCTGCTTTCCTCGCAATGAGTGGCCTTCCTGACATGATCAAAATCCCGGATAGGCCACAAAAGCTCTCGCTACCCCCCTCCCACGACGACCTCCCGGTCTCCAGCCTCATCAACTTTCAGGTGCTGCCACAGCGCAAATCCACCGGAGAGAACATGGTGCCAAACGCCGGCGAAAAACAGGGTTTTTTGGTGGTCTCTTGGCGATTTCGTGACTCTTTTCGCATATTCGAATATGTCCTCGGTGACCTGTGACGGGATGGGGAAGGAAGGAAGCTGCAGTGGTGCGGGGCTGTCAGGAGGTATTCCCACGCTGCAGATGCCGGATTGCCGAGCATATTCGGTGTGTGACCCAAAGCTCACTGCACATTACCTCCGCAACTATGATTATGCAAACACCACAGTTCTCTGGAATATGATTCTGGGAAATGGGGGAAGGAAATTCACAATTTTAGAAAGTTAAATGAGATAACGCAGAAAATGTCCGCAAATGGACAATTCCTGCCTGGGCATGAATCATAAAAAACATACCCTCTCTGGGTAATCCACTCGGAAAATGTCTGCGTAACCTGGAAAAACTGTTGGGAGCTGTAGGCTGTACCCCAGATTCTGTCTCATTGACCAAGTCCGGTCCTCAGCAGGCTCTGGAGCCCTCAATTCATCAGGAAATATTTGGTGGTTTGCACTCCGTGTATTTCAGATGTACCATACGTTTTGTGTATCTTTCGAGAGGTCATGAAGAAATGTGCTTAGCGCGACTCAAACAGGGATTGCCCACCTGCCAGCTCCTGGAGCCCCTCTCAGCTTCTAGTGAACCCCAGGGGTATTGAAACCCCTGGGGGTTTTGTACCCTTACCCCCAGGGGTAGGGGTAAGGGTACAAAGATCCTGACCCTTCAAAAACCCCTACCCTTGGCAAGGGTACCAGGGGTTTTACCTATCCATGTTCGCAGCTCGCATCTGCAAATTTCGAGTACCATGGTAGTGCCAGGAGCTTGTATTGACTGTTCTAAGCCCTCTATTCATGCAACATACTGCATCTAAAGGATTTCACAGTTTTTGAACCTTTGTAAGCCCTAAATTTCACCTGTTGTACATTAGGTTGAGGTGTTAAATAAGCTTGAACTCACATTCACAGTTGTAGTACTGATCCTGAGCATCATACTTCAAGAATAATTGATGACTTAGCCTTTCCATGCACTTGCGGACAATATATTAATATACCCTTACCTATACCCCTGGGGGTTTTAGTGACCCTAGGGTATTGGCCAATACCCCTGGAAATACCCTTACCCCACCCCTACCCTTGGCCAGGGGTAAGGGTTTTGAGGGGTAAGGGTAAGGGTAGAAGGTTTCGTACCCGGGGGTTACCCCTGGTGATCACTATCAACTTCCCTCTCCAAGCCGACCGTGATTGAGGGTACATCATGAGCTGAAAGGTTTGCGTTCTGTACTGAGATGGCTGCCGGCTGAGTTGACCACTGCTCAACTCAACATCGCGGTCACTACAATGTTTTCGGACTTGAACCGTAGGAACCTGTCCTCTAGGAAATTCGGTATGTAGGTATTCAGCCATGTGCGCACCACGTGCCCCTAGGCCTTGTTATCTATATTCGAAACTCACAGAAAAACAGAAACAAGGGGATGCGAATGGCCCAGCCTCGAGTCGAATGAGCTAATCCTGGGTGAATAGTACAAGCTATTCCTGCGGGCATATTAGATTCAGGTACGCACCCCACGCCTCTGGCGTTCTTCCCTCCTCAATTTACCGATTTTGCTGCATCCAACTGGACCACGGGGCGCGGGATGGGGCGAGGGCATCTTCCTTCTCTCGTCGTTCCTTCTCTTGTCCTTTCTTTCTTTTTCTCGCTCGAGCTCGAGATCTGCCCCCGCACTGATACATCTGACCGCCAGTCGGAGAGGTGGCACAGCCGCGGAGCTCAAGGACAAGGGCAACACCACACGATGGCGAGATCATCCTTCCCTCCCCTCTTCCCTCTCTCATACTCTCACCCTCAACACCTTGCAGTGCTCACATGCGCAGGGGCCGCGAGATCCACCACCACCCGACGACGCACCACACCGCCGTTTCGGACGCGCGCCCGCCCGCGCTCAGGGCGCCCACGCAGGTGCGCACTCGGTCTTCACACTGTGCATCCACGGGACGAACGCGGGTTGGGCGGGGGGCGCAGAATCTACTGGACCTGTCAGTGGCGGGCAGCGAGCGGCTCGCGACGCTCGGGCTCGGGGCGTTGGTTGCGGGGGGGGAGTGCTTGAAGGAGACACAGCACATCGATCGGAGTCTGCGCACGCTGCCAGGGGGGCGTCGTCGCGGCCCGGCGCGTATGTGCCCTGTCAGAACTCGAAGGTGCGTCTCCGCTTCCCCTTCATGCCCGCGAGATGTCGCGTTGACGTACCTCAGGCTGCTGCAAAATTCGCTGAGCGGGAACTCGAAGACGCTCGTGCGTGTGTCTTATCATTTATTTGATACTTGCATTGACTGACGGATGCTGCTATGTAGATGGTACTGAGCTTGTCTCCGCTCGCGGCGCACCTGAGCGAGTCGTTGATGTCGTTGAGGTTCGCTACCCAGATAGCTATTTCTCCCTTTATCTCTCCGCTCGCAATGTTCATTTATTTGCCGGTGAACAACACGACAATCAGGACGGTGAAGAAGGTGCAGGTGCTGCCCGGGAAATCGTAGTCGTAATCGCCAAAGACAAAAACGAGGAAGAAGACAAAAATGAGGCTGGTAGACACGTGACATTCGAATTTCTTTCTTTTTTGACCTGTGTATTTATTCACGTGTCTTTTTTTCATTTCTCGCCACCTCGGCGCATTAAAATCGCTCAATATCGGCTGTGCGCTCCGACACCTTGCATCGTCCACTCCATTTCCCACCCTTTGCACACTTCAAAATTGCGAAAGTACCCCGTTTCCGCACCGAGCAAGATCGGTGCGCCGTACTTTCCATGCTCTGTGTCGGCAGCCGCTCATTTCGGAACCCAAGAGCACACTTACTTATTTTCTCTTCCGCTGTGCGGCGCTCAAATCGAATCTGACTCCTTATATCACGGACATTAGCCTGCCGAACAAATGATACATGACACCACATACGCTTGTGTCTTGTAATAATTTCCTCAATCTTGAATTTTCGATGTACCGTGGGAGTGAGAATGACACTCACCGGTTCTAGCCATGTACTAAAGTATTGAGAATCACAACGTCGCGCTGAATTAGAACCGTTGCTTATACTCTGATTCAATGCCTCCTGGATTTATTCCATTACATGCGCGGCTGACTTTTAGTACATTTACCACCGCTCACTGATTCCTTTCCGCATCGAATTGGTTCTTCTCCCCTCTGCACGACTTCATGTTAAGTACTTCCCATTGGAGCCTGCTGCGTATGCGTCTCCTCAAACTATTCGTCGGAACCCACTGCCACTGCCATGGCGTCTGCCGCCACTGGGTAATCCGAGACAAAACAAAGCTTCTTTCTCGACACGCCCCTGTCATCATCCCCAGGGGTACTCGGTCGACAGCGTGCCGCTGCTTAAATCCTCTTTTCGTGCGTTCAATGAGTGTCCTGTCTAGATGGACACTCAATCCCCGACAGTCATACAGCAATTTACCATGTCAGATCTGAGCATGGCCGAATGCCCAGCTGTCACGGAGATTCCCTCAGTCCGTCTCTCAGCCCAAGCATACACAGTGTCGACACAGCCTAGGCATCACTACAGCTTGCTCTCTTCCCTGATGGCCGAAGGCCTTAGCACCGCTGCCAGCATCCTCCAGCTTGTGGATACTGCCTTGAAGGCCCGGGAGTACATAAAGGACTTCCACGAGGCAGCGAAGGAGCAGAAGAAGTTGTTCTCGGAGATTGAGGGACTCAAAGTGCTCCTCGTGGAGCTCAACAAACGGACTGCGGGGAACTTGTCCAGTGCGGCTTTCCAGGAGACGGTGGGACCATTGGCTGCATTGAAAACCACAATGGAACATATCACTGAGAATTTGGGACCTGTTGATGGGCTGTCGAAGTTTGCCAAACGGCTGAGTTGGACTCTGTGGGGCAAGAAGGAGGTTGCTGGATACCTGGATGAACTCGAGCGCATCAAGGCCTTGATCACCCTCTGGTTGACCATGGACATTTGGTATGCCTATTGATTTGATCAGAAAGCTTTGTGTATTTATCCGCTCTAGGGATGTGGGCCAGAAACAAATATCTAACCAAGACAGTGAGTGAAATGAAAATAAGGCTTGTTAGGTACTTAGCTTGACTCCAGGTATTCTGAACACTGTCCAAGAGCAAAAGGACACCATTGCTGGTGAGTTCAGGACTTCCCACGTCTCCTCCTTCAAGCTCAATTCATCACCAAAGCTGAGAAGCGGCAAAAGATCCTTGATTGGATGTCACCATTGAACTTCCTCCAGCGACAGGCTGATGTCTTTAGTGCTCTACAAACAGGGACTGGTGAATGGCTTCTCAGTGAGGCTGTGTTCCAGGACTGGGAAGCTGGTGCCAGCAAAGTACTGTTATGCAAGGGAATTCGTACGTGGATCTTGCTTGTTGCATAGGTTGATTCTGATGTGAATATAGCTGGAGCTGGCAAGACTGTCCTTGCGTATGTGATGGCATTTCAAGCTAAATTGATTTAGTTCATCATATATTAGGTCACTCGTTGTACATCACCTGGAGACTCGGGCTCGGACTACTGACATTGGGTTGGCATGCATCTATCTGAACCATAAAGAAACAGAAACTCAAACCATCACTAATCTCCTTGGTGGCGTGTGGAGACAGCTCATGTTGGGAAAACCAATTTCTGCCACAGTGCAGAACTTGTATGACTACCACAATGAGAGACAGACTAGGCCACAGCTGAAAGAAGTTTGCAAAGCATTGGACTCCGCTGTTGCCCAATATCCCATGGTTTTCTTGGTCATCGATGCCCTGGATGAATACCCAGAGCAGCATCGTCATCTCTTCTTCAAATATCTCGGTACCTTCGGTCCACAAGTCAATATCATGATGACCTCGCAGCCCCACATCAATGTGGATGCCCAGTTCCCAAACTTGAAGATCATGGAGCTCTGTGCCACTGAAGATGATATTCACAAATACTTGGATACACAGATTCAAAATTCAGTCCGCCTCTCAAAGCATGTTCACACCCGCCCCGAGCTGCGAGATGAAATACAAGCCAAAATAGGTGAAAATTCACAGGGAATGTAAGTATACTTTTATCATTTCAAATATACAACACCAATTTATCTATCCAGGTTCTTACTTGCTAAACTTCATATTGAATCTCTGGCCACAAAGAATACCATCAAGGCAGTCCGAGAGGCTCTGCAGCACCTACCAAAGGATTTGCAGCATACTTATGATGAAGCAATGGACCGGATCAACTATCAGACTGAGGAGGATAGAGAGCTGGGGATGCTTGTGTTGACCTGGGTGGCAAATGCAAAGCGGCCACTGTCTGTTGCCGAATTGCAAGAAGCACTTGCCATTGAACCTGAATCCACATTCTCCTTGATACGGACAATCTTCTGGACACGGAAATCATCTTGTCAGCTTGTGCTGGGTTGATAATTGTGGATGAAGCAGTGTCTGTGGTCCGACTCATCCATTATACCACACAAGACTATTTGGACAGCATCCAATCTGAGCAATTTCCATCAGCTCATACCACCATTGTATCCACTTGTCTGACATACCTCTCCTTCCCCCAATTTGAAGTTATACCAGGACACTGGGAAGAAGAAGAGGAAGACCTCTTTGTGGCACATCCATTGCTCAAATATGCCCAGTACTGCCTCATGCATGCCAAAGGAGAGCCTGAGCTTCTTCTTCAAGACAAACTCATGACCTTTCTCACTGGAGCCTCCCGATTTACTAGTGTCTGGGATGATACAGTTCCATGGAAGGGGCCTGAGCACCGCCATTTCCCACCACTCAGGATCTCTGCAGCATGTGACTTGGGAGTAACAATGAGACAATTGTTGGCACAGGGAGTAGCACCAGAGAAAATGGATGCTGCTCTTTGTGCAGCCTCATCTAATGGTCACATTCACCTGGTTCAATTGCTCATTGATGCAGGTGCAAAAATAAATTCCCAGGAAGATTATTATGGGCATCCTCTGGCTGCTGCCTCTGAGAATGGGCATGAGCCAGTGGTCCAACTCTTCATCCAGAAAGGTGCTGATGTCAATGCCCAGGGTGGGATCTATGGAAATGCCCTTCAGGCTGCATCACTGAATGGCCATGACTCAGTGGTCCAGCTCCTGATTGAGAATGGTGTGGATGTGAATGCACAGGGAGGACAGTATGGAAATGCCCTTCAGGCTGCCTCTGTGAATGGGCATGAGCTGGTGGTTCAGCTCCTTATCAAGAAGGGTGCACATGTGAATGCACAAGGAGGGAAATGTGGAAATGCCATTCAGGCTGCATCCGTACATGGCAACAAGTCAGTGGTTCAGCTCCTTATTGAGAAGGGTGCCAATGTGAATGCACAGGGAGGGCCCTATGGAAATGCCCTTCAGGCCACATCAGTGAATGGCCATGGGTTGGTGGTCAATCTCCTCATTGAGAAGGGTGCAGATGTGAATGCACAGGGAGGATACTATGGAAATGCCCTTCAGGCTGCATCTGTGTCTGGCCACAAGTTGGTGATTCAGCTCTTTATCGAGAAGGGTGCAGATGTGAATGCTCAGGGAGGACATTTTGGAAATGCCCTGCAGGCAGCATCAGTGTTTGGCCACGAGTCAGTGGTTCAGCTCCTCCTTGAGAAGGGTGCAGATCTGAATGTACAGGGAGGGTTCTATGGGAATGCCCTTGATGCTGCAACACAGAATGGCCACAAGTCAGTGGTTCAACTCCTCATTGAGAAGGCTGCAAATATCAATGCACAAGAAGGAATGGAATGGCTCTGCAGGCTGCTCAGTGAAGGGCCACAGTAACATTGTTCAGCTCCTCCTTACCAATCAGGCCAACATCAATGCATCAATGGAAAATACGGCACAGCTCCCCAGGCCGCATTGGGTAAGGGGCACACCCCCGTCATCCAACTCCTTCTCAACAAAGGTGCTAATGTCAACTCAGAGAGACTTGGCGGACAATATGGACAATACGGAAGTGCCCTTGCTGCCGCTGTAGCCATGGGTCATGGCACGGTTGTTCAACTTCTCCGTGAGAATGGTGCCGACATCAGTGTGCTTCAATCATACAGGCCTATTTACCTCTCCGCTTTTGGGATCGAATATTTGCCTGTTCATGACCTGAATGATAGTTATCTTGATGTCTTCCCAACTTTCTTGAATGTCAACCATATTGGTCTGTATTTAAAATTATATTGAGCGAAGAATGAAAATCTGTCCACAGTCAGGTAAGTATACATCAACATCCCCTTTTCTACATTCAGACGACTCGAGCCTCTGTACACATCAAGCTATATCTCCCTGCATCACATACATACAGTGAATGATTGGATGACAGGACTCGGCCAAAAGTAAATGAATAGATATGAACAAACATGTTATGAGTGGTCCAAATGTTGTCCCCTCAGGTATGTTCGGACGAGCAGCGGGGATGATTTAAGATCTCCTTGATGCTCTCCCTGGCAATGTGCGGCGCATAGTGCGTGCCAGCCCTCTGGCGCATGTGTACCCATTATGCAAGAGTTTGGTGTGAATAGGGCAGTCCGTTCTGCCCCAGTCATCAAACCTGGATCCTGTCCAGGTAATTTAACTCTCCGTGCCGGGAACTCTTTGAGTGAGCCTTCAAATGCCGATATCAGAGAGCGGGAAATTCGGATCAAAAAATATGAGCTGATCTGGTTCTATCATTTTTTGGTTGCACTCCTGTTCTTCATCTGTCAGAGCAAGATCTTAACATAAATCATGATTCGGCATCGTTGGGTTCCATTTTGGTACAATACAGTCTATCAGGATTTTTGCTGTCTCAATGCATTCGCCAGGGTTTTTACAACGATACTGTGTTTGGTCTTGATGACATAATGGGCAGCCACAGTTTCTACACCCTATGTCCGAGGGACTCACTTGGTGTTGCTTCATCATCACCACTGTTGTCCGAGTTGCAATGGAAAGGGTGTCACGGACATTGCGCACTTGGTGATTTAATCTAAGGCATGTTGCAGCGTCTCGGTGAGTTGCCTGTTGGTAGCGTAACTTGTTGGTGGTCGGATGCTTCCATATAGGGGTCGATAGCTTTACATCTTTACTAATTATAGACCCGTGAATTATAGGTGGGATTTCACCCGGTGCAGTTCTTGCAATTGCTCTGCTCAGAGTAGCTATCGAGATCATCCTCAATTGCCAGGACCTGTGCTCGACCTGCACGTCTCTCCCCTGCTGAGGTACTCAAGCTTCCGCTGCACCTTCGAATTCCCTTTAACTACTGTTTAAATTTTACATTAGGGAGTACGCGTGCGAGCGCGCGGTCAATGTATGGGCGGAGGTTTTATTTGTCCTCTCGGCGAGGGAATGAGTACCTTACGCATAATAATGCACACACATGTGACCTTCTTGTTTCGTTCCTTCTATGCTGCCGCCCATGCACACGGGTGATCCCGCAGATGCCTCGCGCGGATCAAATTTGACGATGCTCGAGCGAACGATCCGAGGAAACACACTTTAGTTTGCTCAGTCCAAGCAGGGGCTCTTATGGTGATACGTCTACTCCGGGGCTAAGAGCGGGAGCTGAACAAATAAATGAACAACAACAACTCCAAGTGCGGGAGTAATAGACGAGGGTGTGCGAGGTGGGTCTAAGATGTCCCAAAACCAGTCAGGTAAGTATGAGGGTGACTCCGGCTATGGGCGAGAGGCGTGGACGAGGGCATGAGCGCAAACGGTGCGCAACCGCGGTCGAGGGCGGCGAAGGACACGGGGGCTAATACGGCGAAGGCTAAAGACTGTGATCGGGGTCGACGTAGGACACTAAGCTAATCTAATACATGGGTCAATATCTAGGGTTGGGAAAGACTGTGATCAGAGGACGACTGAGGACGCGAGGACGTGAGCAATACGCTGCGAAGCGACGCGCTGAGCTGGGGCTAATGTGAGTTGTATTGCAGGGGGGTGCAAGTCACTACTGTACATCGTAAACTCCGGGGCCTTTTATAGTACATGGGTGGGAATAAATATCTAAAGGAGACATACAGCGGACTCTAGGACTCGGACAGCATGCCTGAATACGGAGCGGAGTGCCCTGAAGTCCGTACAGAGTTGGACTCCGTGAGTCGAGCCAGGAAACAAGTCCGGAAACCAAAAGGGGAAATTGAGTCAAACCGTGGGAAACTCCGGTCGCAACCCAAAACTCCGGACGCCACGCCAAGGGAGCGCTGGTGCGCATCAACGGACACAGGTGGAAGGGGCCGGAAGGGAGCTATGAAGCCTTTGTAGCCCATGGCCATTGCCCCCGCTCTGAATGTGCGCAATTGGGAGAGGAGGGTTCGATTCCACCCGAGGGCATAGTCTTGATCTGAGCACGTTTTTTTATCCGTAATTCGCATGCACGGCAATTGAACCACGAGCACAGACTCGCGTGATTTGGTGCCTGGGGGCGTAAGGACCCACGAATAGCACTGAGTGCGATTTTTTAGATCATGGAGCACCGGGTCTCTCTCGGTTGTAATATGTTAGAATGAGCGGAGAGGAGTACATTTGATTTCTCCCCAAGGCACGGTCTTGAATATTAGACAGGATGTGCAAAGCCGCACAGAGCCGCATGCGGCTTTTGTGCATTGTGCAAAGCCGCGTGATAAACCAAAGGATTTATGAGCGGATCCTTGGTCATTCTGATGAAATCTGAGTAAATTAGGTGCTATGCAGTACACTGAACCACTTACCTAACATAAGGTGCACCACTTTCATGTTGTTATTTGGTTTCGCCACAGCCGCTGTGCGGCTATGGCCGCAATTCTGCCCCAACAGGGCATTTTTCAACCATTTTCCACACTTCCTCCTTCCACCTGGAGCTGGAGTCAACACCAACAGCTTCAAAGCACTCTATGCAAGGTTTATATACTTAATGGATAGGGAATCAAAAGCCGCATGGTGCCGCATGCGGCTTTGCACAATGCACAAAAGCTGAATGCGGCTCTGAGCGGCTTGGTACATCCTGTCTATTATTTTACAGAAAGAGCGCGCGCTATTTCTCCCAGGGGTAGAAGAACGGTCAGGTTCTCGCGGCATCATGCAGCGTTTGAGGGCCTGTATTTCTCTCTTTTTCCGGAGGCGACCCAGCCCGAGCTATTCAAGAATATTGGACCGGTCAGCCTCAGGGCTGTCGAGAATTGGCCGAGCCGCGTGCGCCGCCGCTGCTTCAACTGCTGCACTACCGAGACAAGTACTAGTACGTGGCGCCCCTCAAACCTCCTCGGGAAATGTCGTGCGTCTCCCCTCTCTTCTTCACCTTGTATCTTACTGATGAGTGGATGTAGTTGTGCATCAAATGCGGCCTCTTCGAGTGCACGCACTCTCGCCCATGCCCCGAGCAGTTTGCGCACAAGGGTGGCTCGCTCGCGAGCTCCGCTTTGGGCTGCTGACCGTACCATATACGGGGACGGGCCCGGACGGCCGTCAATTTGACAGGTAAATACGGTCAAACCCGTACCGTATCCCGTGCCGTACAAATAAATTTCAAAGGTCGGCCGGTACGGTACTGTCCAAAAACGGCGGTATTACGGCAGGACGGTGCGTAAAATCATTCTACTTGAGTGAGTACCCGTTTGAGTGCCATATTTTTATGTTGGAAGTGCAGCTGACCATCATGAATATTCGCACGGTTTGTGAGTCCAACAAGGGGACGAATAGCATTGCTTACCAGATGCGGGACATTTCTCATGACAAAGACCATGTATCCCGAGTTCTCAAGCACTTCAAGCAGTAATATTCCTCGGAGAATTTCCACAGTATTGTGCTATTACGACCAAAAGTACAGTGGACGAGAAATTATTGAAGTGGGAGGTGCACATGTCAGGAAGCTCGGGTGGGAGGGAAGGGCACTTGCCATTTGATGGAGTACAGGAAACTCGGGAATGCGCAGGAGCAGTAGAACTTAGGGCACCCCGCGCACCAGCAGAACGGGAACGTGCTGCGACTGGAGCGCGAGTGCAAGGGCGCGCCGACTGACATGTCTCCCCCATACGTTTCTCGCTCGCTTCTGCTCTTCGCCTTCCTCGCTTATGTTCGCCTGATCCGCTTCCCAGTTTATCACATACCACGTTGTGAGCCATCACATTGTGATAGCTCCCGACGTGACCTCAAAACACCGAACTCCGAGAACAACACCTTAAGCCTTCAACTAAAAATGATACCCGGACCCAACTTAGGTGCACGGGATGCATTACCATTACGCCAACAGGCCATTCGAGGATCGAACTCAAGACTACAAAGGACCGACTCCGAGTAAAAAGTTATGGCTTGATGGAGAATCGAACTCCGAACCCTCCATCAGCCGATATGAAAACGTCAGGTACACGGAGCGCGTTACCATTACGCCACCAAGCCATGACCGGACTATCCAAAAAGATGTCAATTACCACTGCGCTACCAAGCCACGAAGGACCATGACAAAAAATCATATCCAGACCCAACATGGCTTGACGGAGAATCGAACTCCGAACCTTCCATCGACCAATATAACGGAGCACGTTACCATTACACCACCAAGCCATGACCGGACTACCAAAAATGACAATTACCACTACGCTACCAAGCCACAAAGGACCATGACAAAAATCATATCCAGACCCAAGCATGGCTCGACGGAGAATTGAACTCCGGACTCTCCGTCAATCGATATAAAAATGTGCATATTTACGGAGTGCGTTACCGTTACGCCATCAAGCCGTAGGAGTCGAACGACCAGCCAAGACGATCACTGTAAAAAGAAGGGTTTCCGTCGGAATGGCTCGACGGAGAATTGAACTCCGGACTTTCCGTCAATCGATATAAAAATCCATTAGATCAGAGTGCGATACCAGTACGCCACCGAGCCGTAGGAATCGAAAGGCCAGCCAAAACTATCGTCATGAAAAAGAAGGGTTTTCTTCATAATGGCTCAGCGGAGAATCGAACTCCGAACTCTCTGTAAAGCATACTGCGAACTTCATAGGAATACGGAGTGTGATACCATTACGCCACTGAACCGTTCAAAACCGTGCCCTATCTTCTGGACAAAAAGAACGGGCCCGTCGGAGAATCGAACTCCGGTCCCTCCATTATTTCAGTTTCCCGTCAGTTACGCGAACAGAGTGCATTACCGCTACGCCACCGGACCATGTGTGCAAACGACACGAAGGTCTAGTAAGAGGCGCACAAAAAGAAATGGAAAAGAGGGATGGCTCGACGGAGGATTGAACTCCGGACTTCCTGCAAAAGACGCGCTTGTGCAAGAACCATGGCAGGATGCGTTACAGTTACGCCATCGAGTTGTGAATACCAAGTGGCCCAAAAGGATGGAACGAGAACTCCGGGTGATCAAAAAGGTGGGTAACGTAGGGAAAAGGCCCGACGGAGGATCGAACTCCAGACTCTCTGTAAGTCAAACACTGGGGTGAAAGGATGCGGAGTGCGTTTTTCCACTACACTATCGAGCCGTCGCAGGCGGAAACGGATAGGGAGGGAGCTAGGACCGGACATGGAGTGTCCGAGGCTAGGGCCAACAAGTCCGGGTTGCGGAATCGGTACCGGACTGAAGACGGTGCGGGTAAGGGTTCACGGAGCTCTAGAATGAGTCATAAACAAACTCCGGGGCGGAGGAGCGTGCGAGCGAGCAGGTATGGGACACAAAGGAACAACTCCGGCACAGCCTTGGGCTGGGGTATAAATACTACAGCTAGTCTACCAGAATATCATCTCAGTTTCGGCCCACATCCTCACCTTCTAAGCCTTAGCCAGCTTAGGAGTAGCTAAAATATCCGCCCCGAACATCACCTAGAGGTCACCCGGAGTCGAGTTACACAGTAAAGCGACCCCGGTACTCCCCCGCCGCCGTCAGACAGCGAACGGAGTTTATATTTCGGCATAAAAAGTTCAGCGCCGGAGAAATCGAACCGTTTATTCCTCCCCTACGCAAGTAGGGCAGTGAAATCTCTCAAACAGCACAGCGAGGTCTTCGGAGTTCATGTGTAGCTGCTAGCTAAGGAAGTTGGCGGTGCAGAGCCCGCAGGAAGTCGCCTTCAGCAAGCGAACGGGTGAGAAGTAGAGAGAGGAAACTCTGTAGAGGCACAAAGAGGGGTAAAGGGAGGAGGAATTGCCGGAACGTTATCGCGAACACATAAATCCCCCGGTCTTACGATCTACGACTCAAAGATACTTCGGACGACTGTGGTTCGTGGTCCAGGAAGCCCCCAAATCCATATCTCACCTCAGACTTGACAAATTGGACCCCGCATCGCCCTCCGAAGGTCCTCCCCAAGGAAGTGTGGAACAGATTCAATCTCCGTTAACCCGAGAAGGCTAACTAGGCATCGGAGTTCGCTCGGACCACCCTAGCTAGTAGGATTTTGAACTAACTGTTCGAATCCTTGTACGGATATCCCCACCAATATTATTTTAACCTCCCTACGTACTTGTCTACTGCGACAGAACAAATTCCCCCTAGAGGACGAGCATTTAAACATAGCCCAGATCTCCCCACCATCTGGCAGTTTAAAGCACCGCAGTCCACATCACAACGTTCTCCTCTCGTCCGAATTCGCTCCTCGGTTCCTTTCCCTTTTGTTCTGCTTTGCATCCCCATCCTCGCCTCTCGAATCTCGCGTTTCGCACTCGCTACTGTCTGCTGATTCGTCTCCTCTGTTTACTCGGCCCTGCAGATGCCTCCCCGGATCATTTGCGGCATTCTCACCCACACATTAGGGTGCTTCAAACATCTCGATTCGAGATCCAACTTGAGCCCCAACTTCGACCCCAACTTGACCCCAACTTGGGTCACAACTTGTCACGTTTTGCCGTTGGGAAGCGCAACGGCTGGATCAAATCGCGCTGGCGAAGTTGGGGCATGAAGTTGGGGTCGAAGTTGGATGTCAGATCGGGCTCCGGACCACGATCTGACATCCAACTCGGTGCCCCGAACAATTTGGTACCCCAACTTCGTGCCAAGTTGGGGTCCAAGTTGGGGCCCAAGTTGGGGCACAAGTTGGGATGTTTCAAACACCCTAATAGCGCAGCATCGCAGGTCGCATTCTGGTGCCCAGACTGTAACGGTTTTGAAACCATCACTGCTCCTACGAGTCGCTGGTTCATGTCGGCAGCACGGTATCCGCAGCATGAAGTGGGAGTGCGTCTTGTTCAAGTATGAAAAGTGACGAAAGTGCCAAAAGCACATTATTCGGATGGCGATCCGAGGAGCACTCCGAGTGCTCGAAAGAACAGCCAGATAGATGTTCTAGATAGATGTTCTAGTTGATTTTGGCACTATCCCCTGTTCCGCTATGCAGGCATCTCAATCAATAGTACCAGTGCACGCACCACACAGAACACCGTCTCCCTTCAGAGCTCACCATCGGCGTCATTTTTCGTGTCGCCCCCGTCTTTGCATTTGCGGTCAGTACATACATTCTGACAGGGCCAGCGCATTCTCTTCTTGTCTTATACTCTCATCTGGATACGTGCCGCTCTTCTTGACGAATATACTCTGGTCTATTATTTCTTCCTGGTGCCTTCAAGACTTTCTCTAGTGTTTCTCCCCACCCCAAAGTGGTGAGTTTCCACTTTTTGAAATAATCTACCAGCCGTTTTTGCCTCCGCCACGGAATCAGAGATATCCATCTCCTGATCGTGGATCCACGGCGATCCCCTGCGTTTCCCCACACGAGCGCTCGCTCGCCCTTGCCGACCATCCAGCGGCACTCCCATACCTGCAGGGCCACTCCAGCTCGCTCATTACCGTCCTCTAGGTGCCGCGTCATCGCACAGCACAGCCACATCCGATAACGCCCAGTCTGTCTTCACGCTCGCCGTCCGTCCCTTTCCCCCTCCAGACCCGCAGCGCGACCAAGGCGCTTGAGAACAGGCTCGGGTCCCCGCTCACCCCCATCGCTGAATCCACCGTGTCGTCGCCGCCGCCTCCAGCCCCTTCTCTGCCCCAATCACCGCCAGGGCAAGCACAGACCCCGCCCCCAGGCACGCCTCTGTCTCCGCCGCCATCGCAACAGGCGCCGACACACTCTTCCGACTTGTCGTCCAACTACTCCTCTGACACTTCGTTCTTTTCCTCCCCGATTACCTCGATGTCCTCCGCCGCAATGAACAAACACGCTACCGTCAGCAGGCACATGGGCAAGCTCCCCACCTTCCACCGTGGAGAGATCACCGCCCTCGCCTGCTCGGAATTCCAGGACGCGTGCACCAACTACTTTGCACACAAGGACACCGCTGCCGAGAAGCAAGTGTCCATCGTCCTCGGATGTTTCGAGGAGATGAAAGTCAACAACTGGACTCGTCCCATCGCGCAACGCAAGCGCCTCACCGCTCTGAGCTTCCCCGACTTCATGGCTGAATTCCGCAAGAAGTTCCTGAAGGCGAACTGGATGGAGGCGACGCGCGCCGAAGTTCTCTCCTCCCGCATGAAAGCGACGGAGACCTTCGACGAATGGGCGACCAACCTCCAGTCGCTGTCGGCTCTCCTCTCGGACGAAGCCTCGGCCGACGCCGTCAAGCTCGACGACAAGCGCCTGCGCCACACCCTCGAAGCCGGCATGCTCCCTGACCTGTCCCATCGCTACTACCTCCACCCCACCGCGTCGAAGGTCAGCGACGAGAAGTTCGATGAATGGCTCCACGTGGTCATCGAGATCGATGAGGCCCGCCAGTATGAGGACGAGCGCATCGCCGCTGCACTCCACGCTGCCGACAGGGGCAAGCGCAAGGCACCCGGTCCCACTGACGATGCCGAGCGCGTGCCCAAGAAGATCTTCAATGACTCGCGCAAGGGCAACGTGGCCCCCAAGCCACCTTCGTCTTCCTCCACTGCCGACTCTGCCACCTTCTGCCCCCCTCTCACCAACGACGAACGCGAGCTGCTCCGTTGATAAGCAGTGAATTGAGCTGGCTGTGAAAATTGCATTTTGTGCATGCTTCATATCTACAAAGTACTAGCACTCTCGATAGAGGACTATTGTGATCTCCGAGCAGATAGTCAAGGATATATGGCACCCAGAGGACTCTTGGGACATGATCTTATATCAGGTACTCCATATTGAGGCCTATATACGACTTGACCTAGGATATAATACCTTAAGGTCGAACAGTGCAAACCCTCTATCCAAGGGTAAACAAGTCACTTAGTGCCAGTCCATATCAAGGAGATGGGATATATTGCATCCCTAGGCCATATAAGCAATAAATACACGAGACGGAGACAGAACTGTATCAGATGATATGGCATTGACATCCAATAGCTGCACTATAAAGTGGCATATACGATGGTCGAATAGTGTATACAACGATCAGTCGGCATATATGATGATCTGAACGGGGTTGTTCTGTTGCTGATAGGACTGGAAAGCTGTAAACCCATCCAAGTCTATTCGGATGATTGAACTTGTGACACTTGGAGAGTACACAGTTGAGCCTACACACTATACCCTCAAGCGTATACACTCAAACCAAGAGTATGTATGGTTGCTGGGCAGATAGGAAGCCACATCTAGGACCATATGTGTGTGTGTGTGTTCAGTCGCCATATACATGCACTCGAAGGTTGTATCCATGACCGGAGCAGCATATACACTCAGTAGGACCAACGAAGGCACCCAGCCTGGCCTCTACAGCATTGATTCTGGACCGTTCTAGGCCCTGGGTCATGGTTGAAGCCGTCCGGGACATCGGACATCACCTGACAGCCATATGAGTCAGACCGAGTCAGGAAGGAATAGAGATTATTTGCAACCCAGTTATCCAAGGGGAAGGGTTCTGAGCCCTGTATACATGCTAAGAACGGCATATACGGTCGAACGACAGGATGTTTAACCATGTTGACACTGATCCTTGTGCTGTGACACCTCACGTGAAGGGTCTAGGCTCCGGGAACACGAGTAACCGGTCCGATCGGATCCAAACGGACATGGATGACTCTGTTGACAGAATCAAATATCGATCAGAAGACTCCAGAACGATGTTCGACTACCATAAACTAGCACCGAAAGTCTGTATAAAGCATATATGAGACTTGGGAAGGAAACCTAAATACAATATAAGACACCTCGAAGGTGTTCTGAACACTATATACCCTGGAGTATGACCGTTCGCACCTATATTCCGACCGATCGGAGGTACGAGTCATATGGTTCTGCTGTGAATCAGCAAGGAGGAGTCATCCACAAACGTGGGAGGGCCCTCGACCAATCATAGAGGTTATGGGAACGAGATATTCCGGATTGTGTGCTATTTTCAAATTCTATTTATCAGCGAGTAGTGTAATCATCGTTTGTAATCATGTATAGAAACAGTATATAAGGGCGCCTGCGCGAGAGGGAACGGCAGCGAATCGCGCCAGTGGCTGGTTGGAGGCTAGGAATAGTCACAACCAGCTGCTTGGTTAGATTGTGTGCTCTGTTCGCCTTAAGGCATTGCTCAGTAGAGTCTGCTTTATAGTGTGTGAATATACCTTTGGATTGATATAAACACCTGAGCCTGGAAGTTATAACATTTGAGCCTGGAAGTACATTGGCCTGGAAGTTTAACATTTGAGCCTGGAAGTCACAATACATTGAGCCTGGAAGTTTTATTGGCCTGGAAGTTTACCTGGCCTGGAAGTTCTTACAAGTTTATACTTGTTCAATCGTGTTTATACAGTTTGCCAGTGCGTTCTGGGGGGTTTACAAGCCAATCGCACCTGCGACTAGTTGGAGGCTAGAATATAGTCACAGTTAGTTGTTGGTAGGCTGTGTGCTCCTTTACGGAAATCAACCATATACACCGTTTAAAACACTGTTCTTGCATCTGCTCCAGGCCATATACACCATTGTACTCGTTGTCGACAATCAAGTCGATCCGTTTACAATTGTTGAAAGCCCGTTGAGCCCAGTTGATACAATTGCTGAAGGGCCTTTGAGCCCGAATAAAACCCAATATCGCGATCAAATCGCACCCCATTGTATCCCGGAAGGCCCTAAAAGCGCCGACCTACAGTGTGTTGTGTATACAATCTAGTCGATTGCAGACAACATCCTTGGGAACGCTCGGACAAGGGCCATTTACACAAGTGATTCTTGATAAAGACTATCATTGTAAATCTCGTCTGATAGGCCTAATACTTGGTCTCATCCCTGAACAAACAACACAATGACTTCTGTCTTGCAGTGGTTTAGTGTTTGGTTGGTGGTTTTGTGGTAGTTAGTTGTTGGTCTCGACCTTCAGCACTCCTGCATTGCACTATTCCTGCTCACTTCCCACACTGCTGGGTCAGTTGCCAGTGTATCACCGTAACAACGACGGATGCAACAAATGCCGCCGCTTCTTCGTCGGCCACAAATCCCCCGACTGCCCCAACGGCTTCCCCGATCCGTCAACCTACAAGGCGCTCACCCAGGCCGAGGCTGACCGTCAGAAGGCCGCCAAGAAGGGTAAGTCCGTCGCGGTCGTCATGCCTGGCATCGACAACGACAACAACAGCGACGACGACTCGGAGAATGCCGACGTGAGTTCCGACTCCTTCCCGTACCGCATTCCCCACCTCCACTGGGACTGCCTGGTGGAGGGTCCCATGTCCAACCTACCGTTACCCATAACCGTACTGATTGACGACGGCGCGCATCTAGTTCTGATTGACAGCGACGTCGTCGACAAGCTCGCCCTCAGACGCTTCACCTTGCACAAACCTGAACCTATTTCTCTTGCAATCGCGAACGACGGTGCTCCTCTTACGCACCTTACCCAATACGTTAAACTTTCCTTACTCTCTCGTGACCAGTCTTGGTCCTCTCGCTTGGTACGCGCGCTCGTCGCTCCCAATTTGTGCGCCCCAGTTATCCTCGGCCTTCCTTGGCTAGTACGTAATACTATTGTCGTAGACCACGCTGCACGCTCTGCTATTGATAAGACCCGTGGCTATGATATCCTGAACCCGCCGCCTCCTCCACCGGCACCTAAGAAAATTGTAAAACTCCGCGAGAAAATCAAGCACACGAAGGCTGACTTGAAGTCGATGGCCCGCGAACTCCAGTCCGTATGCGAGAAACGGAAGCTCGATATGGAAGCTAAGAACCTTTTTGAGGCTGTTAAACCGGTCGACGTCGTCGCCGCAGTCCGCGAGCGGGTCGAAGTCCTTGCACACTGGGACGAATTGATAAAGAGAGGCGATAAAATCCGCCAGGAGTACCCAACCCTCTTCAAACCCATGCCACACGTCGACATGCTGCCGAAAGACGTCCTGTGCGAAATAAAAGTCAAGGATGCCGACCGCAACCTCGAGACGCATTCCTACCAGAGCCCTCGCAAGTACAAGGAGGCCGGGCAGACGCTAATCCAGGCGCACCTCGATGCAGGACGCATACGCCCCTCCACATCTCCGCACGCCTCCCCAGCCTTCCTCGTCCCGAAGTCGGACAAACTCGCCCTTCCTCGGTGGGTTAATGATTTCCGACCGCTCAACGCGATCACGATACGTGACGCATTCCCCCTGCCGCGCGTCGAGGATATTCTCACAGACTGCGCGAAGGGAAAAATATGGTCAACAATTGATTTTACGGACAGTTTCTTTCAAACGCAAATGCATCCGGACTCAATAAAATATACTGCCGTAAGCACCCCGCTCGGCCTTTACGAGTGGCTCGTCATGCCGCAGGGCCTGAAGAACGCTCCTTCCATTCAACAAAGACGAGTCACCGCGGCCTTGCGCGAGCTCATCGGTAAAATCTGCCATGTTTACTTGGACGACATAGTGATATGGTCCGACAACATTGAGGAACACGCTATTTATTGACAGCGAGTATTAGGACACCATTCGAAGAACCAAGGAAAACCCCGTGCACCCAAAGGTCGCCGTTCAATTCTGGCCGCATGCCATCCTTACGTTGTGTGCTATAAAAGGTCCTTCACTGGTGCCATTTCCCCAGCCTCATTCAGCTTTCCAGGATGAAATTCGAGGTTCTTATCTCCCTCGCCATGCTGAGCTTCGTGACCGTGGTGTCTGCAGCTCCTCCCGTCGGTCATATCACCGTTGACATTTCCGTCCCAGTCAGTCTCTTTCATAGCAGCCTCTTCCTCCTTTTAATCGATCTTTCCAGATGTCGCTCACCGAAGGGTCGAATGTCTGCCCCAGCGTCTGCAAGACGCCTCAAGATTGCGCCCCTTGCAGTGACTATTATCACTGCTGGACAAATTATCAAACCATAGTAACAGAATTTCCGTTCTTCGCGTAAATAGTGTTCATAATTCCATCTTCAGACTCCGTGGTGTGTCAGGTGATGCGGTCCCAATCAATTTCTAGTAGCATGGAGTGAGCTAGCAGACATCCTCTGACCCAGCGGTTGAACTTATTCTCATCATCCCTTCAACCTGTCATGCAGGAGATTTCCAGAAAACCACAACAAAATAGCGGCGGTGAGTATGCAGAAATCCTCCAAAAAACTCTTCAGCTTAATATTCCACCCGCGGCGCAGATGATTCAGAGAATCCAGAAAACCTCGAAAAAAATAGTGTGCGGTGCGTACTTTCTAACCTTTGATGTCAGTGCAGAGCTCATTATGTCTTATTAGCAGGTCCCTCAGAAAATCAGGAAAACCACAAAAAAAATCTACTACTGGAGACTGGTTGAATTGCTCTTCACAACAGACTTTCTGTACCTGTTCTGTATCTAATTGTCCGTATGTTGTGTAATAAATCTAGCCCCTTGGTGGTCAACTGGGTGCGGCAAGCAGAATCAATGTCTATGGGTATGTAGGGGCCTCGCAAAGTCAGTGTGTACGATTTCTCGGAGAGGCTCCATTTAATCAATGGCCCAGGGCTACCCTTGGCGGGGACGATGCATAAGGTCCCTCATATTCCTGGCCTGACCAAGCATCAAATTAGTCTCGCCACATGGCCATCATGATAGCTGAATCACTCCCAGCTCGACAACGCTGGTCCTTTCTCTCGTGTCTTCTCAGAACTCCGGTCTCGTTCGCTGCTTGCCTTCCTTCGCTTCCACAGATGTTGAAACCTAGAGTCCTTTGGTTCGAGCTGATCTATTCTATTCTATGCGATTATTGGAATTTTAGTCACTGGTCCAGGTCTACTTGTTCACATTTAACTCCCCATCCTTCTCACTCCCCAGGCTTTCCGCCATCATCTTTCATCTCCTCGTCCTCCCCTTCGGTATCATCATCGGCATCACTATCCGAATCATCCATTTCCGAAGGGCGTGCGCTCCGTAGAAATCCATCGGCTCCAATGCGACACAAGCACCGGTAGCTCGCAGCGCGTTAATCTCTTGGACGAATGGCTCCTCGACGTAGAGGACGATGTCCCTCAATTGTGTGTCGCCACCCACATAGCCCGCGTCGGGGTCGCATCGCGACGAGAACATCTGCAGGCTGTCCTCGGTCGCGTCAAGGCGGATAGTGCGCAAATGCGGGAGCCACAGCGGGCAGCCGCGGTGTCCATGTAGGCGCCCGAGGAGTCGCGAAATACTGCTCTCAGGGAAACAATACAGCTGGGTCCATCGCAGCTCGAGGTCCTCCAGCCTGGGTGAGGTCTCCAGAATCTCGATCACCTTGTCGAGGAGGCTTGTGAAGTCGAACTGTAACGCGAAATGCGAGAGGATACACCCTGATCGGTGTTTAAAGACCATGAATTGCTTCTAGTCCCATCCCCTGCATCGTCGTCGGACAGACTCGTGATGCACAAGGTCGTCAAGTTAGGCGTAGTGATACAGGCCCAGAACATGCCGTGCATCATCCGAAAAGTGACTCGGAGATGCAATATACGCATGTGCTGGAGAATTCAAGGTCTTGCGGGAGCGGACTCGTCGGGAGTGGGCCATTCGTCACAGGAAAGAGTGCACTCGACAAGCTGGATAGATTGGGCATATATTATCAGCCGACCATGCTGAGTCTGGCATTGGACAACTGGGCTACTTGCAGGGAGTTTGTCTTACAGCTGGTTGTATCCAGGCTGTATCAACGTATCCGTGAGCAGACAACATTTGAACCACTGGGATTCTCATGACATTTTCTTTTGTGTTCATTACTTTCGGCTGAGTATGCCATGCCGGGAAATATAGCTAGATGTGCGTGGAAGTTCAAGGAACATTGAAATGGACAAAAGGCATCTGTCTGGATGCCGAGTCTGCTTACCTTATGGTGGATTCCTTGCTCAATACAATTTTACATATAGACTGATATGGTTGATGTTCAGGAAAGTTGGGAAAACAGAAAGGTAACTATTGTATCACATATTTTGACAAATAAATCGATGACCATATCTCGGCTAAAAGTCCAAACCTGGGAGGCAAATAGGCCAGTATCACTGAAGGACACTAGCCTCAGCACCATGATTGATGAGGAGCTGAACCACCAACTCATGGCCATTCCGTGATGCAGCCTGGAGGGAATTTCCATAGTACCCTCCCTGTGCATTCACATCTGCACCCTTTTCAATGAGGAGCTGAACCACCGACTCATGGCCATACACAGATGCAGCCTGAAGGGCATTTCCACAGTCCCCTCCCTGTGCATTCACATCTGCACCCTTCTCAATGAGGAGCTGGACCACCAACTTGTTGCCATTCTCTGATGCAGCCTGAAGAGCATTTCCACAGTCCCCTCCCCGTGCATTCACATCTGCACCCTTCTCAATGAGGAGCTGAACCACTGACTCAAGGCCATTCCGTGATGCAGCCTGAAGGGCATTTCCATACTGCCCACCCTGTGCATTCACATCTGCACCCTTCTCGATGAGGAGCTCAACCACTGACTCATGGTCATGCCTGGATGCAGTCTGCAGGGCGTTTCCATAGGGCCCTCCCTGTGCATTCACATCCGCACCTTTCTCGATGAGGAGCTGAACCACTGACTTGTGGCCATTCCATGATGCAGCCTGAAGGGCATTTCCATAGGGCCCTCCACGTGCATTCACCTCCACATCCTTCTTGATGAGGAGCTGAACCACTGACTTGTAGCCATTCAAGGAGGCAGCCTGCAGGGCATTTCCAAAGAATCCTCCCTGTGCATTCACATCTGCACCCTTCTCAATGAGGAGCTGAACAACTGACTCATGGCCATTCCATGATGCAGCCTGAAGGGCATTTCCATAGGGCCCTCCACGTGCATTCACCTTCGCACCCTTCCCAATGAGGAGCTGAACCACTGAGTTGTGGCCATTCAAGGAGGCACCCTGCAGGGCATCTCCAAAATGGCCCCCTGTGCATTCACATCTGCACCCTTCTTAATGAGGAGCTGAACCACCGACTCATGGCCAAACACAGAGGCAGCCTGAAGGGCATTGCCATAGTACCCTCCCTGTGCATTCACATCTGCACCCTTTTCGATGAGGAGCTGAACCACTGACTCATGGCCATTCCATAATGCAGCCTGAAGAGCATTTCCAAAATGTCCTCCCTGAGCATTCACATCAGCACCTTTCTTGATAAGGAGCTGAACCTGATTTGCTGATGCAGCCTGAAGTGCATTTCCGAAAAACCCTCCCTGTGCATTCACATCTGCACCCTTCTCAATGAGGAGCTTAACCACCGACTCATGCCCATTCCCCGATGCAGCCTGAAGGGCAGTTCCATTCTCCCCTCCCTGTGCATTTATGTCAGCACCTTTCCAGATGAGGAGTTGGACCACGCGCTCATGCCCATTGTTAGAGGCAGCAGCCAGAGGATGCCCATAATAATCATCCTGGGAATTTATTTTGGCACCTGCATCAATGAGTAATTGAACCAGGTGAATGTGACCATTAGATGAGGCTGCACGTAGACCAGCATCCATTTTCTCTGGTGCCACTCCCTGGGCCAACAATTGTTTCACTGTTACTTCCAAGTCAGATGCTGCTGAGAGGCATAGAGGGGGGAAATAGTAGTTCTTCCAGAGTTCCATAGAAGGCTTCCAGATTCCCTTCCATGGAGCTGTATCATCCCAGACACTAGTGAATCTGGAGGCTCTAGTGAGAAAGGCCATGAGTTTGTCTTGAAGAGAGTCTTCTGGTTCTCCTTTGGCATGCATGAGACAATACTGGGCATATTTGAGGAATGGATGTACCACAAAGAGGTCATCCTGTTTTTCTTTTTCCCAGAGTCTTGGTAGAACTTCAAAGTCTGGGAAGGATAGGTATGTCAGACAGGTGGATGCAATGGTGGTATGAGCGGATGGAAATTGCTCAGATTGGATGCTGTCCAAATAGTCCTGTGTTGTATAATGAATAAGTCGAACCACAGACACAGTGTCATCCACAATCATTAAACCAGCACAGGCAGATAGGATGATGTCCATGCCCAGAAGATTGTCTGTATCAAGGAACAAAGATTCGGGTTCAATGGCCAATGCTTCTCGTAGCTCTGCAGCAGAAAGTGGCCGCTTTGCATTTGCCACCCAAGTCAAAGCAAGTAGCCCCAGCTCTCTATCCTCCTTGGTCTGATAGTTGATCCGTTCCATTGCTTCATCATAGGTATGCTGCAGATCTCTTGGTAAGTGCTGCAGAGCCTCTCGGACTGCCTTGATGGTATTCTTTGTGGCAAGAGATTCAATATGAAGCTTGGCAAGTAAGAACCTGATCAACAGCTAAAATAAGCATTGTGTATGGAAATGAGGGAAAGATATTACTTACATTCCTTTGACATTCCCCAGAATTTTTGACTGTATTTCATCCTGCAATTCTGGGCGGGTCTGAACATACTTCGAGAGGCGGACCGAATTTTGAATCTGTGTATCCAAGTATTTGTGAATGTCTTCTTCAGTTGCATGGATTTCTATGGTCTTCATGTTTGGGAACTGGGCATCCAGATTGATGTGGGGCCGTGAGGTCATCATGATATTGACTTTAGGACCCAGTGTGCCCAGATATTTCAGGAAGCGATGCCGGTACTTCTCTGGGTATTCATCCAGTGCATCTATGATAAAGTAAACCTTCAGATACAGGGCAACTGCAGAGTCCAATGCTTTGCAGACTTCCTCTAGCTGGGGCCTAGTCTGTCTTTCCTGGTGGTAGTCATACAAGTTCTGCACTGTAGAGGAGATGGTTTTTCCCAGCATGAGCTGTCTCCACAAGCCACCAAGGAGATTAGTGATAGTTTGAGTTTCTGTTTCTTTATGGTTCAGATAGATGCATGCTAAGCCAATGTCAGTAGTCCGAGCACAAGTCTCCAGGTGATGGACTACGAGTGATCTAATATATTGTGAGCTAAATCAATTTAGCTCGAAGAGCCATCACATACACAAGGACAGTCTTGCCAGCACCAGCTATATTTACATCAGAATCAATCTAGACAACGGGTGAGATCCACATACGAATCCCATGGCAGAAAAGCACTTTGCCAGACCCAGATTCCCACTCCTGGAACCCAGCCTTGCCAAGAAGCCATTCACCTGTTCCTGACTGTAGAGCATTAAAGATATCAGCCTGTCGCTGGAGGAAGTTTAATGGTGACATCCAATCAAGGATCTTTTGCCGCTTCTCAGCTTTGGCAATGAATTGAGCCTGGAGGAGAAGACACAGGAAGTCCTGAACTCACCATCAATGGTGTCCTTTTGCTCTTGGACAGTGTTCCAAATACCTGGAGTTAAGCTAAAGTACCTAGCAAGCCTTATTTCATTTCACTCACTGTCTTGGTTAGATATTTGTTTCTGGCCCACATCCCTAGAGTGGATAAATACACAAAGCTTTCTGATCAACTGAATAGGTATACCAAATTTCCATGGTCAACCAGAGATTGATCAAGGCCTTGATGCGCTCGAATTCCTCGAGGTACCCAGCAACCTCCTTCTTGCTCCACAAAGTCCAACTCAGCCTTTTGGTAAACTTCAACTGCCCATCAACAGGTCCCAACTTCTCGGTGACATGTTCCATTGTGGTTTTCAATGCCGCTAATGGTTTCACCATCTCCTGGAAAGCCGCACTGGACGAGTTCCCTTCAACCTGCTTGTCAAGCTCCACGAGGAGGGCTTTGAGTCCCTCCATCTCTGAGAACAGCTTCTTTTGCTCCTTTGGTGCCTCATGGAAGTCCTTGAAGTATTCCCGGGCCTTCAATACGGTGTCGACAAGCTGCAGGACACTGGCAAGGGTGCCAAGTGCTTCGGCCATGAGGGCAGAGGGCAAGATGGAAATCAAGAGGCTGTGCCATGGCAGCTGTCTTGAAGCTGATGTCGGAAGCTATGTATGCCCGAACCTATCATAGGGCAGTCTTCTGTCAGCGGTTCCAACTCGGCAAATGTCAACTGTGCAAAGCATTTTATGGGGCACGTACATAAGAGAAGTCCTTTGACTATTATGATTTTCTTCTGATGATTCTAGTAGTGTTCTCTTCGCGTTTACAGTCACAAGCCCACGGTGCAATAATTCTTGTTCGCGCAGGCCTCGGACAGTTGTGGAACAAATTGCCTCGCAGTAACACTGTACAAACACTTTTCGGCTCATAGCAAGAGTATCATTGTGCTCCAATTATTATAAATCCCGCCGATTTAAGCAGGTTCCCCACGGATGGAAATAAATTGCTGTTGCTTGAATACGAACAAGTCGAGCATCGTCCCTTTCGTCTGCGGACTCGGGCACTTCTCAGACATACACTTTCCATCAATACCTTCCAATGCCACCGAAGTCTTCCACAACTGAGTTGTCGGCACATATGCATAATGAGACACCAAAATTCATACATACACGCCAAATCCCGGGCATTATAAAATGAACACCGACCATGTCGTCGTCTTGATTTTCATCTGTCCTTTGTCTTTCTGTGTTCGAGTACGAGTGCTCAGCGGTTTCCGGGGACGATTGCCCCCAGATCTAAGATTAGGGCTTCCCGCTACTCCGGACGAATGATATTCACGTCTCAAAGTACACAGAACTCATGGAAGAAATTTAAACAATAAAGAATGAAGAGCCCGCACGCGCACCTTGGTAACGAACCTCACCGACGCCAGCGACTCGTTCATATGCGCCGCGAGCGGGGACAGGTTCAGGACTATCTACATAAGAGCATCCATTAGTCAACGCAAGTATCAAGTAAATGATAAGACACGCACGAGCGTCTTCAGCGAGTTTCGCAGCAGGTACATACGTATACGTCAACTGCTCGCACCTCGAAAGCTTTCAGCGGGTGTGAAGAGTAGAGAGAGAGAGGAACAAGAAAGTGGAAGCGGAGACGTACCGTCGAGTGCTCGACTTCCTACTGGTATAGGGCGCCGTCGAGGTCAAGTTCTTTGCACCATCCGACAGGGCACCGTGACATGCGCGCCGGGCCGCTGCCCAGTGCCGCGACGACATCCCCCAGCGCGCGCACGCTCGGATTCCGATTGATGCGCTGCGTGTCCTTCACGCGACGGACGCCCCGAGGCGGCGCGCTCCCCGCCAGGTCCACTCGATGGAGCGCCCCCACGCGCGCGTGCGGCTCGCAGATGTGCAGCGTGAACACCGAGTGCGCGCGTTCATGAGCATCGCCGCGACGCCTGCGCCTGCGCGAGCAGCGAGCGCAGGGCCTGCGCGGGGCCGGTGAACGCGGGCGTTGCAGGTCCCAGGCAGTGGTACAGCGGGGTGCCGGGCGGTGGTGGATCTCGTGCGTGCGCGGCGGCTCGTTGCGCCCCGACACGTCCGTGATCGGCTCTTGTACTGCAGGCTAAGTACATGTGAGCGAAGGCATGGCGAGAGAGGAGAGCAGGGAGAGGGGCGCACGATCTCGAGGACCTGGCCCTCCATCGTGTAGGCGTTGCCGTTGTGTGAGCTCATCCGCAACGCAGAAGACCTGCACCACCGCGGGCGGGATCATCCCCTGCGTCTCCTCCGACTCAGTCAAATGCATCAGCGCCGGGGGACAGAGCGAGAGGAAGAGAAGAAAGAAGACGCACGCCCCCGCCGTCCATTGTCCAGCTCTTCCCGCTGCCCACCGCGCGCGCGAACTCCGCGCGCAGCGCCCCCACGCGTCTCCTTCTCCTCCACCGCCTCCTACTCCTCGCGCAGCAGCCCAGCCGTTTCCCGCGCCGTACGCGGATACCGCGCTCGCGGCCGACTGCGCGCCGCAGCACGTCCGCAGAGGCGCGCGCCGGCATCCCGCGAGCACTTCCGCCTTGAGCGCGAGCGCCTCAGCACACACCCCCGCGTTGAGCGCACGCGCCGCAGGCCCGCCGTCCTCACGCGCACGCTGCGCGCGCGCGCGCGATGACAAGCTGCGCGGCGCGGAGGTGCTCGACGACGCCGCGACTTTGGATTCGAGCCGCCGTGCGCAGACGCGAGGGTGGTGAGGTGTGAGGAAGAGGGTTTGCGAACGGCGGACTTGGGGCCCCGGTACTGGTAGACGCCGAGGACGTCGCGTTGGCATTGGATTCGAGGCTTCGGGCGGTGTCTTCCTTGTGTGGATGTCGTCCCCCGAGGGAATGACCTTGCGCTTCAGCGATTTCGCGTCTGGGATGCATTATGCGGGCCCAGAAGGCGAGACATGGGCTTGAGATCGCATGTCAGGATTCCATTCAGCCGTCGGGATGGAGCACGCACTCGAGTGAGGCCCGCGGAAGAACTGATCGTTTGAAGGGGTGTTGTCATCCCCGCGCTCACACTCGGCGCCGCGTACCCGCCCCCTTGCTCGCCTTCCTCGGGCGTATTCGCGGCGGTCCCGTAGAAGAGGTGGATGCGTACGGAGAGATTGACGAGGTCGATGCTGATGCGCGACTGGTCCGTCTCGTGCACGGACTACCAGCCTCGTTCTTGTTGTATGCAAAACAGCGCCGAGTACACATGGACGTCGGACGCGGACACGACGGACGTCGAGGGCAGAGGGCAAGGCAGAGGGCGATTGGAAGACGTCGGTGGCAGTGTCGCCCGGACCGCGGGGCCGGAGGAAACCCGATCTCCTCCGATTTCCTCCCGTTACTGACCGTACTTACCTGCTCGATGTCGCAAGCTCGCAGCTGCACAATGGTACAACGTCGCATCCGTATAATAAAAATGCACGCGACCCTCAATTAACTCTGCTCTTCTCTCAATCTTGGTCCCTTAATTTGTGGTTTATATGAAATTGCGTGCTGAAACCAAGTATAAAGTAACGCGCAGCAGAATAGGGACGCACCGGAAAAGTCGCGGGGTACACCGAGTAGCGGACAGTTTGCCAGTGGGGGATTTTTAGCGGGAGGGTAGTGGGAATTAGCACCGAGAAAGGGTGCGGCGTCGATAGCGCGGGGGGCTCCGATATATGCTGTCGAATATCCGCGGCGCGTCGTCTCGGAGGTTGGTAGCTGAGGTCGGCATATACTTAGGAAGAGAGGAGTAGCAAAGACTCTAGCAATCACATATAGTTGTTGAGCGCTGGTGGCGGTGGAGAAGAGCGCTGGGTTGGCGCAGGCACCATAGCCTCGGGACGTCCAAAAGTCAATAAAAGGATGGGGGCCGCGGGGAGGAATGGCAGTGGTTGAAGGGAGAAAACTTGTGTGGTTGTGCCAGAAGTGAGCTATCCAGTTGCTTCGCAGCTTCGTGCCAAATTACGGCCTTCCATTTATCTCCGCCCCCGCCGCGTGCCCGCGGAACACATTGGTCAGAACTCTCGCCTCCAAACGAGGTCTCGAAGGCGAAGTTGGAAATCCAGACAAGTCGAATAACATTGCCGGGAAAATTCAAAGCAGCGCATCTGTATAAGGAAACAAGCCGCGTGTAGCGAGGAAGACACCCTTCACGGCAGCGACGGAAGGCTTTGGCATTATTCGGCCTGGAGCCGGACTGGAAAACGCTACGCCACAGAGTTTATTACGCCCAGGAGACGAACAGCCAAGGTTTCAGACTCCGGTGTTGCAGGAATCCACGAGCAAAACGAAACCAAAGTCAACCGCCTTGAAACACCGACGCAGAACTTGATGCGCGGTATTAATGCGCCTGCGGACACCGAAGTAAGGCACGCCCTATCCAAGAGAAACGAGCTGGATCGGTTGCGCGGAAATCGCCGGCAAAAATGGATTGGCTTCCGAGTTCTCTCAGAAGAAGATGCCACGGCCTTCCTGGACAGAATAGCGGAGTGGTGTTGTGCGAGAGTGGAAAACATTGGAGATTAGAATCCGGAAGGGTCCACGCTGCGGGGGAGGAGAACTGCGCGGCACAAATGCGAATCTCAACTACTTTGGAACGCGGATGGCGAGCACATAGTGTGTGCATGGGACTCACCTGGCCGAGAACAGCGCAGTTCGTGAGAAATCTCGGCGAACCACTTTAAACGCCACCAAACCAGTGAGAGGTATACGTAATGATGTCTTCGCGAGAAATATTTAAATCCAGGAAGGAAGACGCGGGACTTCGAGAGAGAGAGATCAGGTGTTCGCCGTACGAGCGAGTCGAGTCAGCAGCGCGTGAGGTCACAGGCGTTAATTTCAGAGGAGCAGACAGAAGATCAAGAAAGCGTGCCAAGTGAACTTTGACGCGCAAGAATACAGTATAAAGTACCCAGTGAACAAAAACATAAGCTCCGCAGAGCGGCCAAAGAACGCGTCGGCATTTATTGCGACAACCATCCACCTTGAAATGTGTAAGTCGTTCATGAAAACGTAATTCTGTCTTCCCAAGCAGGAGAGAAAGTCCAAAAAGAACCCACATTGAAATTAATCGTAGAAGGCACATCACAGAAGCGGAGTTCCAGAGCCGCATCGTGGGGTTTGCGGGATGTTGGCCGTTGGTTGGAAATGTTGATACTTGGGTCTAATGTGCGGCTTGAACATTCAAAATGTCTTACTGCAATCGTGACCGAGAAACTGCATCCCTCTGGAGAGCCTCCAGCCGACAGCACAATCCCGAGCCCCGGTTCATGAATTGAGCCGCGGCCTACGCAGGAGCAGATGTTCACCAGGAGCAACGGGTTTCGCGCATTGCACTGTGGTAACAATAGCACTCAAGCCAAGCACCTTGAAGCGTCGAAGCCAGAAATAAAAGCCACGAAGGTTGTATAGACTCTGCATGCGTTCAAACTGAATTGAAAATTCTCCCGGGCAGAGTATGGGGTCGGTGCCTCAATCCGAGGAGAGCCACCAGGACCAAGGAAGCCAACATCGAGAGGACCAAAATAAGCGCAGACCAACCACCTTGAAACGCCGAAGCAAACCACGTAAAAGTGTTGCCTACGCTTCCTCGGAGACAAAGGTTTGCGCACGCAATGCGTTGTGCGCACCGAATGTGAATGTAGAACGTAATCGGTGCGACGATCACAAAGTGTTTCCGCCGAAATGCGAACAGCCCCGATAGGGACCCCGGGAGTCTGAGCCCAGAAGGAATAGGATGCACGCAGGATTGTTGAGGAAATTGAGGCGGGAGGTAAGCGTCCTTGAATGAAACGGCAGAACTGGCCAGAAATGTAACGTGGTACTTCGAGCTTTGTGTCAAGTAGTTCCGAAGCATAGTGTCCCAGAGGATCAACTTTTATCCAGAAGAAGAGATAATGTTCGAGTTGCATGCCAGTTTCCAGAACCAGGAAAACTCGAGACATTGCCCAGTTTCCAACTGGAAATCCGTCACACCCAGAACGAGATTGGAAGTGTTTTGAAACACGCAAGTCGTGAACGTAATGCGCACTGTTCGCGCTTCTTGCGGGAAACTTTGACCAAAGATCGACGGTGCACTTCTGAGTTCTCTGAGAAGCATTCGTCGCCGCGGCTTTCAAATTCTGTGCACGAAATAATTAAGGTCCTGGGAACCGAGATGGCGCCAGCAAGCCGGAAGATCGACCACCTTGAAACCCAAAGCTCAGAACGTAATCAGAAGAATTGGAGCTGAGAATCATGAAGGCCTTTCGCGGGACCAAATGGAAGTATACCGCAAAAATTCCTGGCAGAGGAGAGAGTGTCACAGCCAGGTTCACTTAGGGAGTAAGATACTCCAGTCTGGCAGACAGAGTGCTCACGCCGCGGAAAAAGAAACAGATGTACCCAAATTTCAACGAGGATCCCCAGCACCTTGAAACCCAGAAGCACCAAACTTAATCGATGCAAAGAACCCGATTTCGCCCGAGAACCGCAGCGGACTTATAGAGGGGCACAGAAGGCAGGACATAAAGTTATTTCCGACGGAATACACGCGGCACGCTCTGGTGCGGGATTCGCGACCCGGGGTCAGAATATAGACAGCCGAGAGGATTTCTTTGTTAGAAAGAGCCCAGGAGACCGGCGTGAGCTTTGGCTTGAAAAAAGCAGCAGGAATTGCGCCAGCGCGGCGCGACATGGGCGCGTCGTGGAAGGAGCAGATGAGCCACGTGGCCAGACTGGTGATCGCCGGCATCCCATTTGGCGCCGGGACCAATTTGGCAGGCGCCCGTTGCGGAGAACCGCCATGTCGATTTTGGCGGTGGCTCTACCCACTGCGTCGGCCGCCTTCAAATCTTGCATAATTCAACTCTGGCTCCTCCTTATTCTTCCTCTGGCCTCGTTCTCTCGCGCCCACAACGGCACTTGCTCGCAAAACGGTATTTCCGCGCACCAGCAATGTCCTCGGCCCAATGACAGAGTCCCTGCGTATTGAAACTCTCCAACTGGTATTTACGCCACTCTTGTGAGGCCATGATGCTCACAAAACAGCGTAGAATCGCGCGATATCTATTTTATTCGCAACGCGGAGATTGGGATGTGGTGCGGAGGAAGGGCGATAGACGAATCTACGATTCACAGGGAAGCTTACATTTTCTTGAAGCTTCGACCTCCCGAGAAGCTGTGTGGTCAAGCTCGCCGTTTTTGCGCCCAATTCATGCATTTCTCCCCGCCACGAAATATTGTATCCATGCATGGTATGGCCGCTCAAATGTACACTATCTCCCTCCCCAACGTTTAAATTGCCTAGCGAAGCTCTACTGGCCCCCCAAACCCTCCATTACGCCGGCGGAAACCTCCATTTGGGAGGCAGCTCGTTTTAAATTGAGAATTCCGCGGCACGCGCCCACTGCGCCATCAACCTCCTTGAGTCACCGACCCAGTTTGGCCGCAGATGATCCTCAAGGAATCGTGCGACTCCTTCCGCGCTCCGCCGTGCCTTCCTCACAAATTCCGCGGCCACACGACATACCGCGAATTTCATTTCCTGGCGGATCCTCCACGCAAGGTCCGTCCGCTGTCAGCGGAACTCGTTCTTCTGCCTCCCATTGAAACCGCCTTATAATTTGTTTTCAGCCTATATGAACCCCGCGCAGCCGCCCGTTCTTCATCCCTCCCCCCATCCGCCACTCGCGCCCATTCCCTCCTCGCGCTTCTCTCTACTCCATCGACGCTATGTTCAATCACGATTGTCCGTGCTCAACTATCCAACCGACTCACACACCTTTGCAGCCACCATCGCTCTCCGCCGCGGCCACCACAACTAGGAGTGCGTGCTCGACCCTAATCAGCCTGACTCCCTCAATGATGTTTTACAGAAATTATTCGCCTTCTCTCACTGAATCTCCCTCATCGGCCTTCGCTTCGGTCACCGTCCCCAGCTTTGATGATCTCTTGCAGGATTATTAGCCGCCCATTCTCGTACCGCCCGCCCACGCACTCTAAGGCGCTGCTCTCTCCGAATGCCCCTCGCTCCTCTACGCCTCCACGCCTCGATAACCTCTCCCGCCACTCTGCTCGGCCGACTCGACATTCCACGCCCGCGCCGGGACTATGTTATGATCCTCGATATCGCCGTCCCCACACGAGTCCGCGGCACACGCCCTTCAAGCTTCTCTTCTTACCTCACCTCACAATCCTCGCGCTCGTGTGCCTGCGGTTCCCTCTCGACTCCGTGCTGGACTCTGATGCAGCGCTGTGTTCCGCGCGCGGAGTCTGTTCGGGTTAGTCCTTACTTATTTTCTGCCGCCGTACTCCGCACGACTCACCCTCAAGCCGCTCCACTATGGCCCTACAATTTGGATTTCGATTCTTGGGCTGCATGGCTCCCCTTCCGCTGTCTCGGGCCTCTGCTTCCCTCGGCGCGCCTAATGCGCAAGATCTGCTGCGTCCTCCACGTAGTACGACCGCAAGCGCGACCATTACAACCAACTCCGCATCCCCCGGTGCAATCGACCTCCTAAATGTCCTGCTCTACACTTCAGTTCATGTTTTTTTCCTTTTCTCCCCATACTCGCGGTTAAATCCCCCCGCTGACTTGAATATACATAGGCATGCGCCCCCGCCGAGCCGTTGGGATGGAGCACGCACTGGAATTGCTTCTCTGTCGGAGGTTTGAGGCAATTACTGATCGTTTGGGGCCGCAAAGACGCTGTAAATGGTGTGTCAAGATACCAAATGGCGGCTGGGATGAAGCACGCGTTGGAATTGCTTCTCCTTACATAGCAGGTATGAGTTAAATATTGGTTAGAGCGTCGACAACAACGTTGTAGATCCGGAAACACCGCGCCCAACCATCTTTGAGGCGAAACAGAAGCAAAAATCCAAGAATCCGCGCATTGAGCGCGCAAGAGAAAGGTGTGCCACGTGCTAGGGCCGGTGATCGCCGGTATCCCAATTTGGCAGGCGCCCGTTGCAGAGAACCGCCATGTCGATTTTGGCGGTGTCTCTACCCACTTTTTCGGCCATCTTCAAATCTTGCATAATTCAACTCTGGCTCCTCCTTATTCTTCCTCTGGCCTCGTTCTCTCGCGCCCACAACGGCACTTGCTCGCAAAGCGATGTTTCTGCGCACGAGCAATCTCCTCGGCTGAATGACGGAGTTATTCCGTGTTGAAGATCTTCAAGTTCAACTCTTATCTCCTCCGCTCCAATGAACCCATGATGCCCAGAACAGCGCAGAATCGCGCGACATCGATTTTATCTGCAACGCGGAGATTGGGAAGTGGTGAGGAAGGGGGATAGACGAGTCTGGTTAAAGGAAGCTTATATTTGATGGAAGCTTCCACCTCCTGAGAAGGTGCGTGGTCGAGCTCGCCGTGTTTGTGCCCAACTCATGTGTTTCCCCAGACACAATATATTAAGCTGCCCGAAGAACCGTACGACTCCCTCCGCGCTCCTCCGTGTCTGCCTGACAAATTCCGCCGCTACACAACATACTGCGAATTTTATTCCCGGGCGGATCCTCCACGCAAGGTCCGTCTGCTGTGACAACTAGTAGTACGTGCTCAACCCTAATCAACCTGACCCCGTCGATGATCTTTTCCAGGAATTATTCTCCTCTTCTCCCTAAACCTCCCTCACCGGCCTTCGCGTCCATCACCACCCCTCAGCGCGCGCTCGAAATCGCCCGCGCTGCCCGCCCTACGCCCTCACCATGCCATCGCCTCGCTGTCCCGCGCCGATCTTCGAGAGGCCGGAACTATGATTGTCCCATTCCCTCTCCTTCCATCTCCCGCCGTCGCTCTTCTTTCACCCTCGTCGCCCTTGCAGCATTGACGATCGCTTGCAGAGCTCGGCGTCTCCCGCGCGCGTCGAAGCCGCTCTCGACCACCGTGGCTAGGTGTGCCTCACATAAACCGCCGCCCTTACTTCTATCTTGATCCTTTTGGCAGGGCTTGCTCTCCTTCGCCCCTTCAACGTTGCCCGCTCCCGAACCGCAGCCGCCCGACTCGCCCATGCTCAACACGCCGAGGAGATGACTGCATGATTTCGATTCCTCACTCCCCTTCCGCAGTCTCAGGCCTCTGCTTCCCTCGGCCCGTCTCGTCCGCAAGATCTGGCGCACGTCTTCGCTCTGGTCGCCTACCACAGCAACTGCCCTAACCAGCTCCGCATCACCCGGGGCAATCAACCTAACAAATGTTCTGCTCTACCCCCGACTTGAAATCTTCGCGCTCGTGTTGCAGTGCCGTGGGTTGCCGTTCGACTCCGTGCTGGACTCTGACGCCGCGTTGCATTCCGCGCGCGGAGTCTGCTCGGGTCGAGGTCCTCTTACCCGCTTTACTTCGAACGACTCGCCCTTCAGACGCCAATACTACGGCTTTGCAATCTCGATTCTGATTCCGATTCATGCGCTGCATTGCTCCACTTCTGCTGTCTCGCCGCTGCTTCCCTCGGCCTGCCTAGTCCGCAAGATGCGCTGCACGTCTTCGCTCTGGTCAACCACAAGAGCAACAACCATCACCACCAGCACAACCAACTCCGCATCCCTCGGAGCAATAAACCTACAAAATATCCTGCTCTACCCTTCGGTGCGTATTCTTTTCTTTCTCCCCACAGTCGCAGTTAACTTCCGCCGCTGACTTGAATGTAGGCACACGCCCCCGCCGACTCGGCTCCTGCGCTGCTTGAAATGAGCCTGCAAGATGCGTGTATGCTGTGGGAGCACCGCGACGCGAGCTTTGGCGTGATTTGCAGGTAACACTGCTGCTCGAACGGCTTCTGCTCACTCGGCTGCGGAGGGTCTTCAAGTCTTCAAGGTAGATACTCTCGGCATCCGCATTGTCTACTCGCAGCCCGTTGACTATCCAAGGAACACCGCAGCTAGGAAGGCTCCTTTCGCTCACTTCGGCTCTGGGTCGCTCTCCCATATTGATTTACATACGCTGGTGGGCTGCGCCCAGGTCGACACACATCTTTATTTAAATCCTCATTTTGGGGGGCTCGCGTATGTGGTACAGTTCATCTTTGTGGCTCCCAGGACTCGCGTGAGCGGCCAGAATCTGTAGGTACTGCTACTCCGACTTGCACGAAGACTCGTTGCGGCGCGCAAGTCCCCGCTCGCGCGCCGAGGTTGAGATATATTACTTGCGCTATCTAGTCTCTCTGGCCCGCGATTCCTTTCACTTATTCCTCATGTAACCCTGTTCTTTCCTTCCTCTCGCGCACTTGGGCTCTGGGTTAAATTTATATTCGCAGTCTGTCTTGCCCACCTAGATCCGCTTTCTTTGCACTCGCTTACTTGGGTGCTCGGTGTTGCGCACAAGATGCGCGCGGCGTCCAATTGGTGGTGACTTACTCGATCTGAGCATGCGGGAGTTTAGTTATTAGGCTCGAAATTCCATTCGCCCCGGGGGGTATTCTGTGGTGAGTGCATTGAGTAGTACACAGAGGGAGGTATGGGCAGTATGAGTGAACGCCCGGGGCGGAGTGAGCAGTGAGGGCGAGGGTGTGGACTCGGAGCGGGCGGGGAAGGGCGGGGGCACGGCAGAACTTGGTGCGCGAAGATGAGCGGCTGTGCACTGTGCGCGACACGGCGGGGGAATGGCGAAGAGCGCGTGCACTGACGAGGACTGCGGGGCATCGCTCGAGTCGGTATGTAGCTCACACGGCGCGATCTCGTATTCTCGCGGACATGGACAGGGAGGGAAAGGACCGAAGGAGGGGATGTATTGAGTGCAGTAGGGAGTACAGCGGGTATGTAGAAGTAAGAATGCGAATGAGGAGATGTCCCGCGGCGCGCCGTGGTACACGGGCAAATGAGGTGCCTCAAGGCGCGCGGAAGGACGCCGGCGCAAGTCGCACGGGGCAGCGGATGGGCGGACGGGCTTGGGACGAGCCTGCAGCAAGGGTGACACCAGTGCGAGAAAAGAGAAGAAGAGAAGAGACACACCCTCGCATACTTTTACTTATCTCCGTAGGTACTCATGACTCGACTGGTTTGTATAAGTAGCGTAGTTGTTTTGAATGAAATCCCCTGCGCATTTGCAAAGGGTCACTGTGCTTTTCGTGTGAATCTAAGCTCAAAATCTAACACAAACATAGTCTCTTGTAGACAGACGCTTCAACAGATGAAGCTCGTTCCTCGCTTGTTGAAGTCTGTTAGTAACCGCGGGGGTCCGATCGCGTACCGAGCTTATGACGTAATCTTAGCTAATCATTTTTGGTGGGCCAAAACTCCTGGTATGTTCGTTCGTCCCTCTCGCAAATCTTACTGGACTCGAGTGTCTCTAAGACCATTCTAATGGCCATCTGGAGTCTCCTCAAATTTTCTCCTCAATTTCAGGCCCATTTTGATTCAGTTGTGCTTTGGACGTCGAAAGATCACATGATTAAATCGAACTCCCTCAAGCCGCGGTTCCAGGGCCCTCTTAAGAAATATGAGGAGACAGAAGTTCAGACATACGATAGACAACCTACACCATGTCAAAATAACATGAAATATCGCGGCTTTCTTGCAAGGCTCGACGCACCGTTGCAAGATTACCTAAGATTACGTAATAAGCACAGTACACGATCAACCCCCTGTTGTAACAAATAGACTAACACAAACACGCATACACTCAAACCCTCGAACTCTCGTTGCCATTGTTAGGAGATCGTCGACGATCGACTTCCTGACTCTTACTCAAGCCCTCCACGACGACGGAGGCAAACCGAAGGCCCTTCACGACGACGAAGGCAAGTTGAAAGCCCTTCACGACGACGAAGGCAGGCGAAAAGCCCCACGACGACGAGGCACTCTGTTCAATTTGATTTCGCTATTCACCACCACAACATATTAATTCATTCTCAACTACGATTTCTACCATGAACGACAACCGCTACCACTTTGAGAACCTCGGGAAGAATCGAAACTACGTCGAATGGGGTATCCGCTTCGAGGCTATTGCTATCAAGAAGGGGTTTTGGAACACCATTGAGATTTTGGTGAATCCAACCAAATCGGATGGGAGCAGGAAGACGGAGGCAGAGATAGAGGGGGAAATGCAGTCATTGATTGTTGCGTGAGACCCGGTCAAGATGGCAGAGGCGCGTGCTGAGCTGATTCTCCCTGTCGAGAGCAGCCAGCTTGCTCATATGACCTCGCGAGATCCAATGGTAATCTGGCAAAATCTGGAGTGCATGCATCGCACTGCCGGCTTCGCCAGCCTAGCCCTTCGTTGCCAGTTCATTACTGTGAAGAAGCTCGACTCCGAGACGATGGAGGTGTGGATTGGTCGCATCCAGTCCATGGTGCTTCGCATGGAGTATGCTGGAGTTGCTGTTACCAACCAGGACAAGATTCTTGCGTTCACACTGGGTCTCCCCGCGACTTATGACACCGTCATTATTAATTTTGACGCAACTCCTGCCGACTCATCAGCCGACTGCTCAACGAGGAGACGTGCCAACAACAATCTGCCGAGAACGACCACAATCCCAACAATGTTGCATTTGCTGCAAGTCGCGCGGCCTCTTCAACACACACCTGCTATTTTTGTGACAAGAAGGGTCACTTCAAGTCTGACTGCCCGGAATGTCAGCACTGGGAGGAATCCAAGAAGAAAACTATGGAGACTGCTGCCGCAGTCAATTACGACTCCGATGATTACGCTTGGTGAACACCTTGTCAGGATTCTGGGGGTGTGCCTCGGAGTACAGCAGGAAGGAAGACCCAGAGGTGCAGGGTGTGTGCATGCATTCCTTGCTTTGTCGAGAATTGAGAGACATATCTGTGAGCAGGCAACCTTTAAACCACTGACACTCATAACATGTCCTTTTTTTCTTTACTTTCGGCCGAGTTTGTTATATGTATACCATGCCGGGAAAATGGCTAGATGTGCGTGGAGGCTCAAGGAGTAGCAAAGGTATCCATCTGGATGCGGACTCTGCTTACCTTATTGTGGATTCCTCGCTCAATACAATTTTACATATAGACTGGTATGGTTGACGTTCAGGAAAGTTGGGAAAACAGAAAGGTAACTATTTGTATCACGTATTTTGACAAATAAATTGATGTCCATATCTTGGCTAGAATTCCAAACCTGGGAGGCAAACAGGCCGGTATCACTGAAGGACACTAGCCTCGGCACCATGATCAATGAGGAGCTGAACCACGGACTCATGGCCAGTCCGCAATGCAGCCTGAAGGGAATTTCCATAGTACCCTCCCTGTGCATTCACATCTGCACCCATTTCAATGAGGAGCTGAACCACTGACTTATGGCCATACACAGACGCAGCCTGAAGGGCATTTCCAAATTCCCCTCCCTGTGCATTCACATCTGTGCCCTTCTTGATGAGGAGCTGAACCACCAACTCGTGGCCACGCATGGATGCAGCCTGAAGGGCATTTCTGTAGTCCCCTCCCAGTGCATTCACATCTGCACCCGTCTCGATGAGGAGCTGAACCACCAACTCGTGGCCATTCTCTGATGCAGCCTGAAGGGCATTTCCATAGACTCCTCCCTGTGAATTCACATTTGCACCCTTCTTGATGAGGAGCCGAACCACCGACTCATGGCCATTCCGTGATGCAGCCTGAAGGGCATTTCTGTAGTCCCCTTCCTGTGTATTCACATCTGCACCCTTCTCGATGAGTAGCTGGACCACTGACTCATGGCCATTCATGGAGGCAGCCTGAAGGGCATTTCCCAAATGCCCTCCCTGAGCATTCACATCCATACCCTCCGTGATGAGGAGCTGAACCACCGACTCTTGGCCCTTCAGTGATGCAGCCTGAAGGGCATTTCCATAGGGCCCTCCTGGTGCATTCACATCCGCTCCCTTCTTGATAAGGAGCTGAACCACTGACTCATGACCATTCAGTGATGCAGCCTGAAGGGCATTTCCAAAAAAATGCCCTCCCTGTGTATTCACATCTGCACCCTTCTCAATGAGGAGCTCAACCACCGACTCATGGCCATTCAGGGATGCAACCTGAAGGGCATGTCCAAAATGACCCTGTGCATTCACATCTGCACCCTTGATGAGAAACTGAACCACCAACTTGTGGCCATTCATGGAGGCAACCAAAAGGGCCTTCCCTCCCTGTGCATTCACATCTGCACCCTTCTCAATGAGAAACTGGACCACTGACTCATGGCCATTCTCTGATGCAGCCTGAAGGGCATTTCCATAGTTCCCTCCCTGTGCATTCACATCTGCATCCTTCTTGATGAGGAGCTGAACCACTGGCTTGTGGCCATTGATGGAGGCAGCCTGAAGTGCATTTCCATAGTACCCTCCCTGTGCGTTCACATCCACACCCTTCTCAATGAGGAGTTGAACCACTGACTTGTGGCCATTTAGTGATGCAGCCTGAAGGGCATTCCCATAGAACCCTTCCTGGGCATTCACATCTGCACCCTTCTCAATGAGGAGCTGGACTACTGACTTATGGCCATTTAGGGATGCAACATTCAGAGCATTTCCACAATGAACATCCCTAGAATTTATTGTGGCACCTGCATCAATGAGCAATTGAACCAGGTGAATGTGACCATTAGATGAGGCCGTACATAGAGCAGCAAAGATTTCCTCTGGTGCTACTTCCTGGGCCAATAATTGTTGCATTGTTACTTCCAAATCACATGCTGCAGAGATGCATAGCGGTGTGAAAGAGCGGACATTTGTCCATGGAACTGTATCATCCCATACACCAGTAAATCGGGAGGCTCCAGTGAGAAAGTCTGTGAGTTTGTCTTGAAGAACAAGCTCAGGCTCTCCTTTGGCATGCATGAGGCAGTACTGGGCATATTTGAGGAATGGATGAGCCACGAAGAGGTCTTCCTCTTCTTCTTCATCTTCTTCATCTTCCTCTTCTCCTTCATTTTCCTGCTCTTCTTCTTCCCAGTATCCTGGTAGAACTTTGAATTCTGGGAAGGATAGGTATGTCAGACAGGTGGACACAATGGTGGTATGAGCCAATGGAAATTGCACAGATTGAATGCTGTCCAAATAGTCCTGTGTTGTGTAATGAATAAGTCGGATGACAGACACTGCTTCATCCAGGATTATCAACCCAGCACAAGCGGACAAGATGATGTCCATGTCCAGAAGATTGTCCCTATCAAGGAATGTGGATTCAGGCTCAATTGCCAATGCTTCTCGTAGCTCTGCAGCAGACAGTGGCCGTGTTGCATTTGCCACCCAAGTCAAAGCAAGTAGCCCCAGCTCTCTATCCTCTTTGGTCTGATAGTTGATCCGTTCCATTGCTTCATCATAGGTCTGCTGCAAACCCTCTGGTAGGTGCTGCAGAGCCTCCCGGACTGCCTTGATGGTATTCTTTGTGGCTAGAGATTCAATATGAAGTTTAGCAAGTAAGAACCTGGATAGATAAATTGGTGTTGTATATTTGAAATAATAAAGGTATACTTACATTCCCCGGGACTTTTCACCTATGTTGGCCTGTATTTCATCTTGCAGCTCGGGACGGGTGTGAACATGCTTTGAAAGGCGGGCTGAATTTTGAATCTGTGCATCCAAGTATTTGTGAATGTCTTCTTCAGTTGCATGAATTTCTATTGTCCTCATGTTTGGGAACTGGGCATCCAAATTGATGCGGGGCCGTGAAGTCATCATGATATTGACTTTAGGACCCAGTGTGCCCAGATGGTTGAGGAAGCGATGCCTGTAATTCTCTGGGTATTCATCCAGTGCATCTACGATAAAGTAGACCTTTGGATACAGGGCAACTGCCAAGTCCAAAACCTTGCGGAATTCATCGATATTAGGCCTAGTCCGTCTGGCAAGGTGATGCTCATATAGGCTATGCCCCAGAGGAGGAATGTGTTTCCCCAACATGAGCTGTGCAGCCAAGGCACCAAGCAGATTGGTGATGGTTTGGGTCTCTGTTTCTTTATGATTCAGATAGATGCATGCCAAGCCACTGCCACTGTTCTGAGCACAAGACTCCAGGTGATTTACCACAAGTGACCTAAGATATTGTGAGCTAAATGCATTTGGCTTTGAATATGATCACATACGCAAGGACAGTCTTGCCAGCACCAGCTATATTTATATCAGAATCAATCTAGGGAACCGGCAAGATCCACGTACGAATCCCACGGCAGAACAGCACTTGGCCAGAACCAGATTCCCAGTCCTGGAACACAGTGTTACTGAGAAGCCATTCCCCAGTCCCTGATTGTAGAGCACTCAAGACATCAGCCTGTCGCTGGAGGAAGTTCAATGGTGACATCCAATCAAGGATCTTTTGCCGCTTCTCAGCTTTGGTGGTGAATTGAGCCTTAAGGAAGAGACACAGGAGTCCTGAACTCACCCTCAATGATGTCCTTTTGCTCTTGGACAGTGCTCTGAATACCTGGATTCAAGCTAAAGTACCTAACAAGCCTTATTTCATTTCACTCACTGTCTTGGTTAGATAATTGTTTCTGGCCCACATCCCTAGTGTGGATAAATGCACAAAGCTTTCTGATCAACTGAATAGGCATACCAAATGTCCATGGTCAACCAGAGGTTGATCAAGGCCTTGATGCGCTCAAATTCCTCAAGGTATCCAGCAACCTCCTTCTTGCTCCACAGAGTCCAACTCAGCTTTTTGGTCAACTTCGACAGTCCATCAACAGGTCCCAACTTCTTGGTGACAAGTTCCAGTGTGGTTTCAAATGTTGCCAGTGGTTCTACCATCTGTGAGAAAGCCTCGCTGGATGGGTTCCCAGCCCGTTTGTCAAGCTCCACGAGGAGGGCTTTGAGTCCCTCCATCTCCGAGAACAGCTTCTTTTGCTCCTTTGGTGCCTCGTGGAAGTCCTTTATGTATTCCCGGGCCTTCAATATGGTGTTGACAAGCTGCAGGACGCTGGCAAGGGTGCCAAGTGCTTCGGCCATGAGGGCAAAGGGCAAGATGGAAATCAAGAGGCTGTGCCATGACAGCTGTCTTGAAGCTGATGTCGGAAGCTATGTACGCCCGAACCTATCATAGGGCGGCCTTCTGTCAGCGGTTCCAACTCGGCAAATGTCAACTGTGCAAAGCATTTTATGGGGCACGTACATAAGAGAAGTCTTTTGACTATTGTGATTTTCTTCTGATGATTCTGGTAGTGTTCTCTTCGCATTTACAGTCACAAGCCCAAGGTGCGATAATTCTTGTTCGCGCAGGCCTCGGACAGTTGCAGGACAAATTGCCTGGCAGGAAGCCTATATACACTACTCGGCTCATAGCAAGAGTATCATTGCACTCCAATTGTTATAAATCCCGCCGATTTAAGCAGGTTCCCCGCGGATGGACATAAACTGTTGGCGCTTGAATACAAAGCACCCTACAATAATTGGAGCATGTCCCTGTCGTCTGCGGACTCGGGCACTCCGCAGACTTACACTTTCCGTCAATACCCTCCGACGCCCACCGAACTCCTCATCCACTGAGTTATACACCGGGTGTTCCGTGATTTCCGAGGACGAGTTGCGCGGGATCTAAGGTTAGGGCTTCCCGCTGCTCCGGACGAATGATATTCACGTCTCAAAATACACAGAACTCGGGGAATAATTTTAAAGAATACAGAATGAATAGACCGCGCGCGCACCTTGGTAGAGAACCTCAACGACATCAGCGACTCGTTCAGGCGCGCCGCGAGCGGGGACAGGTTCAGCACCATCTACATAAGAGCGTGCATTGGTCAACGGAAGTACCAAAATAAATGATAAGACACGTACAAGCGTCTTCGAGTTCCCGCTCAGCGAATTTTGCAGCAGGTACGTCAACCGCTCGACATCAGTGGTGCCTCGAAAGCGGGTATGAAGGGGAAGCGGAGCCGCACCTTCGAGTTCCGATAGGGCACATGCGCGCCGGGCCGCGACGACGTCCCCTTGAGAGCACGCTCAGACTCCGATCGATGCGCTGAGTCTCCTTCAGGCGCTCCCCGCCTGCGACCGACGCCCCGAGCCCCGCTCGCTGCCCGCGACTGGCAGGTCCGCGAGATTCAGCGCCCCCACCCCGCCCACGTGCGTCCCGTGGATGCGCGGCGTGAAGACCGAGTGCGCGTCGCCGCGCCGCCTGCGCCTGCGCGAGCAGCGAGCGCACCTGCGCGGGCCCCCTGAGCGCGGGCGGGCGCGCGTCCGAGACGGCGGTGTGGTGCGTCGTCGGGTGGTGGTGGATCTCGCAGCTCCTGCGCGTGTGAGCACTGCAAGGCGTCGGAGGGTGAGAGTATGAGAGATAGTTGAGAGAGGGGGGGAAAGACGACCTCGCCATCGTGTGGTGTTGCCCTTGTCCTTGAGCTCCGCGCCTGCGCCACCTCTCCGACTGGGGGTAAGATGTATCAGTGCGGGGGAGGGCTCGAGCTCGAGCGAGAAGGAAGGGAGGACAAGAGAAGGAAGATGCCCTCGCCCCATCCCACGCCCCGTGGTCCAGCTCTTCCCGCTGCCCGTCTGCCCGTAGCGAAGACGCACACGTCGACGGAGCTGCGAGATCTCCGCGGGGTGAACACCAGCAACACGACTGGATGGCATGCGCAGAGAAGTTTACGCAAGCCCGGCACGGCTTGTCGCATCCCACTCGCGCTCGGCACAGCACGAGCTCCTTCTACGGCAGGCGCGCGTCAGGATATGCGATCTCGCCCCGCCTCCCAGGTACGCAGCGCCCGTACGCGGCAGAACACGGAGCTGCATGCATCAGGAATATCCTTCTTTCCTAATTAGGTCGGATTACCCCAAACTTTGGGGAAATCCCGCCAGATTATTGCTCTTACCTACATTACCTTTCTAGTGACGTTCAAAAAAGCTTGGGGGTAATTTTGGCACAAATTTGGCCAGTTTCCCAACATCTTAGCCTGGTCATTCAGTACATATAGCTTGTGTCATTGCAGAATACGGTCAACCAAGGCATTAAATTAGCAAGACTATATACAACATGTTCGTATTTATCGTGCGGGCCCTCCTCGCTCCTGAAGCATCTTCTCGCATAAATCAACCACCTGAGTAATATTAATAATCCTCGGAATAAACAGATGATACTCACCCAGTACAGAAGGGGAGAGAGGTGTGGAAGAGAGGGAACATACTGAAAACTTCGTATAAATGATATTGTGGTAACACTGAACAGGATAGACACACCGGCAGCTACCCGGACATGGCCGAAGGAGGTTTTGTGCAGTGAGAGACAACTCATAAGTTCATACCTCAGAGGAAAAATGCCCGACATCGGTAAAAGGGTAGTGCTGGATTACTAGGGAATTAACAACCTGCGGTGATGGCTGGTAAACGGCAATGGACTCACAAATGCACGGTGGGTACCTGAAAGGCAAGAATTAGGTTCACTAAAAAGGGGAGTTGATTAGGTGAGCCGGAAGAACGGGTGGTGGTTGTGCAAGGATAACTCACTCGCTGGAAGAGGAAGCATTGAACTAGGGCAGCATGTCAAGGGCCGCAACGGGAGGTATCCATACTACCCATGCATGGGGAGAACCTTCCTTAGTGGCGGATCGTTAAGTTACTATGCGGAAAAGCATACAGCAACTTACCTTAAACGGGCCCGGCAGCGCGCGCAAGCCCTCAACGAGGCTTCAGATAATAAAGGGCAGCGGCGCGGGAGTACACGAGGACAGCAGCAGCATATTTACGCGCTCTTCCCAACCTGCGCGTCCATCAGCATGGTGAGAGACCATGAGTGATGCGCAAGCACATACCTGCTTGACTCAAAGCCTGAGGGTCACCGCATGCAATGTCAATTCCCAAGAATAGTCAATTTACGGCCACACACCTCGGCGGAGCGGCTCCTTGGGGCGGGGTGGGTGCGGAAGCAAGGACTAAGAAGGTGCTCGTGCCAGCTCTGGATGCCGATGTCTCTGACTAGCCACAGTGGATCAATGCATGATAAACCAGGTACACCAAGGGCACACTTGCGATCGGTCCCCGCGAGAAGTCCTCGGTTCATTGCGTTGATGCGCGGACACCGCTGCGCCCAGTCGGAGATCGACACTGGAATGTTGTGAGGCTACGAAAGTACGTGGATATGGTGGATACATACCCTGCGAAGTAGTTCTACATGATTCCAGGATGACTTAAAGGAATGTTATGTCTCGGGGGACGGGGGAGAGGGACGAAGATGAGGGGAGAGGAAGAGAGATGATTGATCTTGTTGTGTCACATCAAAACGAACCATCCGTGCACGATCACGTGTACGGAGTTTGATCCGACGGAGTTTAGGGCTGGGCGCAATGGACTTTTCATTTTCGAACATGTCGCACTTGAGTCGTGCTCATTCAAGCACCTTATCTTGGCTCAAGGCCTAGCATTGATTCTGATGAGTATTGCTTACTTCTGCAAATGTTCAGTTGACTGAATCATATTTGTTTTCAAGTTTGCACTAAGATGTTGCCTGGAAATGTCAGAAATCCTGGTAATTTGGCCCAATTACCTGAATTGGGGGAATCTGCCAGGCCACCAGGAAACTAGGGGGAAATTTCCGAAGGAGTTTTTTTCCTGCATCAGGAAAAACCGAAATGCTATGATAGACAGATGGCCCACTATATCAGTCTATGTAGGCCTATATATGTCTATGAATGTCTATGAACTTGCCCCCCCCCCCATTCTCTGGTGTCTATTAGATGTCTATGGAGAGCTATCTAATTGTGCCTGTGGTCGGTACTTACTCTGGGTATCTATAGAATCATATGGTAGTCAATTCGCGCTAGCATTCGCCTAAATCAACCCAAAAAAATTGTATTCTGGCAATTTCAGTCGTTGGGGATCGAGGAAGGCTTCCAATTCAAACATGTAGGAACAGATTGACAAGTTCAAGGAGAAACAATTGTAAATGTGGTATTTCTCGAGAGTACATAAAGCGAGGAAAACCTAGCAATGCTTAATTTAGGTATGCCCAGCGTGCAGATACTTCAACTTTGTTCGGTCGGACTTTCCAAAACAACCACGTGAAACGAAGAAGAAAAACCCGGAAAGTGTCGTTGCGTAGCTCCGGAGATATTTTGTAAAGAGGGTCCACAGGAAATGAAGCCAGATGCATTATTTTGAGTGGAATATCTGGATGCGAACACCCAGATCGGCAAACAATCAGGAGGAGGAAGTCAGTATGATGTCATTTGGAAATCACATCCCAATAAACAGTGCGAGCTGCAGCGCACAAGAAGGGTCGAGCAGGAGAGCGCAGCCAAGATGCAACCGTCCAGCAATGGGTGGGTATTTCGGACGAGAGACACCGCTTGCAAAAGTAGGCCGACCAAGCGAAGACACCAAAGCGTGCATGAAACTGTAAATCGACAGCCTATACGGTTGCTGGTGCTACGTTCTTTTTATTGCACGCCTTCGGTGCATTGCATTGCATTGCGGTCCGGGAATCCGGGATGTGCGCGGAAAGCTTACGGAAAGCGTTAGCGAATACTGGGGCATAGGCTCGAGCTGGAAGATTGAGAAAGACCGGTGGCAACGGTGCCGAGGATTATCAGGCCTGTAGCTATGGGAGGTCCCATCAAACCGAACGTTCCAGACTGGCCGGCCACGTGCACCAACAAAAGTGGTTCGTTTTGATTGCGCCACAACAAAGCAAACCAACTCACCTTCCTTTCCCCCACCCACCTTCCACATTCCTCCTTGACAATCGCTCATACTTGACCGAAATTCAGTAAGCCTTTGCCACGGTTATGTCCCCCATGTCCTTAGGCTAACAATGCCCTCACATCTGCCGCTGGATTTTGTTCTGTGCCGCTGCATCTTGGGCAGCGAAACCGTAGGGGCGGCGAGTAGCTATGGATAGGATCTTGTGAGCTGCCTTTGTCTCTGGGCCCAATTCTGGTTTCTACATTAGCGCCCAGACGGACTTCAGAATAGACGAAAGCTCACGGCACCAACACTTGAGGTCAGCGTGAGCAAGCTGGCGCCTGCAGACGCGTACCCCAATCTCGATGATCCTGTGGTTCGTGAATCCCTCCCTCTCATTCGCTGCTTGTTGCTTTCCAGCAGGTTCTAAGGGCAAACTCCTTCGTGCCAGTGTACTTCCGTCACTGCAGGTCCTCGACGACGCTGGGTTCGACGGGTTGGCCTCGTCCGGTGCACACCCATCTGTTCCAGCGTGAATGCTGGATCAACGTCGTTCACGAATGCGCGCAATGGGATTCACCCGGTGCGTCTCTTTCTGTTTGCGCTGTGGAGGTACTAACACTACTTGTAGACGTCCCCGAACGACCGTGGTGTCAGCTATTGCCCTCGGATGAGCATAGCCTTTCATGTGAGGAGGCACGTGAGTGCTGCAGACTTCCCGAGTGCCTAGCTGACTGTTTGCTCTGCAGCCTGCATTAAAACTGATTTGTTCGTGCGAGGTGAGGTACACTTACCACTGTCCATGTGAGTGCTGCAAAGTTAAGATTGCACCTCGTGTATTGCTGACTGTCGGCTCCGCAGCCTCCATTTAGTGTCATCTCGTCTGAAGCCAGGACCGCATCCTTCCGTACGTCTAATTTCAACTGCAGGCCACTTGACATGCTGACCGGTATATATAAGAGCCTCGCCCAAGCATTCATTAATATTCATTCTTAGAACGTGGCAGCGTTGCGTCCGTGGGCAGTGTGATCGGTGTTAGAAGGGCTTGGAACAAGCAGGATAGATTCGGATTTCTGTACCATATCTTTTCTGTGCCGTCAGTAGCTGCAATATATATATTTTTTGTCCAATACTTTTGGCTCCATTGAGCACTATGAGCACTATAAACCACTATATGTCCTAATATGGCTGTGGCAAGTATCATAGACGACCCCGCACTATGGTTGTCTATGAGTGTCTATAGATTTCAAGTAGGTGCTCCCACCTCTCTATACAGTTGGCTGATTGTCTATAATGTCTATATCCACTATGTGAGTCTATATATGTCTATCCAGTAACTTCGGTTTTTCCTGATGCTGATGTGGCCTGCCCGTCCCACGCAGTCTTCTCCTCTCCTCCCTCCCAGTGCATCGCCGCCTCGCGTGTCCCTGCACCTCCACTTCCAGCTTCGCAAATAAGTCTAGCCGTTCCCCGCGGAGCTCCGCGCACTTTTCCTCCACCTCGCCCTCCTCGCAAGGACCGCCGATCTCGCCCTCCTCACGCGCGCGGGTGAGTGCACGGCGCAGCTCGTCTCCCCGCGCCGCATGCGAAGCTCGCCCTCCCCGCGCTCGTCCGCGGAGGCGAGGGCCGTCGTCCCTGCGAGGACCTTCCGCCTTGAGCGCTACCGCCTCCGCGCGCGCGGCAGCCTCGCCGTCCTCGCGCTCACGCGACAGCGCGCGCGTCGCCGCCTCGCGCTTTTCCTTCGCCTCCTTAGCCTCACGAAGCAGCCTTTCCCCGCGTCATAAGTGTGCGGAGGCGACTGCGCGTCGTCACGCGCGGGGGCGAGCCGCGAGCGCCTCCGCACGCGCGGCAGCCTCGCCGACCACGCGCGGAGCGCACGCTGCGCGGTGTCGAGCTAGCCGCCTGTAGCGCCGCAGCCTACGCCTGTGCGCCCACGAGCTGTGCGCGACGAGGAGGTCTGCCTCAACTGCGGCGTGCAGACTCGACTCGAAGGTGGTAAGGGTGCGTGATGCGGTGCGCTTCCCGAGCACCGAGGAGGACGACGAGACGTGGAAGGGGAGAGACCGCCGCCGACGCCGGAAGAGGGCTTGCGGACGGTGGAGACGGGGGCGCAGCGATGGGCGGGTGGGCGCGCGTCAGCGGCGTGGCATAACGGCGGATTTGGGGCACTAGTACTCGTGACGACGTGAGCCAGTGCCGGTGCCTTTCTTGTGCGGCCGCTCTTCGATGTCTTCCTCGTCGGGGATGACTTTGCGCTTCAGCGAGAGCGCGAAGCCTTTCGCCTCTGGGGACGACTGATGCGGTCTCGGAAGGCGACGTGTAGAGATTCCATACAGCTGCTGGGAGGGAGCACGCACTGGATTTTCTTCTCTGTCGCAGGTTTCAGGCGGGGGCGCTGGAAATCGGAAATGGCGATTGGAATGAAGCACGCACTGGAGATAGGTGTGAGGAAATATTGTTTGGGCCGTCGCCAAAGAGGCTGTAGATCCAGAAACAGCGGCACTTGCTCACAAAACAGTATTTCTGCGCACCAGCAATGTCCCCGGCCCAACGACGGAGTAATTACGTCCTGAAGCTCTCCAACGTATCTTCGCCGCTCCGATGAAGCCTCGATACTCGCAGAACAGCGCAGAATTGCGCGATGTCGAATTTATTTGCAACGCGGAGATTCGGACGTGGTGCGAAGGAAGGGCGATAGATGCGTCTGGGATTCGCAACGAAGTGTACATTTGATGGCAGCTTCCGCTTCGAATTCCTGACAAGGTGCATGGTCAAGTCGCTGCGTTGCCCAACTCGTGTTTCCCCCAGACACGATATGTTGTATGCCTGCATGGTAATATGGTATGGCCTCTCGGATGTACACTAACTCCCTATCCAACGTCTATATTGCCTAACGAAGCTCCACGGGCCCCCAAACAAACCTTTACGCCGGCTGAATCCTGAATTTGGAAGCTGGTTCGTTTTCGTCTGAGTCGAGAAATCGGCGGCATGCGCCCACTTCGGCCTCAACCTCCTTGAAATACCGACCCAGTTCACTCCCGGAAGCTCCTCAAGGAATGGCGCTACTCCCTCTGCGCTCCTCCGTGCCTTCCTGCCCAATTCCGGGACTACACGACATACTGAGTATTTCATTTCACGGCGGATCCTCCACGCAAGGTCCGCCCGCTGTCAGTCTTCCTTCTTGATGACGTGGAAAGCGCCTTATAATTCTTTTTTCAGCTATATGAACCCCTGCACGGCCGCCCATTCTTCATTCCTCCCCCCATCTGCCTCGCCCATTCCCTCCTCGCGCTGATATTCTACAGGATTTATTCGCCTCCTCACTAAATCTCCGTCACCGGCCTTCGCGTCCATCGCTCGAAGCCAATCAGACTATCGCTTTGCACCGCTGCATCCACGATCAGTCGTACGTGGTTGAGCCTCCTCATCGTGACTCGCTGGTTTTTTTTACAGGATTTATTCGCCTTCTCACTAAATCTCCCTCACCGGCCTTGCGTCCTTCAGTGCCGCTCAACACATGCTCGAAATCGGCCACCCACCTCGTGCTATGCCGTCACCGTGCCCTCCGCCTCGCCATCCAACGCTGGTCTTCGCTCTAGAGGCCGAAACTATGCCCCTCCAATCGTCTCCGCTGGATGATGTTTCTCACTTCAGATGTACATCTTGCATCCTCCTCGCCCTTACAGTGTTGACGCTCTGCTGCAGACCTCGGCATCTCCCGCGCATGTCGAAGCCGCTCTCCACCACCGTGGCTAGATACCCCTCGCATCATCGCCGCCCTTACTTATATCTTGATATTTTTTTGCACGGCTTTCTCTCATCGGCCCCGTCAACGCCGCCCGCTCCCAAGCCGCCGCTGCACGACTCGCCCACGATCAAGACGCCGAGACTGACTGCGATTTCGATTCCTGCGTTGCATGGCCCCACTTCCGCTGTCTCGCCTCTGCTTCCCTCCCGTCGCCTAGCCCACACGATCCGCTGCACGTCCTCACTCTGGTCAACCACAAGAGCAACCCCCACAACCAACTCCGCATCCCTCGGGGTAATAAACCTAACAAATGTTCTGCTCTACCCCCGACTTGAATCTTCGCGCTCGTGTTGCAGTGCCGTGGGTTGCCTCTCGACTCCGTGCTGCACTCTGACGCCGCACTGTAATGTGTGCGCGAAGTCTACTCGGGTTGGTCTTTACTTATTTTCCACCGCCTTACTCCACATCAATCGGGCTCTGCAATTTGGATTTCGATCTCTGCGCTGCATGGCTTCCTTTCCGCTGACTCGCCTCTGGTTCCCTCGGCCCGCCTAGTCCGCAAGGTCTGGCGCATGTCTTCGCTCTGGTCAACCACACGAGCAACAACTATCCCAACCAACTCAGCGCCCAAATCCGCATCCCCCGGGACAATCAACCTCCTAAATACTCTACTCTACTGGTTACTTCGGTGCATGTTTTCTTTTTCTCCCCATATCCGCGGTTACCTTCGCCGCTGACTCGAATGTAATGTAGGCACGCGCCCAGCCGGCTCGTTCTGCACTGATTGACTGGAACGCGCAAGATGCGTATATATATTCTTGGGCGCACCGCGACGCGATTTTTGGCGAGTTGATTTGCAGGTACGTAACACTACTGCTGCTGGAACGGCTTTCGCTTACTCGGCCGCGGAGGGTTTTCGAGTCTTCACGTCTTTGAGCTAATTAAACTCTCGGCATCCGATCTCTGGCTGGCTCGCGCCCGTCGAGTATTTAGGGAACACCGCAGCTAGGAAGACTACTTTCGATCACTTCGGCGCTGGTTCGCGCTCTCCCGTATTGATTTATATACGCGTGGGGGGCTGTTCCCTGTCGACACACATTTTCCTTGCTTCAATCCCCGTGTTTTTTGGGGCTCGTTTATGTGGTTCAGTTCATTGTTGCTCGCGTGGGATGACCGACCTTGGCTTTTCAGGCTCCGTTACTCAAGACTCGCTCGGGCTCGCAAGTCCCCGCTCGTGCGCCGAGGTCGAGATATATTACTTGGGCTATTCAGTCTCGCTGGCTCACGGTGCCTTTCACTTCAAGCTATTCCTCAAGTATGTTGGAAGTCGTAAATTAGAGTCGAGACAGGATTAGATTACCGGCCCGATATATCACATGACCACTCACTTTCTTGTCTTTGTACTCGTCGCACACCGCTGCTTCACTCCCGGGATCCAATCTCCAACAGGTTATGGGCCTATAGCTCCACTACTCATTGAAGACCACCATCCTCCCTTGTTAATTGTCCACTGTCACAATCAGCACCCGGTTTCTCGCTGCACTCTACATCTCTTTGTCCCATTGCCACTCACATTTTCGACTCTCGTTCGCCATGGTTAAACCCTCGGATATTACGAAACTCGATGGTGCGGAGAACTATTGGACTTGGAAGCCCGATGCGACGTCTTTGTTGTTGGCAGACGGTCTTTGGAATGCCGTCGATCCATCGGTTCCGGTTCCAAACGGTGCAGTACAGATGTGTACTTGGGCTAGCGAAAATTTGAAAGCTCACGGTATCTTATTCCTCACGCTGAGCCAAGCGGTGAAGGACAAGATTAACAATGCAGGCATCGGAATTAACGGACGTTTGCTCTGGGCAACCCTTGAGTCGTACTACACAACGGCAGACCCCGCTACCCGCTCGATCCTCATGTCCCAGTTCCACAGCATCTCCCACGACCTCTCCCAGCCTGCTGATAAATTCCTCCAGGCCGTCGTCACCGCAGAGCGTCGTCTCACGGCTATAGCTGTCTCTCTCCCTGCGCACATGGTTCAGGACAAAATCCTGAGCAGTCTTTCGTCGGCCTATTCCCCCATTGTCACCCATCTCCAGCTCGAATCCCCCCAGCGCGATATTCCAGCTATGATCAACGCGATTAACGCATGGGAGCGAGCTGATCTTCAGCGCACTGATTCGGCCATCAAAGCCATGCGAGCGAGCCAATACATTGATGACGCGAATCAAGGGGGTGAGATTGCTGCAGTTCACCTCACTCATCGCTCTCGTCGTACGGACAACTCGCACTCGCACTCGTCGGCTGGCAAGGAGTTCGATTGGACCAATACCAAGAATCGCACGGACGTCTGCTACCGATGCGGTCTTCCCGGCCATTTTGCGCAGTACTGCATCTCCATCATGCCCGACGATGTGCGCCGCCGCATTATCCACAATCGCGAGCAGCACGCCCATGTCGCGGAAGCGGAGCGGGACTCGGAGAGCACCAATGAATTGGCCAACACCAACAAACCATCCATTCACGCCATGTCCGCCATCCTTGACCTTCCTGACGAACTCAACATCGACACCATGGATCCTACTGCTCGCGAGGCTTGGCTTTCCTCCCTCGGAGACGGTGTCCGTCCTGTCCCACATGATTTTGCCTATTCCACGGTCTCCTCCAACATCGATCCAGGCCCTTCTCCCCCTTCCCCTACACTCACCATGTCCAGCGTCACTAGCACGCCCAACAAGAAGAAGAACAAAAAGAAGAAGAGGAAAAAGAGCGCCACAGTAAACGAGATTCAGTCGGCGTTTGAAGGGATGTCCTTAAAGGAGGATGAAGCAGAGGACGAAGCTGAGTTCTCGATGTGATTCAGGGGGTGTCTCGGCTCAGGGGGTGTGTTGGAAGTCGTAAATTAGAGTCGAGACAGGATTAGATTACCGGCCCGATATATCACATGACCAATCACTTTCTTGTCTTTGTACTCGTCGCACACCGCTGCTTCACTCCCGGGATCCAATCTCCAACAAAGTAACCCTGCTAGGACGGAGTCCGTTCCTTTCGAACGCGCACTTGAGCTCAGGGTTAAACTTACGTTCGCAGTCTGCCTTGCCCACATCAGTAAAACAACACATTTGTCTTTGATATCTTTGTCTTTGAGACAGCTCTTTGGGGATCTCTGTCTTTGAGAATTGCATCTTTGTCTTTGGATCGTATCTTACGAATATCTTTGTCTTAGGAATCGTATCTTAGTCTTTGACCGCCATCTTGCTCACAATGGTGTACAGATATTCTCTGGGCGGATAAAATTCCTGTGAGTAGCACCCACATCTCATACATGTTTCTACAAGGTTTTCGGCCTAAAAATTGGTGGGAAGGACTAGTAATAGGTCTGAATTGAGGTGAAGAAAAAGGGCGGGGGAAGAGCTTCGGATCAGTGTATAAATGTGATCTTGTTCATACCGAATTGTTTACCTACCACACTGTACTGGCAGTATAGCAAGGAGGAAAAGGCACGGTCCTTAGGATGGCTGTGGCGGCGAGAGTTGACAAGTCATTCAAACTCCGCTCGGATCAAGGAAATTCCGGATGGCGTGATTTGGGTGGCGTGATTCGACGCCATCAAATGGTTGGTCGTCGCTCTTCCTCTTCCCCCACCACTTTCCCCCTGCCCACCGTCCTCGAAAAGCTCATCAAGCTCTCCTCTTCAAACCCTCGAGGAACGTCTCAAACCTCAGCCTCAAGCCTCAAGCCTCCAAGCCTCCAAGCCTCAAGCCTCCCGCTTCCAGCCTCGAGCTCTCCTGTTTCCCCTGGCCCGTTCCTCTCCCTCAGCCGTCGTCTGTTGCCTCTCTCCCGCCTATGGCCTCACTAGCACGGTCTCGCATCTTCCGCTGCTTAAGGGGCCCTCCCGCTCTGCCTCGCGCTGACGTGCTTCTGCCGTGTTCCCGACCGTGCCTGCCCGTACTAGCCGCCGCTTGGGCCACACCTTCTTTCACTCCTCAAGCTTCCCCCGCTCGCTTCCGGTACATATGTTCTTGCCTCCACACCATTCGGCTGCTGATCTTTTATCTTAAGTTCATGGCGTTTGAGGCATCGCATTCTATTTGGTGTGAGAGGTACGAGCATCGCTATAGCCCTTATTCATTACTTACCACTTATAGTCTTCTGGTCCCTGGCTCGTGCTCGCGATCCGCCCCGCTGCAGGCACTCTCACTCTCCACGAAAGCAACCCGTACATGGAGTGGCCACTCGTAAACTTCAATTGCCGTACCGACATCTTCCTCACGAGCGTCCGTATATCGGGTGCGAAGGCGGGGATCGGTTCTGTGTATTTAACCTTCTGTAGCCCCCAATATCAATGCTCTTTCGCCCATTCTCTCATCTTTCTGTCGTCTTACTGTCATTTGCATAAGTCCGTGAAAACACGAAAAAAAATCGCGCAGTCACGTGCAGGAAGAGGAACTCCCGAGGAGATTACCAAAATAACTATTACAGATAAAAAGCATTGTTTACAGGTCGCAAGGTTCCTCAAACATTGATCGATGTCCCAAATCAACATGCCGAACACGTGACATTGAACAATATAGCTGATGGACGGCCGGAAGGGATATATTGATGTCCTGACATAACAAAAAGCACTCACCCTCTACGTCTTAAGCATCCCCGAAGCATGGTGAGACTTGAGTAAATTTACACGTGACTGCGCGTTTTTTTTCGTGTTTTCACGGACTTATGCAAATGACAGTAGAGCTGTCTTTCATTGTTTCAAGTTGTCTTTTACAGTATCTTGGGCAAGACATTTCCCATCTTAGAGGTCTTCCCCAAGACGTGCATCTTGGCTAAGATTTTGAATCTGCTTAGCCAAAGACGTGCGTCTTTGGAAAATTTACATCTTACACGTCTTTGACGTCTTGGCCAAGACGCCAAAGACGCCAAAGACAAACATGTAGTTTTACTGATGCACCTTGATCTGATGTCTTTGTGCTCACTCAGTTTATCGCTGTTGCGCACAAGACACGCGCGCGCGGTGTCCAATTGGGGGTTAGTCTGAGCATGTGGAGAGCTTAGTTGGACGTATGCAGGTATTAGGCTCGAAATTCCATTCCATTCGCCGCGGGGGATAGTTTGGGGTGAGTACATTGAATAGTACACGGGGTAGCTAGGCAGTATGAGTGAGCGCACGGGCGTATCCGCGGGGCGGAGTGAGCGGTGAGCGCCAAGTACGGACTCTGAGCGAGCGGGGAAGGGCGGGAAGCAAGCGGCGCCGGCAAGACAGAACTTGGTGCGCGAAGATGAGCAGTTGTGTAATGCAATGTGTGCGACGCGGCGGGGGAATGACGAAGAGTGAATGCACTGACGAGGACCGTGACTGCGGGGTATCTTGGGGGTATCACTCAAGTCGGTATGTAGCTCACACGGCGCGATCTCGCATTCTCGCGCGCACGGACAGGGAGAGAAAAGACCCGAGGCGGGGGTGTATTGAGTGCAGTAGGGACTACAGCGGGTATGTAGAAGTAGGAATGTGAGTGGGGAGATGTCCCGCGGCGCGGCGCGGTACTGAGACGCGCGGAAGGACGGCGGCGTCAGTCGCACGGGAGAGCGGACGGGCGGACAGGCTTGGGACGAGCCGGGGGCAGGGCTGACACTGCGCGCTGCGGAGTGCAAGAAAAGAGAAAAAGAGAAAAGACGCACCCTCGCACTACATCGTCGAGTTCTCCTCTTCTTGCTGGGTGCCCGACGCGCACGGAGCGTGGTGTCGAGCTCGGCCTGCAGCGCCGCTCGCTGCGCCTGTGCAGGCACGAGCAGGGCATTGGCGCCCGCTAACTGCGCCTACGCCGGCAGGAGGACAACCTCGACCGCCGCCGATGCTGAGGTGCTCGACGACGTGGCTTTCGACTCGATGGTGAGGCGCTCGGCGTCCTGGCTGCGCGCGGACTCGAGGGTAGTGACGTGCTTGTGGAGGTGCGTGATGACGTCAGGCGCGGCAGCGGGCGGGCGGTGGCGTGTCAGCGGGCGTAGCATGACGGCGGATGTGGGGTGCCAGTACTGCTGGACGTCGAGGCGGTCACATTGGCATTGGAGGCTTGGAGGGCCTCGAGCGGAAGCCACTGCCGGAACCTTTCTTGCACGGATGCTCCTCGATGTCGTCCTGCTCGGGGAGGGCTTTGCGCTTCAGTGACGGCGCGAAGCCTTTCGCGTCTGGGGATGAGTTAGGTGGGCAGAGGGGCGATTCAAAGAAGGGGTGCAAAGCGAGACGTGCCAATCGGACCGCGGGGCCGGAAGAAACCCGATCTCCTCCGATCTCCTGCCATTACTCACCGTTACTGCGTACGTGGGTACCCACAAATTAAGCAACGTCCCGCATAGCACGCGACACTCTGAATGCTTATTTAACAAGTTCTTCTCCTGCTTTTCTCGTGCCCTGAAATCCAGTTAGCAATCACCTTCATTGGCAATTGCATTAATTGAAATCGCATGTCCCTGTGCGTTCCATCCCCGTTGCTCACCGAGTTCATTTCTATGCAGCCTTGGACTCGACCTCGGAGCCCGTCGCGTGCGTCGGATTCATAAAATTATTAAAATATCAATCTTACGCTGTGCCTAGGACCCACAACACCCTCCGACAATGCCGCCTTACGAATGGACCGCTTATAGAACGCGTCCGGTGTCCTCACTCCTAGGTTATTTTTGAACCCACCTAATTAAACCAAGCTCGTTTAAATTTGGCAGGAAGGAAAGGCAGTCCATACTTCTAGTGCGTCAATATTTCGTATGTGCGTGAAAAGCTGATTTTTTTGATTGTTTGATTTGGCCTGGTAATTCAGGGAGGGAGGAAAGCTCAGAGGCGCACGGCATGCACCTGCATTCTCTTATAACACGCGTTATTTGCTTATGCAGGAAGTGCCCGTTTGACTCAAGCCTGGGCTATCCTCCTCATCCATTCTTTTCGTTCTCACCGTTTATGTAATTTCGAACCCACTTCACTGAGTAGACTTCATCGCTAGACAGGCCCGGGGCGCGGGGTGCACACTTACACTCAATGTGAGGCCTCCCGAGTGTGAAGTAAGAGGTGCTTGTTCAACTCGAGCCTGGGCCATGCCTCTTGTCTATGCTGTTTTCCCCACCTGTGTAAGTTTGAACTCACCTAACGAGGTTGGAAACAAGACATAGAGGCGCACGATGCGCACCTACGCTCCATGAGTTCGACATCAAAATCAACCGATAGCCAGGCGTGCTCGTTTGACTGGAGCCTGGGCCATGTTTTCTTCATCTAACCAGCTTTTTCACTCAAATTGACATTGAACTAGTCTCTCACACACGGGTGCTTCAGTACTAATTTTGCTAAACCGGTGAATTGAGGAAGAAGAAAGATCCAGAGGTGCGAGGTGCACACCTACACTCCATAGTACGGCATAGATACAATTGAAAGTAGGAAGTGCTTGTTTGACTCGAGCCTGGGCCATTCAACCTCCGCTAAGATTTTTTTCCTACTGTTTAATTTTTGACACATCTAAGCCGGTGGATTGAGGAAGTGGAAAGCCCAGAGGTGTGGGGTGCGCACCTGCATTCCTTGCTTTGCCGAGAATTGACGAACATGTCTGTGAGCGGGCAACATTTGAAGCACTGGCACTCACAACATGTTCATTCTTATTCATTAATTTCGGCCGAGTTTGCTGTATGTATACCAGGCCAAGAAATATGGTTAGGCTTGAGGACCATTCAAATGTAGAAAAGGTATGCCAACTCTGCTTACCTTATTGTGGGTTCCTCACTCAATACAATTTTACATATAGACTGATATGCTCAATGTTCAGACAAGTTGGGAAAACAGAAAGGTAGCTATTTGTATCACATATTTCAACCAATAAATCGATGACCATATCTCGGCTAGAATTCCAACCCTGGGAGGCAAACAGGCCAGTATCACTGAAGGACACTAGCCTTGGCACCATGATCAATGAGGAGCCGAACCACCGACTCATGGCCATTCTGTGATGCAGCCTTCAGGGCATTTCCATAGTACCCTCCCTGTGCATTCACATTGGCACCCTTCTCAAGGAGGAGTTGAACCACTGACTTGTAGCCACACATGGATGCAGCCTGAAGGGCATTTCCATAGTACCCTCCCTGTGCATTCACATCTGCACCCTTCTCAACGAGGAGCTGAACCACCAACTTGTTGCCATTCCATGATGCAGCCTGAAGGACATTTCCATAGTGCCCTCCCTGTGCATTCACATCCGCACCCTTCTTGATGAGGAGCTGAACCACTGACTCATTCCCATTACATGATGCAGCCTGAAGGGCATTTCCATGGCCCTCTCCCTGTGCATTCACATCCACACCCTTCTCGATGAGGAGCTGAACCACTGACTCATGGCCATTCCATGATGCAGCTTGAAGGGCATTTCCATATTGTCCTCCCTGTGCATTCACATCCACACCCTTCTCGATGAGGAGCTGAACCACTGACTCATGGCCATTCCATGATGCAGCCTGAAGGGCATTTCCATATTGTCCTCCCTGTGCATTCACATCTGCACCCTTCTCGATGAGGAGCTGAACCACTGACTCATGGCCATTCTGTGATGCCGCCCGAAGGGCATTTCCATAGCCCTCTCCCTGTGCACTCACATCCGCACCCTTCTTGATGAGGAACAGAACCACTGACTCATTCCCATTAAATAATGCCGCCTGAAGGGCATTTCCAAAATCTCCTCCCTGTGCATTCACATCTGCACCCTTCTCGATGAGGAGCTGAACCACTGACTCATGACCATTCCATGATGCAGCCTGAAGGGCATTTCCATAGGGCCCTCCCTGTGCATTCACATCTGCACCCTTCTTGATGAGGAGCTGAACCATTGATTCATTCTCATTAACTGATGCCGCCTGAAGGGCATTTCCAAAATGTCCTCCCTGTGCATTCACATCTGCACCCTTCTCAATGAGGAGTTGGACCACTGGCTCATGGCCAGCCTCTGCTGCAGCATACAGAGCATTTCCATAATGAACATCCTCAGAATTTATTTTGGCACCTGCATCAATGAGTAATTCAACCAGGTGAATGTGACCATTAGATGAGGCTGCACATAGAGCAGCAACCATGTCCTCTGGTGCTATTCCCTGCCCCAACAATTGTCTCATTGTTACTTCCAAGTCAGATGCTGCTGAGAGGCATAGAGGGGGAAAATAGTAGCCCCCGTAGATCCCCTTCCATGGAACTGCATCTCTCCAGACACTGGTAAATCTGGAGGCTCCAGTGAGAAAGGCCATAAGTTTCTCTTGAAGAGAGTCTTCTGGTTCTCCTTTGGCATGCATCAAACAATACTGAGCATATTTGAGGAATGGGTGTGTCACAAGCATGTTGTCCTGTTGTTCCCAGTCTTTTGGTAGAACTTCAAATTCTGGGAAGGATAGGTATGTGAGACAGGTGGATACAATGATGGTCTGAGCCAATGGAAATTGCTCAGATCGAATGCTGTCCAAGTAGTCCTGTGTTGTATAATGAATAAGTCGGATCACAGACACTGTGTCATCCACAATCATTAGACCAGCACAGGCAGATAGGATGATGTCCATGTCCAGAAGATTGTCTGTATCAAGGAATGATGATTCAGGTTCAATGGCCAATGCTTCTCGTAGCTCTGCAACAGAAAGCAGCCGCTTTGCATTTGACACCCAGGTCAAAGCAAGAATCCCCAATTGTCTATCCTCCTCAGTCTGGTGGTTGATCCGTTCCATTGCTTCATCATAGGTATGCTGCAAATCTTTGGGTAGGTGCTGCAGAGCCTCTCGGACTGCCTTGATGGTATTCATTGTGGCAAGAGATTCAATGTGAAGTTTAGCAAGTAAGAACCTGCCCAGATGAATGTTAATGAGAGTTTTGAAATGATAAAATTGGGTTACTCACATTCCCTTCGCATTTTCACCAATTTTAGCTTGTATTTCATTGCACAATTCAGGCCGGGTGTGAATATGCTTTGAGAGACGAGCTGAATCTTGAATCTGTGCATCCACATACTTCTGAATATCATCCTCAGTTGCACGGATCTCGATGGTCTTCAAGTTTGGAAACTGGGAATCCAGATTGATGTGAGGCCGTGAAGTCATCATGATATTGACTGTAGGCCCAAGTGTGCCCAGATATTTGAGGAAGCGATGCCGATAATTCTCTGGGTATTCATCCAGTGCATCAATGACAATGAAAACCTTGGAGTATTGGGCAACAGCAGAGTCCAATGCTTTGCAGACTTCCTCTAGCTGGGGCCTAGTCTGCCTTTCATGGTGGTAGTAATACAAGTTCTGCACTGTAGCAGAAATGGGTTTTCCCAACATGAGCTGTCTCCACAAGCCACCAAGGAGATTAGTGATGGTTTGAGTTTCTGTTTCTTTGTGGTTCAGATAGATGCAGGCCAAGCCAATGTCAGTAGTCCGAGCACGGGTCTCCAGATGATGTACTACGAGTGACCTAATATATTGTGAGCTAAATTAATTTAGCTTGAAATGCCATCACATACGCAAGGACAGTCTTGCCAGCTCCAGCTATATTTACATCAGAATCAATCTAGACAACAGGTAGGATCCACATACGAATCCCATGGCAGAACAGCACTTTGCTAGAATCAGCTTCCCAGTCCTGGAACACAGCATTCCTGAGAAGCCATTCACCAGTCCCTGATTGTAGAGCACCAAAGACATCAGCCTGCCGCTGGAGGAAGTTTAATGGTGACATCCAATCAAAGATCTTTTGCCGCCTTTCAGCTTCGGCACATTCAGATCCAGAATAGATCCAGTGCAATTGGACTCACTGTCTTGGTTAGATATTTGTTTCTGGCCCACATCCCTAGAGTGGATAAATACACAAAGCTTTCTGATCAGCTCAATATGCATACCAGATGTCCATGGTCAACCAGAGATTAATCAAGACCTTGAAACGCTCGAGGTCATCCAAGTATCCAGCAACCTCCTTTTTGCTCCACAGAGTCCAGCTCAGCCTTTTAGTAAACTTCGACAGCCCATCAACAGGTCCCAACTTCTCAGTGACGTGGTCCATTGTGGTTTTGAATGGAGCCAATGGTCCCACCATGTGCTGGAAAGCTTCACTGGACGGACTGCTGGTCACCCGTGTGTCGAGCTCCACGAGGAGTGCCTTGAGTCCCTCCATCTCCGAGAACAGCTTCTTTTGGTCCTTTGGTGCTTCGTGGAAGTCCTTTATGTATTCCCGGGCCTTCAAGACAGTATCCACAAGCTGCAGGACACTGGCAACGGTCCCAAGTGCTTCGGCCATGAGGGAAGAGAGCAAGATGGAAATCAAGAGGCTGTGCCATGGCAGCTGTCGTGAAGCTGATGTCGGAAGCCATGTACGCCCGAACCTATCATAGGGCGGTCTTCTGTCAGCGGTTCCAATGTATGCTTGTGCCGAGAGACGGACTGACAGAATCTCCTTGATCCTTGACAGCTCGGCATTCGGCCATGCTCAAATCTGAAATGGTAAATTGTGTGTTATTATGTGACTGTCACGGATTGAGTGTCCATCTAGACAGGACACGCATTGAACACACGAAAAGAGGATTTAAGCGGCGACACGCTGTCGACCGAGTAACCCTGGCAATGACAGGGGCGTGTCGATAAAGAAGCTTTGTTTTTGTCTCGGATAATTACCCAGTGGCGGCAGACGCCGTGGCAGTGAGTGCTGACGAATAGTTCGAGGAGACGCATACGCAGCAGGCTCCGATGGGAAAGCACTCAGCATGAAGTCGTGCAGAGGGGAGAAGAACCAATTCGATGTGGAAAGGAATTAGTGAGCGGTGGTAAATATACTAAAAGTCAGCTACGCATTACCGCACATGTCATGGAATAAATCCAGGGCTCATTGAATCGGTGATGGGGAAGCAATAGGCAACAGTTTTAATTCAGCGCGACGTGGTGCTTCTCAGTACTTTCGTTTATGGCTGGAACCGGTGCGTGTCATTCTCACTGCCACGGTACGTCGAAAATTCAAGGTTGAGGAAATTATTACGAGAAACACGTGGTGTTATGATGTATCACTTGTTGGGCAGGCCAATGTCCGTGATATAAGGAGTTGGCTTCGATTTGAGCGCCGCACAGCGGAAGAAAAAATAAGTGTGCTCTTGGGTTCCAAAATAAGCGAGCTGCAGAGACAGAGCATGGAATTTAAAAGTACGGAGCACCGATCTTGCTCGGCGTGGGAACGGGGTACTTTCGCGATTCAGAAGCGTGCGAAGGGCGGGAAATGGAGTAGATGGTGGCGATTCCGAATTGGCGCTCGCGGGGCATCAATGCATGGTGTCGGAGCGCGCACAGAGGATATTTTGCGATTTTAATGCGCCGAGGTGGCGAGAAATGAAAAAAAAAAACGACCAAAATACGTACTCAAGCCGATTGCCAGTCACATAAATACACAATCAAAAGAAGAAGAAAAGAAATTCGAATTCGTCTCTACCAGCCTCATTTTTGTCTTCCTCCTGGGCTTCGTCTTCGTCTTTTCCTCGGTCGACTAAGATTTCCCGGGTGGCGCCTGCACCTTCTTCGCCGTCCTTAGCGTGGTTCTGTTCACCTGCGAATAAATGAGCAGTGCGAACGGAGATCTAGCCAAGAAGGAATAAAGAAAGAGACGCTTGCGTACCTTGGTCGCGAATCTCGACTCGTTCAGGGGCGCTGCGCTGCGCGGGGATCTGACATGTTCATCGTCCGCCCCATCTTCCAGCCATCGTCATTCCAAGAAACGCAAGCAAGTTATCAAACAGACGACAAGTAAGGTATCAAGTAAATAAATGGTAAGACATGCACAGCGAAGGCAGGTTCATATATACGTCAACTACTCGCGCCTCGAAGGCGGGTACAAAGAGTGAAGAGTAAAGAGGAAGCAGAGATGGTCCGTCGATTTCGAATTCCTATAAGGCACCCCCGAGCGCCGACGCCATCTCCTTCCGCGACCAACGGTTGATGCGCTGCGCTCCGGTGCCTTGTCGCTCACGCGCCCGACCGACGACACCGACGCCCCAAGCCCGAGCGTCGCGAGGCGCTCGCCCTCCCCGTGCGCGTGCACCCCGCGGATGCGCAGCGTGGACAAACATCGAGCTGCGAGCGCGAGCTGCGTCTCCTTCGCGCCCGCGCGCCCGACGGACGCCAACGCCCCGCGCGCTCCCCGCCAGGGACTCCGGTTGCTTGATGCGCTGCGCTGCGTCGCCTTCACTCGACCGACGCCCAGCGCCGACGCGCGCTGCCCGCCAAGTCCACGCGATTCAGCGCCCCCGCCCCGCGCGCGTGCGGCCTGCGGATGCGCAGCGTGGACACCGAGCGCGCGCCTTTATCTGCGTGAGCACGGGCGCGCACACGTCCGAGATGGGGGTGCGGTGCGGTGCGGCGTCGGGTGGCGGTGGATCCTGTGCTTGCGTGGCGGTTCGTTGGGCCCTGGCGCGGGCGTAAGCAGGTCCGTTGTACTGCGGGCTACATGTGAGCGAAGGTGTGGGAGTGTGAGAGCAGAGTATAGTAGAGAGAGGGAAAAGATGGCCGCACGATCTCGAGGGACTTGCCCTCCATCGTGTAGGTACGGCCCTTGTCCTTGAGCTATTCCATGGCATGGGAGACCTGCGCCACCGCGCGCGGGATCATCCCCTGTGTCTCCTCCGACTCAGTCAAATGCATCAGCGCGGGGGGGACAGAGCAAGAGGAGAAGAAAGACGCACGCCCCCGCCGTCCATCGTCCAGCTCTTCCCGCTGCCCACCGCGCCCCCACGCGCGCCTCCTTCTCCTCCACCTCCTTCTGCGCCTCGCGCAGCATCCCAGCCGTTCTCCGCGCCGTACGCAGCTATCGCGCTCGCGGCCGACTGCACGCCACATCTCGTCCGCGGAGGCGCGCGCCGGCTTCCCCGCGGGCGCCTGCGAGTCCGTCGTGAGCGCGAGCGCCTCCGCGCGCACCTCCGCGTTGAGCGTGCGCATGGAGAGTACGCTGCGCGGCGAGGAGGTACGCCTCGACATGGAGGTGCTCGACGACGCCGCGATTTGGACTCGAGCCGCTGCGCGCAGACGCGAGGCTGGCGAGGGTGTGCGGACGGCGGAGACGGGCGGGACGTGGCGCAACGGCGGACTTGGGGGTGCCAGTACTGGTAGACGCCGAGGATGTCGCGTTGGCATTGGACTCGAGGCTTCGGGCGGTGTCCTCCTTGTGTGGATGTCGCCCCCCGAGGGAATCACCTCGCGCCTCAGCGATTTCGCCTGTGGGATGCATTATGCGGACTCGGGAGGCGAGACATGGGTGGCTGTATAAGGATTCCATTCAGCCATCGGGATGGAGCACGCACTCGAGTGAGGCCCGGGCAAGAACTGATCGGTTGAAGGGGTGTGGCCATCTCCGCGCTCACACTCGGCGCCGCGTACCCGCCCCCGTGCTCCCTTCCTCGGCCGTATTCGCGGCGGTCCCGTAAAAAAGATGGATGCGTACGGAAAGTTGACGAGGTCGATGCTGATGCGTGTTACTGTAGTGGTAAAAGATTTCTGGTTCGTCTCGTGCGCGCATTTACGGCCAGCCTCGTTCTCGTCGCATGGAGTGAGCGCCACGGGTACACATAGACGTCGGACGCGGACACGGGTGGACGCCGCACGTCGAGGGCAGAGGGCGATTGGAGCACATCAGTGGCAGTGTCGCCCGGGCCGGACGAAATCCGATCTCCTCCCGTCACTGACCGTACTTACGTGCGAACTGGTCGATGTCGCAAGCTCGCAAGCGCCCAATTATGCAACATCGCATCCGCAATAAAGAATGCACGCGACTCTCAATCCATTCTTCTCTTCCTCTTTCTTCCAATCCTGGTCCCTTAATTTGTGGTTAATTGAAATCGCGTGCTAAAAGGAAGTATAAAGGAACGAGCAGCAGAATAGGGACGCACCGGAAAAAATCACGGGGTAGGCCGAATAGCGGATCTTTTGGGGGACTTTTAGGGAGAGAGTAGCGGGAAATAGCACCGAGAAAGGGCGCGGCGTCGATAGCGGAGGCGGCGCTCGGGGGACTCCGATATATGCGGAGGTCGGCAGCTGAGGTTCGGCATGTAGTAGGTAATAGAGGAGAGTTAAAATGCTAGTAGCAAGGACTCCAGAAATTGCATGTAGCTGTTGAGCGCTGTTCGCGCTGGGGAAGAGCGGTGGAACATGGCGGGCTAAATTGGCGCAGGCACCATAGCCTCGGGACGTCCAAACATTGAATAAAAGGTCGGGGGCGGTGGGGAGGAATGGCAGGGGTGGTGGTGGTTGAAGGAAGAAAACAAACTTGGTTGGTGGTGTGATTGTGGCGGAAGCGAGCCATCCAGTAAACCCAATTACAGTACTTGACAGCTTCGTGTCAATACGGCCTTCGATTTATCTCCGCCCCCGCGCAACACATTGATCAGAATTCTCGTCTCCGAATGAGGTCTCGACAAGAAGCCGCGGCAAAGTTGGAAATCCAGACTAGTTGAATAACATTGCTGCGAAAATTCAAAGCAGCGCAGAGGCGGAGACAAACGGCCAAGTTGCAGGAATCCACGAGCAAAAGTCAACTCCCTTGAAGCACCGACGCAGAACGCAGTGCGCGGTGTTAATGCGCCTACGGACACCGAAGTTTGGAACCTAGGGCACTCCCTATCCAAGAGAAGCGACGTGCATCGGTTGCGCAGCAATCGCCGGCAAAAATAAATTGGCGTCCGAGTTCTCTCAGAAGAAGCTACGGCCATCCTGGACAAGACTCGCCAGAATAGTCGAAGGGAGGCAGGCCGTGCAAAAGAAAAAAGCGGAGAGGTGCTGTGCGGCTGTGGAAAACATTGGAGATGAGAATCCGGAAGGGCCCACGCTGCGGGGGAGGGGAACTGCGCAGCCCAGATGAAAATCACAACCACAGTGGAACGCGGATGGCGAGCACGTAATGTGTGCATAGGACTCACCTCGCCGAGAACAGCGCAGTTCGTGAGAAATCCCGGCGAACCACCTTTAAACGCCACCAAACCAGTGAGATGTATACGTAATGATGTCTTCACGAGAAGTATTTAGATCCAGAAAGGAAGACGCGAGACCTCGAGAGAGAGAGTTCAGGTGTTCGCTGTGCGAGCGAGGTGAGCCAGTGGCGTGTGAGTTCCCAGGGCGTTAATTCCAGAGGAGCAGATACAAAGGCCCAGAAGATCAAGAAAGTGCGCAGCGTGGACTTTGCCGCGTAGCACAAAACACCCGCCGAACAAAAACAGGAGCGCCGTGGAGCAACCAACAGAACGGGCCCAGATTGTAAAACCCAACCCCCCCCTTGACAAGTTGTGATTTTGGCCATCGATCGATACTTGGGTCCAATGTACGACTTGAAAATGTCCTGCTGGAGTCCTGACCGAGAAACTGAACATTGAGAAGATCAAAATAGGCGCAGACCGTGGTACTTCGAGCTTTGTGTCAAGTAGTTCCGAAGCGTAGCGTCCTAGAGGATCGAATTTATCCAGAAGAAAACCAGAAGAGATAATGTTCGAGTTGCATGCCAGTTTCCAGAACCAGAAAAACTCACGCTATGGGAAATTCTGAGCCTGTGGTGTGCTGCCTCGACGGCCAAATTCAATCAAAATAAAACCGTAATTATTCCTTTTGGGAGCGCTCGGTATCGAGCAAAGGTGTTACGCGAAAGACGAATCAACAACCAAGACCACATCGGATGCCGAATATTGGGAGTGTGGATCGGCAACGGGGTCCCTTACATCACACCATGGCCGGCAGTGGTTGAAAAAATTGCCAGCGGCCTTGAGGGATGGAGAGTTACAACACCAAGTCTTGAGGGCAAGCGCCACATTATAAACATGATCATTGGAGGTAGAACCCAGTACTTGACCAGAGTTCAAGGCATGCCAAGGGAAATCGAAGAAATATTGATAAGGATGGAACATGTCTTCCTATGGGAAGGAAAGCCCGCTCGGGTGGCGCATGAGACGATGATTCTCGACCTCCTTGAAGGCGGGAAGAAAACTCTAGACATTCCCGCGAGAAATGAAGCAATTGATCTTTGGAACCTACAAACTTACCTCACGCAGGGAGACAACCGCCCATTGTGGTGTTATTTCGTTGACTATATCCTGGCAAACTTCCTAGAAAAAAGCTACTTGAACATTAGACCCGGGGAAATTCTGAACATGTTTCTACAGGATATCCATATCCCCATATCCAACAGAACACCTCTACCGGAAGAAATTAAACGAATGATCCTGACAGCTCGAAAGTACAACCTGAAATTCACTGGGTTATCAATAGCTGACAATGTCAAACTCAACATGCCAATTTGGAGACATCCAGCGATGAAGAAAATTGAATATCAGCGTGCCAAGCGGCGGGTGTCTGCAAAATGCCTGAGGTTGAACCATGAAGTCAGGACAGTCCAAGATGCGCTGACCATTGCAACAAGAAGAACGACGAACCTAAGAAAACCCCACCAGATAAATCCTTCAGGAATAGGACGAAAAAATTGTGGCTGCCCACTATGCCTTCGAGATCGAACACTACTGGATTGTGACCATCCTGGGCAATGTGTTGAAACTGCCAAGAAAAGATGTTGATTGACAGTATTACACCGAAATGGAACCCCACCATCTCTAATCTTGACTTTGGTGAGGAGTTTAACCTGACGGAAGAAGAGCTGCAACTCAATGAGATGGCAGTAGAGCCAGACTGGGTCATGACGCTTGACCCAAAATTCAGCTTGGTTAATATTGAGAGCGGGTTCCGCATCTTTGCCTCTGAGGAATCACTCAACGAGGTCCCAACCAGAAGGTATAAAATTCCTGGAGAATCACCAAGCACGGTGGCATATTTTTTACACCCAATTATTCTCAATGCCGGTGAATTTGAGCCGAGGATTGACTTGAAGATAATGAGGGAATCAAATGGTGCACAAGACAGTATGACACTGTCCCTCACATTTGATAGGACCGAAACTCCGTTGACATTTTCAACTGCACTCTTGGGTGGCCTGCTGCTGATATTGCAGAACAGCCAACGAAATATCCCCCTGCTCATCTGCACTTCATCCGAATATCTAGCACGAGTCTTGGTGAAGCAGAGGAAACAATATGAAAATAACCTCCTGGACGCTAACTTCCGAGTTTTGAAGGCCGTTGTGGCCATGTTGAATGAGAGTAGCGAGAATTCAATTCAAGAAGGTCTCCAGTTGAGATAGACACTGATGTTGACTTGATGTTTGAAAACCCGGGAATGTTGTTGTCCCTGGGCTCCCAAAGACTGTTCACAAATATTATACGCTCTCTCCGGGTGAAACCGTTCCGAAAATTCACTTTCGTAAACCTAGATCGTATACGCTGCGCTGTGGATGAGATATGCGGCTATACACCATCTGATTCCATGATTTGGAAGTCAATACGATCAACCACTCTCCAACGACGCACACGGGAACTTTACTGGAAATGTATTCATAACACCTTCAGAGTGGGAAGCTTCTGGTCTCATGTTGAACACCTTGAATGGAATGGGACTTGCCAGGTGTGCGATGCAACGGACAGCTTAGAGCACATTGCACTGGAATGCAACTCCCAGGAACAGAGGTTGATATGGGCCCTCTCAAGTCTGATCGTCGTTCTCTCCGCCGAACCCCTGGAGCTACTCTTGGTAATCTGATAGAGATAATGATAATCAGATCAAGGGATGCAACATGTGAAATCATTAACATATAAGGGCAAAACAACCCAGGCCAAATACTTACGAAAACTGCTCCCACATTGTCCCACAAACTCAAAGATGCCGGGAATTCATTTGAACACGGTTCGACCCCAAGTCCGACCCAGTTCATCAATCGCCAGGACAAGCGAAGGTCAGGCGTAATTCTCGCACAGACCGGTCATTAAATTTTATAGCCGGTGCACACCCTTTGCCAGCACCGAGTTGACTATCAGCCAGGTCTTATGGAATCCGGCCCAGGCGGCGGCACTTTTCAGCTAGTACTGGGCAGATTGCTTCCGCTAGCCTGAGTGCCCCTCCATGCCCTCCATGGATTCCCTCCTTTCGCAATTGGCGGAATACCGCCCTGGGTTTAATCTCGTCGCCACCCTCTCCCTCGTGTGCCTTGCTTTGTACCGCAGAGGGCCCTCATCCCCACGACCACCGGGACCTCCTGGGCTTCCACTGGTTGGAAATCTACTCCAGCTGACAGACGACTCATGGAATCTCTTTACCAAGTGGAAGGCCGCTTATGGTGTGCCCGGCTCTCCTCCCTTGGACCTCACCTCAGACTCAGTGGATTAACATCTAGGTCCCATCGTTCACATCAATCTGGGCGGCCAAGAAGTTGTTATTCTTAACACTTTCGAAAGCGCCGCAGAGCTCCTCGAAAAGATATCCGCGATATATTCGGACAGACCCAGTTTCTTGGTGGCGCGCGGAATTCTTACTGAGGGTCTCTTCATCACTTTTGTCGGATATGAGACTCTGTGCGCAGTTTGTCAATGCTATGTATCCCTCTGATATATTCAACAGCTGGCGGAGGATGCGGAGAGCAACGCAGCAAACTTTCCGGAAAGATGGCGTCAAGGCCTTCTGGAACATCCATCAGGCGGAAGCCGCCGTCCTGGCCAAAGGCCTGATCGAGAGCCCGGCTGAGTGGGATTCGCATTTTCAACGGTGAGCTAACAAACTCCACAATAATGAGACTTGATGCTCATTATTGTTGCGGCAGCGCGCTGGCCTCCACGCTGATGTCGGCCACTTACGGTACCCCCATGTTGAAAACCCATCATGATCCTGCCATCGCCAGCATTGACTTTCCCTCTCTCAAGCCCGGTGCCGCGCGTGACGCTTGGCTGAAGCAGTTCAGCGCGACGATGGCACCGTGGTCCGTTCTATTCGTGTATTGATCGTCCGCTGATGTGACTAATCGTCGTTCTTTTTTTCGTGGTGTAGGCGGCTGTACGGTGAGAGCAAGCTTGGGAACATCATCGTTTCAAATTACTTCGCCAAGACGCATGCGGATGTCCTTGTCTCCTGCTCGCTGCACCCCGGCTCGGTGCGCACTGATCTGCAGAAGTACGCTCACTTCTCCGCTCCCGGTTTGATTGGATAATACCGCTGACGATTGGCTGGCAGACACCTGCCAGGGTGGTTCCAGCGCCTCTTGGACTGGGCACTCCCCGGCCCAGCGTGCGTGTTGTTTTCCTTCTTCTCTTCCGTTGGTTTAGCGCATGATTTGATTTGGTTTTAGTATCGGCGCATACACGCAGCTCTGGGCGGGCACGACCGCTCGCCCCGCGGAGATCACCGGCCAGGTACGCACTTTCTTTCTCCGCTGTTCGCCTCAGTCTCGAGTGATATATTAATCTACGGCCTTCTACGGCTGGCAGTACCTGGTCCCATATGCGCGCATAGGCACGGCGGACCCGCTCGCGGCCGGCAGTGCGCTCGAGAAGGAGACGATCGCGTACTTGGAGGAGCATGTGAAGGGGTTTTAAGGTCGAGTGAGCTGTTGTCGTCGTTTCTTACAATGAGCTTTGTTTCAAATCTTACGTGGACTATAGCAGAGTGACCTACAAATCCGGGAAAGCTTCATTTCGAGAAAGCTGAACTGTCAGCTGAAACTTGACATGAGTGGCCTGCGGATTGGCTGCGAATCCAATGAATTTCTTGTTGCATTCCAATGGTAATCAAAGCTGTTAATTTAGCTTCGGCTATCCCTGTATGTGTAGGTGGAATTATGCGACCGGTCCCACTTGGAAACGCCGGTGTTGGAAGATGTGCATGCCTTCTGTGTCATTCTGTGTCTTTCTCTGGCATGCCATTGCTTCCGGCAAGTCAATGGCAACTATCGGTTGGCTATCGGTAACCTAACCTTCAATCCATCCCCTTTGGGCAGGCCCCGTGTTTGACATCTGCGTTTTCCCCTCTCCCGTATGCGTGCCTTCCGACAACGAGACTGGCCCCAAACCAGCCTCGGGGGCGACGATCCTATAGAAAGCAACGAAGGAGGAGTGGACTTCGTCTCTGACCCCTCAAAATGTAATACTCATTCTCGCTTCAAGACTCTCCGCCCCGCCCCGCCTGCTGTCCCGCGCGGGATTTTAGTCAGTTCTTATCCGAATGCCAGTTTTTGGTGGGCGGGCATTTTATTGATTGCTGACCCCGCAACCGCCCGCTCCCTTGAACTTCGACGGGTACGTCCCGTGTAAGTTCTGTGTCGGCATAATCGACCGCCCCGCCCTTTCCCCGCCGCATTCGCTTAGTGGTACACAATCGTCTCGTTCAAAAGGCGCTGCAAGAAAGGTCTCTTATTTCTCACTCCTGTCCTCATCCCCCAACTCCAACTCGATCCTCCATTCTGATTCAAGCAAAAATGTACCAAAACGGTTAGTCTGCTTGCTACCTCTCATGATGGGTTGATCTCATTCGCGTTCTTGGGGCCCCTTAGCGACCATCCTAGATGAATCTTCCTTTGGCAAAGCCCAATACAACGACGAGGATTATGATGTGGAATGGACGATCGACTTGGGCTCCGGCGGCGAACAGTCGGCGTGCCCGACACCTCAAATTCCGCAGATCAAGTGCCCCGTCCCGTACCGGGCGTATCGACCGCCGCGCAGCGCTCTCATCATGCCCAGGGAAGCAGAGCTTGACTGTGGCATCTGGTACACCTACTTTCCTCCCTTGGCACCAGCTCCGCCACTTACACTTGTCCCTCTCAGCTTCGAACTCGCTGTGGTGCCGGTCCGCACACTTTGCTGCGCGCATCTCTTCTGTGCTGAGCACCTCGATGCCGTGCGCCTCCTTCCTCTTTTATCCGTGCTTCTGGACTGAGATAAACAATCTCTAGTGGCTCTACGGACCCAACTCCGACGGGCTCTGCCCCGCGTGCTGTGCGCCCGCCCCCGAGAAAGAGCGGGGCCTCCTCGCGCTCGGGCACCCCGCACTCCATTCCCTCGTCTTGCTTACGCCCCCGCCCTCGCCCTTTCCCTCGCGCTCGCCTTCTCCGTCCCTCTACTCCTCCGGCTCAGACTGCTCCACCTCCTCGTACCCATACACGCCCTCCACCGAGTCCTCGTCCTCAGACTCAGAAGAAGAGGACACGACATACTTCTCCGTCCCTGCGCTTGCGCACGCGCGCGCGCTGGAAACGTGCCGGCAAGCCCCGCACCAAGTCAGCAGCGCGGTCGGGATGCGCGGGGGCCTAGGCAGCCTCGCGCGCCTCGTCTGGTTGCTTGTCGTTGTGGCGATATTGGCGAGGCGAGAGCGGTGGGCGGCTGAGTGACCGGTTCCCATTCATATCCATCCTCCCGTTCACCTTTCTTCCCATCGTGTGCCATATGTGTTGATGCCCGTGTCCTTGTACCTGTACCTGTACACCACCCTCCGTATATCCATCTAGAGTAATAATAAAACTACGAGATCACAAGGCGACGTTGGATCAGCGGAACATCATCTCACTGAATGATCCGTGAGCGCATTGGTATGCGGTAATATAAGAATGAGAACGGACAGGGTGAGCTTGATATATTCATAGAATGGATTTATCCATCGCAGTTTGGCCTCCTGGTGCATTATCCTAAGCATCTCTCTCCGTCGCCAAGTGTTTCAGCAGCTGCACCTTTGACTCGCCGCAACTGCACAGCGCGGATGGGAACAATCGCGCAGATTTTTCTAGCCAGTGATGTGATCGCACTGCACCCCCCAGCATGTATTCAGCGAGAAAACCGGGTAGTTAGCATATTTGGAGGAATGTCTGTTCAAGTTTGGCTGACTGCATGCCGAGGTACGGTGAGATACATAGGATTTCTTCGGGCAGATGAAAATGCTGGATGGATTCGCGTTTTGTAACAGAGCAGTGGATTTAGAAGAGCGGTGAACACAAATTGAAAAGGTTGAAATCGAAGATCGTGGGAATGTCTCGGAAAAGACCGAGGATCAGCGAAGCTGCTGAAAGCTTGAAGTTGAATCGCAACCTCCTCCTGCCTTTCTCTGCGTGTAGCTTGTCCTTTGGTTTATCTATTGGTGAAATTCTCAAGTTCGAGTCTGGTTTGACGTCCACTAAGGTGGGTCGATCTTCGGAGTGGAACCGGAAGGCTTAGTTTTAGTGAAACGCGGATAGTTCACACACCCCACAGACCGCCGTCTTGAGGCGCTGTTCAATGCTCATATCGGGCCCAAATGTCTCGATCCCCTTGGTTTCCCGAGTATAAAAGCTGGTATTATTGTCCGTCAACCTCAGGGGGGCCGTGGCGGCGGGTGGTCGTCGGGGCGACCCGGTCGAGCAGGCGGTGGTGGTGCTCGAACAGGGTCACTGGCTGGGGCTGGGGGGTGGCGGAGTCGGAGGCAAAGACGGCGAGCAGGGCCAGCACAGGGTTCCGGGATCTCTCATCAGCCTACATCAACCTCAACTCAAACTCCGACAACTCACGTTCTTCGACGTCGACCTCCTTCCACGACCTTTGAACCAACCAAATGTTGTACTACCCATCATGACAGATAATTTACAAGGGCCTGATCCCGCATTGCGGAAGACCAGCTCTGGGGCACGGCAGCGACAAACGCCGCTCTCAACACCTGTATCGTGCACACCTCAGAGTCTTCTCGGGTTTTCACCGGGTTTCAAGTGGGCGCTTTGACATTACACAATTTTATATAAATAGTTGGATTATAGATTTTCCATCTACATGTATTGTTACTCTTCGCGATCTCCTCTTTGAATGGATTGGAGAACTCATGTCGCCCTTCGTATGCATCGCACTTGACGCTGATCTTCGGCAAATTTTTCAAATACCCATGAGTCTTCAAGCTCAAGGTTTCATGTGCTGAGCTTAAGCTTAATCGGCCAAAGGATGCGTGAGTTTACCTTGTGAAATTTTATCGCATACAAAAGAACTGGGAAACCAAGGGACATTAACGATGGTTTGACACGTAATTTCCTTGCCCAGCCGCCGCCTCCTCCTGGTGTGGCCGGAATGCGGCGATTATGTGGTACAAGTCTTCAGAAAGGAATTGACGCATTCTTCCGTATCCCTCCGTATCCCTTTACGCCTGCGAACGTTCGAGGAACTAGGTGTAATAATTAAAATGTGTAAATTACATATTCAATACATGTGTGGAACACAATTTCCAAACAATTTCGCAAACATTTGCAGTTCGAGAGGATGATCATAATTTGTGTTTGAGTTGTTTCTGGCCCTCCTTGCGGACCTGAAAGTGGCGCAGCGGCGCGCGACAAGTCGCAGGGATGGTGGCTTCAACATAGTCACCGGACAATTTCAAGTCGGGGAAAAGGTATGAAGCCGGAGTCCGACGGAATTGCAAGGGGGTTCTGATCTGTGAATAAAGGAACCGGTGTCGGTTTCTAAAAATTTCGCCCTCGGGCTGAACCAACCAACTACGTAATACCCCCATAAGGGAATTTATCACGTGCTGAGTCACCTGCCCACTTAAATCTGTGTTCAGCGACCAATCCACGGCACTTGGGTCATTGGTTTGGTCACGAAGATCAGTGAAAACTCTCATCTGAATCCATCCACCAATTCTTTGTACACTAATTAGCCTATAAGGTACTTTATTTCCCAACCTAGCGGTGTTTGCCAGCGCACACACCTCACACAACCTTAGCAATATTTTGCTTCACCCACCGGGCTTCCCTAGTCTCATACACAGCCCCTCATGACATCCCGTTCCGGGAACCCTGTCATGAGGGTCTGGGCCGTAACCAGCTACATAAGCGGACATGTGCGTCTCACACTAGGACCCCGGAACACCGCCACCATCAGTGCTTATCAGACCACTCCGGACGTCGTCCCCCGCCGCCGTATCGCGCCCCGCTCGCCCACCGACGCGTCGTTTAGCCTCCTGTACTGTGCTTGAATACTTTGGTGGTCAATACAACATCTTTTCCCTCATGTCTCGCAATTACGGCCTCAGACATCACTCAATCGAGCTCCAGGATAGCGGGATGGAGACAGAAGAAGACGCAGTGAGCTCTCCAGGGCCTCACACCTCTCCATATCTCCCACCAATCGATCTCGGGGCTCCGCCCAATATCTCTTTCATGGAACTCGATGCCGACATCTTGAATGATGACAACGATACAGCATATCAATCGTCGCCTCCTCCAGTCCAACGCCGCACGGACGAAGAGAAGGCAGCCGAGATTCTCGGGGCCATGAGATCCTTCTCTAGATTTTCACTTCAGAAGTTCTTGGAGACAGTCTTCACCTCGGAAGATCCTGGCATAAAGAATTCGGCAGGTGCCTTCTATCGCGATGGCGGGGCAGTTTCCTTGATGGATATCTGGTTCAAAGGCGACGGTGGACTCCGAGATTTGAGGTCTGACACCAGCCAGTGGATTATGCAGACTGCCGGTGCTATAGGAGCAAAGGAGTTGAGCCATTTAACAGACCGGGCAGCCCAAGGCCCGCACTACGAAGTTGCGAAGACTCTTCGTATAACCACCCAGGGAGTCAATGTCCAGCTTGTGACAGACTTTCGGTTGCGCAATCTTACACGCACCTATGACGCTGTTCTCCCCAACGTCGGGCGATTTTTGAAAGCAATTATTGGGAAGGAAAATGTGTCGACCGCACCAGGTACTCGCAACGTTGATGATGTAAGTCTGGTTTATTATACTATAGAAGAAGGCTGATAATATTTGGGTATAAAGGGACGTACTTTGATGACTTCCATGGCACTCAATCTCAGGAGCCGGCGCTCGAACCTGCACCAAGTTATTAACAGCTTCATTTTCTGGGACAATAAAATGCCGAAGCGACTTGTGCAGGCAATGAATCATCTAGCTGTCTCAACCTCCTACCAGTTCCGCACAGAATCTGTGACCCATCTCACTGCAGACTCGAATCGAATCTCGCGCATTATAGCGGCTGATCCGTCAAAATTAAAAATGATGCCCTACGACAACTTCAACTGGATGACTAGAGTTTGGGAGGCCGCCGCAACCCATGGGAATGTCAAACATGACCAGGTTTCCGCGCTTTTGGTAATTCTCAATATACCACCAGCTCTCCAGACAATGCCAGCGGAAGAACTGGCCAGTGTTGCACGCTTTGAAGAGGCCGCAGGGTTGCGCCACAGATTACCAGCTCATCAATCTTTGGCCGAGATCGTGCCCGGCAGAGAAGATCAACAGATTTTCCGCAAGAACAGCATTAAACATATTGGCTTCATTCTTTGCAAACAGATCAAGGAATGGTCAAGTTTTCGATCCCGCCTCGGCATATTTCTTGACCCCAAAGCCATCCCCGCACATGTCACTGAACTTTATTATCTCCCGACATTCGACCAAGAACAGGGCTCCACTCGAGGAAACATCCTGGTCCTCGAGCATTATTTCATTGATTTCCTACGGATTCCTAAACCCGTCTTCGAAAGGATCATGTTTTTTGTGCTGGGGGATAGACTCACAACCAGCCGCGACCGGGCAGCTCAAGACCAACGGGCGCTCGACCGGTCTAGCTTTCGTTCCGATCACCTGTCGAGCATCGCCGTAACCAGCGGCCTCATGCACGAATGCCTAAATTTCATCGAGAATGTGGGAAAGAATTAATACACGAATATTTATGGCGAAGACCGTACATTACAGTGAAAAATCAATTATGCCCTCTCCGGGGCCAAGCTTCAGTTGTGTCGCTGTCATTTTGCGTCTTTTGCGAGCTGGTGGGGCTAGAATAAGATCCCAAATGTCGGGAGCACGTTCCACTGCTTCGGTCGGGGGCAAGGGAGGCGACGGCATTGCTACCGGGCCATGGACATCTGAAAAAATCGACTTGACAGCTTCAAGGAGGGGTGGAGTGAGTTCAGCCCAGTGTACAACACCGTGAACCAAAGGGAAGAAGTCGTCGACCGAATCAATGCTGCCTGCATGCTTGGCAACGGTGTCCAAGTCCGAGTTGGGGATGAGAGAAGTCGGGCCATAGCTAGGCCAGTCGTCGCGCCAATGGCTCTTCCAATGCTGTAAGCGCCACTGAACAAGCATCTGGTAGATTTCTTCTGTCTCCTCTTCGGTCGTTCGAACGTTAGCACGATCAGGAGCCGTCGAGGGGGCTGGGTCAACGGCGATCCACTCGTACTCGACTCCGGGAAGCAAGGAAGGAAGGCAGCGGTAGCACTGGCCGCAAGTGTCTGCTGTATCCCGAGGTGGATTTTCAAGCCAGCGGTCGAAAATAAATTCGCAGCATTGCTCCGACTGGATGAGCTCGATCAGTGCAGGATCCTCGTTACCGGCGTCATCGACAGTAAGATCTCCTTCAGCCGTCATCTTTTTCTCCGGCATCAAGTACATGACAGCGGTCTTGTCCTTGCCTCGTCCACCCCGACCTTTCCGTTGGCCGACTTTTGCTAGTGTTACCCCGCTGCACAAGAACTGGATAATGCGACAAACGTCGCTGAAATTCATGCCCGCCCCAATTTTCTCCGAGCCGAGAAGGAACTGTGTGCGGCCATGCCGAAAATCCTCGAGGCATATACGTTGATGCTCCGCAGACAAACCAGCGTGAATAATATCGACAAGATGAGCGGGGAGTCCCGCTGCAGCTAGACGAGCCAGGAGCCACCAGAACATCTTCGTCAACAGCTCCAGATCATCGGCATAGATGATAGTTTTTGCGAGATCCGCCACACGGGCACCGGCAGGGACAAGGAAATTCAGATCTTTGAAGCTGTTCTGGGGGTAGTGCAACGGCAAGATGACCGTGCTGAGCTCCGGGCGGTAATTTCCGTAATTGAGGAGGGTATAATTCGATTTTAGCCCGGCGTACGTGACGAGGGAGCGCTGGTACGCAAATGGACAGGTTGCAGAGATGGTGACTAAGGGAGTCTCGTCATCGAAGAAGCTGCGAAGACGGTACGCGCGCGAGTACGCAGGTCGCCACCCGTGTGATTCATGAACGAGATGAGCCTCGTCCATGTACAGCCCCGAAACTCGGCGGCGCCAGGCCTCCGAATGCAGTAGCCGCGCGAACGAGGGCCCCTCGATCATCTCAATACATGCATATATCACCATCTTGTCCCCGTTCGCAGCGAGCTCGAAATCCCGAGTGTGATTCTGCTCGGAGTAAAGGAATATGGACGAGACGCCCTCGCCGTGATTACTAAAAATAATTATTCAGTTGTAAGTCAAAAAGAAGTGGTGGTTACGCACTTTGACTCCCCCTCACACCCGAGACTGGTATACGGTGTGATCACTAACGAGATCCCCCCATTCATGGCATGTAACGGGAGGACCCAGAGCAAAGATTTCCCGCAGCCCGTGGGTCCAACAGCACATACATCCCCGCCGCCGCTAACCACAAGATTCGAGCACTCTATCTGGAGTGGTCGCAGATGTCCATCCGCGGGAATTAGCTTCACTCGTCGCGCGAGCACGTCCCATTCCGTCCTTGACAGCTCATCAAGATGTCCTAGGGTGTCTCTGTCGATAATCGCGAAGGCTCGCTGCCGTTTGTGCCCGGTCTTCTGAAGCTGGTACGGTGTGAATGATGGTTCTTTTGGCGTGATTTCGTAGCCGTTCCGGAATTGTTTTTGATTAGATTTGTCGGTGAAGGGGGTTCGGAAAGGTGTATCATTTGCTGGTATAGACCGTGAGGCGGGATGCGGGACTGGGGTGGTAGGGATGATGGTAGATGTCGTTTTATTGTGTATCCGCACCGGGGGCCATGACCGAGCCGAGGTCGTGTCTTCCGGCATATTAAACGTGTATTAGAGCATAATAAAGTGCATGGGCGAGTTTCAGGTCGAACGACGCGTCGGTGGGCGAGCGGGGCGCGATACGGCGGCGGGGGACGACGTCCGGAGTGGTCTGATAAGCACTGATGGTGGTGGTGTTCCGGGGTCCTAGTGTGAGACGCACATGTCCGCTTATGTAGCTGGTTACGGCCCAGACCCTCATGACAGGGTTCCCGGAACGGGATGTCATGAGGGGCTGTGTATGAGACTAGGGCTTCCCGAAGCCATCGAAAGTAGCGGGGATTGTCGTTATCGAATTTGATTTCCTTGTGATTTTACAAGTTGTTTATCCATGATATGCCGCGCCCGCATCCGAATTGGGTGATTTCACCGGTATTGGTGCGATATTGCATTGAATAAAGGTCAGAGGGCTATGCGTGGAGGTCTGTATGCTCTGAGATACCAATATGACCTGTTTCCAGCCAAAAACAAGATGGTTCCCAGAAATAAAAAATCGGCCTGGCAGCTGAACCAACCGACCGACACCTGGTCCGGCATTCACAGACCGGCACCCCCTTGCGGAATTGATCCGAGATGATCCCCTCACAGTCACAGATTGGTCACAACTTCCTCTTGCCTCCTCCCTTGCTTCCTCCCCAGCGCACCCGTCGTACGCCGAGGCTGTTCGGCCTTGCGTGACTCACTGCACTGTAGCCATCCATACGGACTAGTCAATAGTCGAGGAGCCGTCTTTGCCACCGTTAGCAAGGCCAGCGACTCGGACTTGGATATGGCGTTGATGACACGTCAGAGATATGTATGGAATTCGAAGCACCCGGCGACTCATTATTATGCTGGTAATTCTCGCGCCCTCCCCTCGTATATCCGCTCTCAACCGCACCGCCGTGCACTTTCTCCCCCGGCGATTTTTTGAGCACCGGACATGCAATGAAGACGGTATATAACATGCCCTCAAACATTCGCCACCCCCATCCCCCCTACGAATGTTGTACGCTCTAAGAGCGACTCCAAGGGGATCTGGTGTCGGCGTATGCGCCAAGTATAGTCGCAACTTCGAGGTCCCGCCGTCGGAGCTCGAATCGCGATGCCCGGGTTTCATTCGCCGCCGTGGAGAACGGAGCCTAGTACTCGCAGGTAGGAAGCTATTCTAGTCGTCCTCCTCTACTGACTTGGGTTTTAGTAGTGTGCCACTCGCGCGACCCTGCACCTTTAAATTTCCGTCTTAACTAACCCTCCGCATCCCTCTTCCTCTCGCCAACACAATGCAGTCGTGACTGTTCTGCGCTTCAAGCTCTCGTCTATTACCGACGCATCTGTGACTAGCTGTGCTTAATGGTTATTTGCTTGGCACCATGAACTGTTCTCCAAGGCCGCCCGGTCCCCACCCGCTATACAGTCGTCGAATGTTAGGGAAAGCGGCAGACCCCGCCATCTCCCGCCAGGAATACGTTGGGCACCTTGAAACACAGAATTCCCAAACTTAAGCGGTGCAAAGAACCTAAACTCGCCCTAGAACCACAGCTGAGTTGTATAGGAGCACAGAAGGCAAGACATAGAGTTATTTCCGCCTGAATACACGCGGCGCGCTCTGGTGCGACCCGGGTATGCAGCCGAGAGGATTTACTGGTTAGGAAAGCCCAGGAGACCGAACCACGAGGGCAGCGTGAAACTTTGGTTTGAAAAGGTACCACAAATCCAGAGAATTACGTGCCAGCGCGGCGCGACATTGGCGCCTCGTGGAAGGAGCAGATGAGCCACGTGGCCATATCCGTGATCGCCGGTAGGCCGAGTGGCTGCCGAGACTTCAACATCCCGATTCGGCAGGCGCCCTTTGCAGAGAACCGCCATGTCGGTTTTGGCGCTAGCTTTATCCACTGCGTCGGCCACCTTCAAATCTCATATAATACAACTCTGGCGCCTCCGTATTCTTCCTTTGGCCTTCTTTCTCCGCCTCTCGCGCCCACAATGCTCCAACGGCACTTACTCGCAGAACGATGTTTTCATGTGCAAGCGAGCTCCTCGGCCCAATCACGGAGTTATCAGGTCGAACCTCTCTAACTCGTATCTCCGCCGCTCTGGTGAAGCCACGATGCTCGCAGAAGTAGACAGAAGTGCGCAGAATCGCGCGATAATCAATTTTATTCGCACCGCGGAGATTGAGAAGCGGTGCGGAGGAAGGGTAATAGATGACTCTGGGATTCTCAAGAAAGATTTCATTTGATCGAGGCTTCCGCTTCCTGAGAAGGTGCGTGGTCAAGTCGCCGCATTTGCGCCTACCTCATGTGTTTCCCCCAGACAAGATATATTGAGCTCCTCGAGGAATCGTACGACTCCCTCCGCGCTCCGCCGTGTCTTCCTGGCGAACTCCACGACTATGCGACATACTGGGAATTTATTTCCCGGCAGATCCTCCACGCAAGGTCCGTCCGCTGGGACAACCAGTAGTACGTGCTCAACCCTATTCAGTCCGACTCCCTCGATGATCTTTTACAGGTTTCATTCGCCTCCTCTAACTAAATCTCCCTCATTGACCTTCGCTTCGACCACCGGCCTTCAACAGAGGTTCGAAACCGCCCGCCAACCCCGTCACTATGCCCCTCCGCCTAGCCGATCTTTTTCCTGCAGGCCGAAACTATACCCGTCCAATCTTCTCCGCTGGATGACGTTTCTCACTTCAGATGTATGTCCTGCAGTCCTCGCCCTTACGGCTCTGACGATCTCCTGCAGGGTTATTCACTGCTACATCCATCGTCGCCCATTCTCGTACCGCTCGACATTGCTCGCCCTCGCGCTCTGAATTATTAATAAGCCGTTATTATGCCCGTACCGCGCCTCCACGCCGCCGTCTCACGTCGCCGTGCTCTCCCGCCACCCTGCTGGGCCAACTCGACATTCCATGCGCACGCCCGGACTAAGTTATAATTCTCGATATCCCCGTCCCCGCACGAGTCCGCGGCGAAACTGTGGTGCGCGACCTTCAAGATTCTCTTAGGACGCCAGAATCCTCGCGCTCATGTGCCTGTTGTTGCCTCTCGACTCCGTGCCGGACGCTGATGTCGCGCTGTGCTCCGCGCACGAAGTCTGCTCGGGTTTAGGTCCTCTTGGGCGCCCTGGTTCGCACGACTCGCCCTCCAGACACCGAGGCTATGGCGCTGTAATGTGGATTTGGATTCCTGCGTTACAGGGCTCCCCTTCGCTGTCTCGCCTCTGCTTCCCTCGGCCCGCATCGTCCGCAAGATCCGGCATACGTCTTCGCTCTGGTCGCCTACAACAGCAACTGTCCTAACCAACTCCGCATCCCCCGGGGCAATCAACCTAACAAATGTTCTGCTCTACCCCCGACTTGAAAATCTTCGCGCTCGTGTTGCAGTGCCGTTGACTGCCTTTCGACTGCGGGCTGGACTCTGACGCCACGCCGTATTCCGCGCGCGAAGATGTTCGGGGTGATCCTTATTTCTGTATTTCCGCCGTCCTGAACACCAATCGCCCACGCTCCAGACGCCGAGACTGCGACTCCACGAATTCGATTCCTGCGCTGGAGGGCTCCCTCCCTTCCGCTGACTCGGGCCTCTGCTTCCCTCGCATCGCCTAGTCCGCAAGATCCGCTGCGTGTCTTCGCTCTGGTCAACTATAAGAACAACTCAGCGCCTATCTCCGCATCCCTCAGAGCAATCAACCTAATAAATATTCTACTCAGCTCCTTCGGTGCGTATTTGTCTTTCCCCCCATATTCGCGATTAAATTCCGCCGCTGACTTGAATGTAATGTAGGCATGCGTCCCCGCCGACTCGACTCGACTCCTGCACTGATTGACCTGAGCCTGCGAAATGTGTGTATGCTGGGGTGCACCGTGATGCGCTCTTTGGCGGGTTGATTACAGGTAACATTTACTAATACTGCTGCTGGAACAGCTTCCTATGATCATCTCTGAGTCTTACTCGGCCACCGAGGGTCTTCAACATATTTAACCTCTCGACATCCGCATCATCTAATCTCTGCCTGGCTCGCGCCCGTTAAGTGCCCAACGAACGAACACCGCAGCTAGGAAGGCTCATTTCGCTCACTTCGGCGCTGGGTCCTGTTTCGTATTGATTTACTTACAGTTACGCGGCCGGGCTGTGGCCAGGTCGGAATACATCTTTCTTGTTTAAATCCCCGTTGTTTTCGTGCTTCAGTCGATCTTTGTAGCTCACGGGACTCGCGTGAGCAGCCAGACTTTATGGGTTTCTCTCCTCCGACTTGCACGAAGACTCGCTGCGGCACGGAATCCCCCGAGGACTTGAAGCTTCGATCCATGTTACTTGACCTATTTGGTCTCTCTGGCTCGCGGTTCATTTCATTTCACTTATTCCTCAAGTAACCCTGCTAGTACGGAGTCCTTTCCTCTCGCGCACACGCGCACTTGGGCTCTGGGTTAAATTTACGTTCGTAGTCTGCCTTGCCCACCTGGATCCGCTTTCTTTGCACTCACTTAGTTGGGCAGTGTTGCGCACAAGACGGGCGCGCGCGGCGTGCAATTGAGTCTAATTTGGTGGCAGACCACCGTAATTGTAAGTATGGGTACTACGAGGTAGGCCTGGCGTTCCATTCGCCGGGGGGGTTATTTTCGGGTGAGTAGATTCGGTAGTACACTGGATGACCAATTGAGTGAACGCACGGGCGGAGTGAGTGACGAGGGCGAAGGTGCGGACTCGGAGCGAGCGGGGAAGTGCGGGACGCAAGCGGCGCCGGCACGGCAGAACTTGGTGCGCGAAGATGAGCGGCTGTACAATCTGCGCGACGCGGCGGGGGGATGAAGAGAAGCGCGTGCACCGAGGACCGCAGGACATCGCTCGAGTCGGGATGTAGCTCACACGGCGCGATCTCGCATCCTCGCGCACATGGACAGGGAGGGAAAGGACCGAAGGAGGGGATGTATTGAGTGCAGTAGGGAGTACAGCGGGTATGTAGAAGTAAGAATGCGAGTGAGGAGATGTCTCGCGGCGCGCCGTGGTACACGGGCAAATGAGGTGCCTCGAGGCGCGCGGAAGGACGTCGGCGCAAGTCGCACGGGGGAGCGGACGGGCGGACGGGCTTGGGACGGCGGCAAGGATGACACCAGTGCGAGAAAAGAGAAGAAGAGAAGAGACACACCCTCGCACTCCATCGTCGAGCTGTCCCTTCTTTCTGGGCGCCCGGCGCGCACGGAGCACGGTGTCGAACTCGGCTTGCAGCGCCGCCGGCTGCGCCTTTGCAGTCACGAGCTGGGCATTGGCGCCCGCTAACTGCGCCGGCGCGGAGAGGAGGTCACGATGCTGAGATGCTCGATGACGACGCGACCTTGGACTCGAGACGCGTGGTGGGCCGCTCGGAATCCTGGCTGCGTGCAGACTCGAGGGTGGTGAGGCGCTTGTGGAGGGTCCGTGATGACGTCGGACGTGACGACGGAGGCCGATGCGGCAGCAGTGGACCCCGACGCGGGCGGGGAGACCGCCGCTGACGCCCGCAAACGAGGGCAGAAGGCAATTGGAAGAAGCAAGGGTACGTGTCCACCGGATCGCGGGCCTGATCTCCTCCGATCTTCTCCGTTTACTGACCGTACTTCCGCGGTCGCCACCCGCCAACTTCACAACTTCCAAAGTACCAAGATGGCAAGCGCACAAGCGGAATGCACACAACGCTCTTAATGCTCAACTACAATGTTCTTCTCTTGCTTCTCGCGTCCTGAAATCCATTTATCGCCGCACCTTCATCGCAATAACGGAAATTGCTGCCCTGCTACGATTTCCATTGCCCATCATCCTGGTGTGCACACACGTGGGGAGTGAAGGGGCGGCACTGATTTCACGGAGGAAAACATACCGGATCAGAGAAAAATCCTGATTTCTGCAAGGTTGGAGGCTGCGCAACAGGGCAGAGCTCATATCAATAAACAATGGAGACAACAATGGTAGAACAATGAGCCATTGAACAATGGGGACATCAATGGGTACAATGCGCAATGGCGCACTGGATGAACAATGGTGGGGGTCACGTGGTTTTACGTCAAAACACATCAAGACGCGTCGTAACACACTCCGAACGTGTTTCAGCCAGCGGGTACTTTGGGAATGCACAGCTGTTGAAAGGCCGAGGAAACTGTCCTGGGTTGGGCAAAACTCCTCACGAAATAGGCTGAGGGCCTTGTTACGGAAAATTAGGACCTATAACTTATGGGTGTGGATGATTATTTGGTAAAGATAAACAGTTGTAGTATAAAAGGGATGTAGATGAAGAACAATTTTTACGCCCGGGTTACACCGCTCTCTCTCTTTCTCTCTGTGTGTCTTACAGGAACGGAACAGAATGAATTTGGGCTTTGACTTGGTCGGATTACAATCTTTGCTCTCAAGACTTATGCAAACTACTTACTGAATTCGCAACTGTCATATATTTTGACAGGAACCTCCCGAACTTGTGTGCGACTTGTGTTGTTGGACTCGGACTCGTTAGTTGGAAGGATTTGGAACGGATTGCTGCTGGACAGCATTTTAGTTGATTGGTTTGGGGTGGTTGTTTAGGATTTTCAAGTTCAACACACACCAAGCGCTTCAGGAGGGAGTTGAATCTTACGCCCTGATCCAAGCTGTTATTATATTACTGTCGACTCGAGCCTGGCCTGTTCGATCTTCGCCTATTGCTTTCGTATCCGCACTCACGCCTATGGGTCAACTGATGGGATTTAAGCAGGCGCATTTCGGAGGAAGGAAGGCCCAGAGGCGCAGGGTGTGCACCTGCACTCTTTAGGTCGACATTAAAGTAGGAGGAGCTAGTTCGCCTGGGCTGTGTGATATTGCCTATTGTTTTTGTATTCGCGCTCCTGACAGTTGTTCAACTAGGAGGAGGAACTCGGTCCCATAGATGCGCGGTGTGTACCTGCACTCGTTCACCGGAGGACATGAAAACAGCAAAGCAAGAATGGCTTGTTCAACTCGATCCTGGGCCCTCCTCTGTCTAAGGTTATAGCTTTTTTGTTCACATTCGCGTGAGTAGCTCAACTAGTGGAATTTAATAATAACATTGACTCCATAGCAAAGAAAGCCCAGAGGTGCACGACAAGCATCCGCTTTCCTCAAAATGGCAAACAGGTGATTAAGCAGAAGGAGCTCATTCGACTTGAGCCTGGGCCATCAATTCCTCTGACCATTTTTTCGTGCAGTTTGATTATTGAATGCACCTAAGCAAGTGAGTACAGTAGGAAGGAAGGCCCAGAGGTGTGGGGTGCACACATGCATTCCTTGTTTTGTCGAGAATTGGCGAACATATATGTGAGGGGGCAACATTTGAACCACTGGCACTCATATAACATCTTCATTTTCATTCATTACTTTCGGCCGAGTTCGATATATGTATACCATGCCGGGAAATATGGCTAGATGTGCTTGGAGGCTTGAGGACCGTTCAAATGTAGAAAAGGTATCCATCTGGAGGCCGACTCTGCTTACCTTATTGTGGATTCCTTGCTCAATACAATTTTACATATAGACTGGTATGGTCGACGTTCAGGAAAGTTGGGAAAACAGAAAGGTAACTATTTGTATCACGTATTTCGACAAATAAATCGATGACTTTATCTCGGCTAGAATTCCAAACCTGGGAGGCAAACAGGCCGGTATCACTGAAGGACACTAGCCTCAGCACCATGATCAATGAGGAACCGAACCACCGACTCATGGCCATTCTGTGATGCAGCCTGAAGCGCATTTCCATAGATCCCTCCCTGTGCATTCACATCTGCACCCTTCTTGATGAGGAGCTGAATCACTGACTCGTGGCCATTGTGTGATGCAGCTTGAAGGGCATTTCCAAAATGTCCTCCCTGAGCATTCACATCTGCACCCTTCTCAATGAGGAGCTGAACCACCGACTCGTGGCCACTGCATGATGCAGCCTGAAGGGAATTTCCAAAATGTCCTCCCTGGGCATTCACATTGGCACCCTTCTTGATGAGGAGCTGCGCTACCGACCCATGGCCTTCTGTTGATGCAGCCTGAAGGGCATTTCCAAAATACCCGCCCTGTGCATTCACATCCACACCCTTCTCAATCAAGAGCTGAACCATTGATTCATGGCCATGCACAGATGCAGCCTGAAGGGCATTCCCCAAATACCCTCCCTGTGCATTCACATCTGCACCCTTCTCGATGAGGCGCTGGACCACTGACTCATGGCCATTCAGTGATGCAGCCTGAAGGGCATTTCCGTAGTCCCCTCCCTGAGCATTTACATCTGCACCCTTCTCAATCAGGAGCTGAACCACTGACTCATGCCCATTCTCAGAGGCAGCAGTGAGAGGATGCCCATAATAATCATCCTGGGACTTTATTTTGACACCTGCATCAATGAGCAATTGAACCAGGTGAGTATGACCATTAAATGAGGCTGCACATAGAGCAGCATCCATGTCCTTTGGTGCTATTCCCTGGGCCAACAATTGTCTCATTGTTACTTCCAAGTCACATGCTGCTGAGATGCATAGAGGTGGGAAATAGTAGTCTTCGGGAATCCCCTTCCATGGAACTGCATCATTCCAGATCCTGATAAATCTGGAGGCTCCAGTGAGAAAGGCCACGAGCTTGTCTTGAAGAGAGTCTTCTGGGTCTCCTTTGGCATGTGTGAGACAGTACTCAGCATATTTGAGAAATGGATGTGCTATAAGGAGGTCCACCCGTTTTTGGTGCTCCCGCCATTGTGGTAGAACTTCAAATTGTGGGAAGGAGAGGTATGTCAGACAGGTGGATACAATCATGCTATGTGCCAATGGAAATCGCTCTGATTGGATGCTGTCCAAATAGTCCTGTGTTGTATAATGAATAAGTCGGACAACAGCCACTGAGTCATCCACAATGATCAACCCAGCACATGCAGACAAGATGATGTCCACATCCAGAAGATTGTCCATATCAAGGAATGTGGATTCAGGTTCAATGGCCAGTGCTTCCTGCAATTCTGCAACAGACAGTGGCCTCTTCGCATTTGCCACCCAGGTCAATGCAAGCAACCCCAGCTGTCTATCCTCCTCAGTCTGATGGCCGATTCGTTCCATTGCTTCATCATAGGTATGCTGCAAGTCTTTTGGCATGTGTTGGAGAGCCTCTCGGACTGCTTTGATCGTGTTCTTTGTGATAAGAGATTGAATGTGAAGCTTAGCAAGTAAGAACCTGGAGATATGAATAGGTGTCACATAGTTCAATTTATTAAAAGGATACTTACATTCCCTTTGCATTTTCAACTATTTTAGACAGTATTTCATCTCTCAGCTTGGGCCGAGTTTGAATGTGCTTTGAGAGGCGGACTGAATCTTGAATCTGTGTATCCAAATATTTCTGAAGATCTTGTTCAGTTGCACGGATTTCTATGGTCTTCACGTTTGGGAACTGGGCCTCCAGATTGATGTGGGGCCGTGAAGTCATCAGGATGCTTGTTTGGGGAAGTAAGTTAACCAGGTATTTGAGGAAGAGATGGCGATGATGGTCTGGGTATTCATCCACTGCATCAATGACAATGAAAACCTTGGAATATTGGGCAACAGCAGAGTCCAATGCTTTGCAGACTTCCTCTAGCTTGGGCCTAGTCTGTCTTTCATGGTGGTGGTCATACAAGTTCTGCACTGTTGGGGAAATGGGTTTTCCCAGCATGAGCTGTCTCCACAAGCCACCAAGGAGATTAGTGATGGTTTGAGTTTCTGTTTCCTTGTGGTTTAGATAGATGCATGCCAAGCCAATGTCAGTAGTCCGAGCATGAGCCTCCAGGTGATTTACCACCAGTGACCTAAGATATTGTGAGCTCAATGAATCTTGCATGGAGTATGATCACATACACAAGTACAGTCTTGCCAGCACCAGCTATATTTATATCAGAATAAATCTCGGCAACAGACAATATCCACCTACGAATCCCATGACAGAACAGCACTTTGCCAGAACCAGCTTCCCAGTCCTGGAACACAGTGTCACTGAGAAGCCATTCACCAGTTCCTGGTTGTAGAGCACTTAGGACATCAGCCTGTCGCTGGAGGAAGTTTAATGGTGACATCCAATCAAGGATCTTTTGCCGCTTCTCCGCTTCGGTCGTGAATTGAGCCTGAAGGAGGAGACACAAGAAGTCCTGAACTCACCATCAATGATGTCTTTTTGCTCTTGGACCGTGTTCAGAATACCTGGAGTCAAGTTAAAGTACCTAACAAGCCTTATTTCATTTCACTCACTGTCCTGGTTAGACATTTGTTTCTGGCCCACATCCCTAGAACGGATAAATACACAAAGCTTTCTGATCAACTAAATGGGCTGTTAGCGGCCGGTGACCATCACGCGCCGTTTCAACTTGCCGTTCACACTTATACTTATCCGGTTGCTTCCGCCCGCCGCCCGCTTAGCTATTCCACTCATATATTGACCGAATTACTCTACTTGATAGGTACTTGTACTCTTGACGCCCCGCTATAATTTACCTTTTGGTTCTCGACGCCCTGCGTGACCTGTGATTCTTACAGGTTATGGGCCCCGGCCCTGCCGCTCTTGTCTCGATCTTGCTTCCCTCTATTCTCGTATCTTGGTGATATCCCGTATCGGCCAAAAGCCCTCACTTCTGAGGCATCCGACTCGCCCCGAGAACCGATTGACCGACCGACCGTAACCGAACCGACCGAACCTGAACCGACTGAACGATGGAAACGAAATATGCTGGAGACGCGAAAGGTGGAACGAAATTGTCTGACCGTGTGCTGTATGATGACTGGGAGTTTGAGACGAGGGCAGACTTGCGGAAGAAGAGTGTGTTGGGGATTGTACTGGGCGACGAGACGCGGCCGCTGGGCAGCGACAACAGCAAGGCTGTGAAGGCTTGGGTCGCCCGGCGCGACGTTGCGACGGCCACGATCATTGGGCGGCTAGACTCGACGCAGTTTGCCCATGTTCGCGAATTCGAGGAGGATCCGGCAGGCATGTGGGAGAGGTTGAGGGATATTCACCAGAGCTCGGGCAGCCTGGGTGGAGTTGTTGCGATGTGGAAGAAGTTTTACGGGCTGCGTAAGTCGGACGACCTCTCGACCATGCGCGCTCACATTGCGGCCGTTCGCGGCCATGCGGAGAAACTCGGTCGCCTTTATCAGGATAAGCCGTCCGATGCCCAGATCATTGTGACGCTCCTTATGTCCCTCCCATCCTCCTACGACACCCTCGTCATTTCCCTCGACGCGAACCCGCAGAAGGACGACCTGGACTTCGTCATCGGCCGTCTGCTGAATGAGGAGATTCGCCAGGAGGCGGAGCATTCCGACGCCGTCGTGACTTCGGGCGTTTTCAACTCGACACCATCCGCGCTTGCTGCCCGCACTTACCGTGACAAGTCGCGCATCACTTGCTTCAAGTGCCAGAAGCTCGGTCACTACCAGAGCGAGTGCCCTGAGCCTGGGCCGCTCGTTCCTCTCGTTCCCCGCACCACCGCCGCCAGCTTCGCAGAAACCTTCGCATTTTGATGGAGTTTGGCTCCAGTGGGAGCATTCTTCGCTACGTGCTTTATTTTTTATTTCTTCCGTCGTTTTTCGCCATGGTCCCCCCTATTGTTTGATTTTATTTTTGTCTCGACGGCGCGCGACGCTCCGTGGGAGTGTTAGCGGCCGGTGACCATCACGCGCCGTTTCAACTTGCCGTTCGCACTTATACTTATCCGGTTGCTTCCGCCCGCCGCCCGCTTAGCTATTCCACTCATATATTGACCGAATTACTCTACTTGATAGGTACTTGTACTCTTGACGCCCCGCTATAATTTACCTTTTGGTTCTCGACGCCCTGCGTGACCTGTGATTCTTACATGGGCATACCAGATGTCCATTGTTAACCAGAGATTGATCAAGACCTTAATGCGCTCGAGCTCCTCCAGGTATCCAGCCACCTCCTTCTTGCTCCACAGAGTCCAACTCAGCCTTTTGGTAAGCTTTGACTGTCCATCAACAGGTCCCAACTTCTCGGTGACATGTTCCATCATGGTTTTCAATGTGGCCAATGGTCCCACCATCTGCGAGAAAGCCTCGCTGGATGGGTTCCCCATCACCCATTTGTCAAGCTCCATAAGGAGTGCCTTGAGTCCCTCCATCTCCGAGAACAGCTTCTTTTGGTCCTTTGGTGCGTCATGAAAGTCCTTGAAGTATTCTCGGGCCTTCAGTATGGTGTCGACAAGCTGGAGGACGCTGGCGAGGGTGCCAAGTGCTTCGGCCATGAGGGCAGAGGGCAAGATGAGAATCAAGAGGCTGTGCGCGATAGAAGCTGTCTTGATGCTGTGTGCCTGGATGCCGGAAGCTACACCACCGTTTGATCCAAAACCTGGGACCCAGGTCGGAGCCGGCGATCTACGGCCGACCATCAAATCAATAACGTATTGACCAAAACGGGCCGACGTCGTTTCGACGTTGGGACCAGCCAGCGGATTCGAGGTCGGTGGAAGGAGGTAAGCCCCACAGTGATTCTGCATCTTCACAAGGCTGGGGGATCATGGGCGTAGCCAGCTCAGCCCATCATAACACCACTCTCAGTGCCCAATCAGACCAGTGAATCCGAATATGACTGTATATACATTGGTAGAAGCCTGTGCCTAAACAATTATACATGAAGTTAAATGGCGCGCTGGCATTACTTTGAGTCTATTAAGAGGCGTCCGCCGCATCTACGTTGCCATCTACCTCCTCCTCTCCCTCTCCGGTTAGCTCCTCCTCCTCCGCGAGCTCCTCGAGCGTGTAACCCTCCATCTCTTCAACGGTGCGGGATATCTCCTGTTGCCAGTTTGGGAGCTGCGTGCGTGATTTCTTTTTCTTCTTTGGCTTGCAGCGTTGCAGGTGGTTCTTCAACGCTTCTTCAAATATACTTGGCCCCGTGGTAAGTCGTACGGACAGCGGGACTTTCAAAGAAGGATACGTACTAGCTCGAGAAGGCTGCCCGATTCTGGAGTGGAAGCGTGAGGGTCTTTGCCCGTCGATCGGATAACTCCTTGTCGATGTAATCCCAAAATTCATCGTCCTTACGTTTGCCTGTTTTATAATCAATTAGCTTCATTTGCTACGACACAGGGCGAGACAAGATTTAAGTCAGCCTCTGGGAATCATCTACCTGTCAAGATGTACGTACCACCCATGCGAAACGTGCCCAAATAGCATCTGTCATCTCCTGCGAAGATTTCCAGGCCAGACTTTTGACGAGATCATAGATGCATGCTTTCGCGTTCCACGCAGCCAACATCTGGAGTCTCGAACATTAATGCACAAAAACCGGGATATTTGTCGAACACTCGCCTTTCTTTTCATATCGGCCCTCGCACCCGTCGCAGCCTTGCTCACTGCGCCTTGGAACCCTCGGGTGGTGATCATGGCTCGGAACTCTTGAGGTATGCGGTAAACACCAGGATTTAGTCGGATGTGACGCTGACGAGGATCCGAATGTCAGAATATGAATATTTGACTCGGGGAAAGCATAATGATTACCATGAGACGGTCAAGAAACCCGGTCTTGTAGCTTGGAAGCTTTGGGTCCAATAGAACCCCCCGGATCTGGCTTATGACGTTATCCTGTATGCGAGGTAAGTCAGCCACATTCACGTATCCGACAGCAGTAAACTCACTTTAAACTCGCCAGAGACAAGATATGCCTTGAGCTTGACTTCACTGGAATCGTCCTCGCGCGCCGCCAGGCCTGCCGCAAGACTAACAATCATGAGCTTATGTGTTGGCAACTGTCGACGGCTTCAGCTCACTCAGCCAGAATACCAAGCGAAAGACGCACCATGCTCGCGGTGATGAACTCCTCGCGGTTGCTCTCCGGAACCCCAAATTCACCCGCAACTTCGCCAGCATACCCTCTCAAACGGGCTTTGGTAGGCGGGGACCACTCGTTCAGAGACTCTAGCCTCTTCCGGCGGCCTAAAACGCTCGCGCTCCCGGGGGTCAAGTCGCTGAATTCCGGGACAAAGCCTCCCTGAAACTGAGTCTGGCTGCTGGGAAGTGCAGGACCCGGTGTTATCGACGGCGATGAATAAGTGAAGCTACCGCTTTCCGGTTCAATGGTGGACCAATGGGAAGTAGCAAGACTCACCTATTGCTTGGTCCCAGGATGGCCCTCTGGCTGGCTACGCCCTCTCCACTCCTTGGAGTCTGATGTGGATACATGTCGGATGAGGATCGAGGGATCTGACTCGGATTTTCGTTCTCCTCGTCTTCGAAGGCGTTGAGGGGCTGCTCTGGGACAGAGTTCCGAGACCAGCCGGAGTCCCAGTCGGGTATACTGGCGAAGAGAGACATCTGTGGAGGGCCCAAGGGGATTTGGATCTGTCAAAAAACCCACTTGGGCCGTATTCTTTCGTTTTGACCTTCTCGGCGGACCTACCTACCACGTGACACCCATATTTGGTAATGTTCCCACGTCGGCCGGTCTAGAAGTTCATTGTACCTTTGGTTCTACCCTCCTGCAAAAGCATCTTGTTCAACTTGCATTCGACCTTTATATCATCTATAGGTAATCAAAGGCTTCTCAAGGACTTCAGTGAATTGGAATGTGTTGAATTTCAGGTTTGACAGGGCTTGCTCTTCCTCTGCCAGTGCGGCCACCGACCAGCGTGAATTGAAGGTAAGAATGTGTTGTAAGAATGAGTGATTTATCCTGTGCCTTCCAGAACAGTATGTAGGACTGGGACTGGCTTGCTTGTACTCCATCTGACCCAAGCCCGGGTCACAGGTCATCAAAAAGCTGAGCCCGACCTGATAAAACACTGCCCGCACTTGATTTAAAGTGGTAACACTCATTTGAGGTTCAGAACAAGTAGAGAATGCACATAATATGGCTCTAAACATATTTTGACCAGTATCCGACCTCTTGACTGAGAGGTCCATATTTTTTTTTTCCGGCCTGGCGGCCGAACCTACCTACCTGCCCCTTGTCCCGGCTTGACCGGCCCGGAGCCCCTTGGGAGGGCCCAGTCAGTGGACTGAGCGAGTCACTTTTTTTTTCTCGACCATGTGACTTTGAATTCTGACTTGTCCCAAAACAGACTCGATGTCGGACGGTTCCTTCGAACCCAGTTCAGATGGTCCTGGAGAAACCTGGGCTTTGTCCCAGCAGCACCACGACATATATTATGAACGCAAGCACACGCGCCACGAGGAACGAAAAGCTGCGACACAAAATAAACGGCTAAAACTCGGAATCGTCCCGACCCCCGAGGCACTAATAAAACAAGAATCTTCGCCATGTAAAACTCCGAGGCCCAGCGCTGTGAAAGCAAACGAGTTAATCATTGAGTATGTTCTTAATTTTCCGAATTGTCTCATTCGGACTCAAAAATCCATAGGCAATACGCAGCAGCCTTGAATTCTCAAATGGGAGAGAACACATTTGTCGACACCTTGATGGAAAGTACCAGTGTCGGTAAGATTCTCGTCAATTCTGCCTCATTAAACCTCATCTATATTCCAGTGAGCCGAGGATTCTCACCGCCCCTGGATGGGGCCGACATTGACCTACTCCGCATGCAACTGCTCGATGCCGAGGCTCAACGAGATGATGCTACTGAAGCACGCGATGCAGCCCTCGAAGATCTTGCCCAGATGAAGATAGCTTTTGACAAGGCTATTTTTGAGCGGGACGAGACTCTTGATGAACGGGACGAGGTCATTCGGGAGCGGGATGAGGCACTGAACAAACTCAGGGAATGGAACGAGGCAGCTGTTGCTGCAGCCCAGCTGGCCCAACTCGCTTCAGCGCAGGTGTGGATTTCACGGGGATATTAATTAGGTTACTTCTCTATTCTACGTCTGCGGTCAAAAAATAATGGTCGGAGTGTCTCTTCATTCGCTATCCGCGAGGCATCCTCCACGGCCCCGCGCCGACGTTTCGCTGGGCGCCCTTCAGCGGTCTCATCCACCGCTTTTTTTCTTTTTGCAACGGAGGCTTGTGAAGCAAGCTCCTGGACCGCCTCGAATGCGATCTTAATTTCAGCCGGTGAAATTGGGATTTGTCTTTGTGGAGGCCTTGTGATTCTCAATTTAAATCATATCCAAATCAGACATTCGTGAAATGAATACCTGAGACGATCCAAAAGCTCAGCTTTGCGCCCAGATACAGGCTTGTGAGCCTGTTTGCAAAGATATTGTAGAACAGGATTTGTACAGGTCTCTCTGGAGGTCAAGTCAACAATCTATTGTGAGTGCGAGAATAAAGCCTACAGTGTAGTTGGAACTTGCTTTGCCTGTTGGTTTCGTGCGCGGGCCCCTGCACCCACACGTGAAAAGGCAGGTGCATCCAATGCAGCTGGTATTTCTGTAACGGGTCTCAACTCAACTTCTGTATCAGCTTGAAGTTCATCGTCGTCGGGTCCTACAACGTTATCGATGACCTCGCGAGGAATCATTTCTGATTCAGCTGCCCGAGAAGTAAGACTCATTGGGTCATCTGCATTGCCGGCACCTTTGTCTCGTATCTGGGCCGCCGCAGAAGCCCGAAGTGCAGCTTGATCCTCCACAGTGAAAGAATGTACCGCAATTGAGGAGGGTATTGCCGAGGAAATTTGGTGGTAGTTGTGCAAGGAGGCCGTGTTAACAATGAAATGATCATCATCTGAGTGCCGGATTCGAGCACGAGTGGTTTTAGTTGCTTCGCGTTCTTGAAGGATTGACACGGAAACGGAATTATGTGGAGCACATTTCCCGAAATGGCAGTCATGCTGAAGATTAACCGCACATTCAATATCCTGGAGGGCAAGGTTAATTAATAGCCCATCATAAATTCAATCCCAGTACCTCTGGTAGAACAACGACGGACTCCTTTGTCCGAATAACAATCGGCATCCGCAGCCTGGAATGTAATGCAGGTTCAGTCTTGAACAGTTGCACGGTGACCCGAGCCGTTGTGGAATCGGGAACAATCTCCGAGGAGATGACCGGCAGGAGAATCTCGCGAATTGTACCAAATGAAAGCGGCGAGTACTCTCCCTTTCAGCATTAATCAGCCACTAAACAATGTTGTGACAAAATAAAAACGGCTCACCCCTTCTTCGCGAAAAATCACGTTCTGGCCGATACGTACTTTATCCCCCGAGGACGCAATAAGGCCGCTCGCAGTTCTATGAGTTTCGAATGTGCTTGAAGGGAACCTGTTCGATTTGCACAGTCCAGCCAGGGATTCTGCCCAGCCAAGCTTGCATTCCGGAGTTGGTTCCCCAGGCTTCCGTTTCGGATATGTGAGGATGCGACCTAGAATGATCTGTAAAAATTCAACCGAGAAAAAGATTCAACTCACCTGGTTCATGCGCAACTTTTGTCGGCAAGCCGACCATGGCGGCCATTTCAGGGTGGTCCAGGATATGGCGCAAGACCCGTGGATTTGCACATGTCCACTTTCGGCTGCGTGAATCTCGCCACCACCCGCCAGTGACAATATGTTTGACACGGTCTATGCCAGCGAAGCTCCATGCAATGTCCCGACTCGGGGTCAAGCGGTTACTATATATCGAGCAAGCCCTGAAAACCGCGTTGTAAGCCTCATACCGCTCCGTGGAAAACAGAACCGCAGGCCCGAAACGCCGAATGAAGAATGGTAGGTGGAGAAGGAAATGGAATTTCGGTTTGGATATGAGAATGCTCGGGCTGCATTTGCAGGTGATATTAATGAAATCGTTTATGCACACTTCCAGCTCAGCCTAATGTTCTATCATTTAGAAATAGAAGAACGTGAAATATAAAACAAAGGCTCACTATGTACGATTTGAGATCTTCGATCTCAGTGTGCCAGAGAAGGACTGTGAGGCGGCCCAAAATTAACCAGGCCTCGAGAACGTCAGCAGGAACAAGGCCCTCAACAGCGAAAGCCATAATTTGCGAGAGCGTCTTGAAGTGCTTGCCGATCAGTCCCCCTTTGTACTGACACATGTAATCGGCTTGAATCTTCGGAATATTCAGTCCATCAGCGAGAATTGAGTTGAGGCGAGTTTGAAAGAGAGCAAAGTCTTTGCCCTTTTCAAGTAGCCAGACCGTTTGGCCCCAGTAATATTTGACGACACCAAGAAGGATTGTGTGGAGAATTTCGGTTGGGGTGTCTTTGTGCATGTCAATTCCTGTGTACAAATGGTCAATTGCGCTCGAGGATTGACAGGATATCTGAACTTGCCATCCATGTCGAACAACGGGTTCGTGATGCCTTCGCCTTGCTGCTGATGCTTCTTGAGCTCTTCCGTGAGGATGGTTTGTATTTCATCCGGACTGAGCGCGGAACCTTCGGGGTTTGCCTTGCGGAGATCCTGGCCCATTTTAACGAGGATGTCGATTATAGGCTGCGCCAACGCATCCTTTACACCAGACAAGCGAACAGCCTCGGTCAAAGTTGTGGCAACATTTGGTTCGAGAGCAGTGAGGATTTGTTGAAACGTCTCTTCGGCTGTGTCAGCGGGATTTCGGGCATCGCCCGCCTGAAACCAAGTTAGTTAAAGTGTCAGAGATAGTCAATAACAGACCTTTAAAACCTCTGCAAATCCGTCGTTTGACTGCTTCCACTCCCGGGTTCCACCGGCTTGACAGGTTCTGCAGAAGAAATTTGTGTTCAGGCCAGCGCAGCTGCAAAGCTCGGCCTGCATTGGATTATCTCCTGCAAACAATAAGCCGTGGGGTCGAAGTAAAACTTCTTCCTTGGCCTCGCAGTCCCATGCCACAACCGGTTCAGCAAAAGCTTCCCTATAAAATAATTGAATACCTCTTGGAGAGGATAAAAAATCAAAACGTACTCGATTGAGCCTCGAACACCCTGCATTATTTCCAGCGGCGATGCAAAGGGAGGTGTACCAACAAAGCGAACATGGAATTCATTCTCAAGCTTTGTCCTTGGCAGCGCACCATTCGACATGTAGCAAGAGAAATGTTTATTCCACTGTTTGGATTTGTTGCCCGATACATCGTCGATGAAGATAGCGAGCGGGATGGAATATACCATCCGTGATCCAGCTTTTTCACGAAGGGGATGTGGCATATCTTTGGCGAATTTATCGCTTGCAGCTGTATATGAATCAATGAACGGAGGCGAAGGAATACAAACAAAAATGCAAATATGTACCTGCCAATGGATATATTCCCGAAGTCCGGTCGAGAATCTGGGGGAAATTGAACTCGAAAGAAGAAACCTCGACGATGTCGAGACTTTCATCTTGAACCAGAAGACTACCATCCTATGCAGGCAGCCCGGTCAATGCTTGTTGATATACATCGGACTGCACTTACAGGTGACTCGGTGACGTTGAACCCGGAAGCAAGCATGACTTTGCCTCCACTGCGTGTCATCCACCGTTTGGGAAGGAACCACGAGCTGTCAGAGCGCTGCACGAGCTCGTTGACATAAAAAATTACACCATTATGTCGGATCGTTGGTGATAGAAGATGATCTGGAACGTCACGAAGCATTTTGTCTCCGTGCCAAACTTCTCCGATTTGTTTCCCGCATCTTCGGGATATAGAGTCATTCCTGACCGTGTGAATGGATTTGACATATCCTACCGACCAAAATGTTAACAAAGGCTCTGACATCGGAGCGGTGCCATACCTTCTTAATAGAGTCACCTATTTCGTTCAGATACCAAACATTTCCCCGGCCTGACTCCTGACGCTTGGTCGGATCGCCAACTTCAGCCAAAAGAATATCCTGGGTCTGACGAAATTTGTGGTAACTTGGAACGCTTGCACCGAGATCCTTTGCCCATGACAAGACTGCCTTTTGTTGTGCTCGAGAAAATCGAAGTCGGGGAGAGCTGAACAGGACATCTGTCAAAAATGCCTGAGGTTTCGGGATGTTGGTCAGTGAATGAACAGAAGTAGATTACAAGGACTTACCGCTTTATCTGGATACGGAAACCATTCGCTTTTAGCATCAGGCCCAAAAAGGTTGTTGTTTAATTCCGCTGCCGTGATGTCAGACTCATCCTCGTCTTCGAAAAAGCGTAAGTAATAATAATTTATCACTTCGAGAAGACTTGCCTTGGCAGAATAATGGATCTTCTTCCCGTAGATCTTGTAGATATGTCGTCTCCGCAAAAGTGTCTTCGGTGGTAGCACCCCGAAGGGCACGGGCAAGTGATTCAGCGAGAGGATCATGATCTGCACTCGCATCGCCTGCGGAAAAATACACACGCCGCCCAGTAGAGTCCAAGTAGAGTCAGTCCAGCCAAGACGTGAAAATTCTGGTGGCTCGTTTTGGGGGTTTGATTCATTGGCAACCCTCTCCGGAGCGTCAGACATGAATTCTGTGGGAGTAATGAGTTGTATACAAGATACGAGAAAATATTAATACGACCTACCGACCATGGGATCTGCAGAAAGATCAGTCATACTGTGAATTGGCTGCTGGTGCGGACAATGATGGTGTGGGTTAGAGTGATCTTCGCCTTCCGCATCAAAAGCGGGGTCGCTGAACGCGTCAATGGAGTCGGATCCGGGGTTATCATCCAAGTCAACGCTTCTGGAACCAGACATTGATGGGATTTGGGAGGCCTTGTGTGCTGCAGCTAATTTCCGATCTTCTCTTGCCTTCAAGTGACGAGAAGTTTTGGCATGGATACTGAGCCGTTTTTGAGCTATCCAGTTATCACCGACTTTGATTGGGCAAATGCGGCACTTGAAGAGAGAAGTTTTGGGGTCTTGGCGAAAGTCTGGAAGACGACAGCAGTCAGCCCAGTACCCGAAAAGCCCAAAGTATACGTGCCAGCCATGTCATAGTCTCGTTTGTTTTGTATTGACCAGGCGGCCGACTGCGAGCCCATCTTGTTAAACATGGCTGTATGACGTACCAAGCAGAGAAGGACTTAGAAAACTCAGGAAAGGAAAAACGTGACTCGAAAATATTCATTGTGCACGGATGTCGAGAGGACGAGCAGCCTTTGACCCCGAGCTCGACGTCGAATCGACGTCGGAGGGTCAACGCCAAGGCGGCGTCACAATCAGGTTACCATCAACATCAATTCGGTACCGGGCACAGCCAAATTGATGGTACCGTGTTCTGGCAACGGTTCAGGCCAAGGGGCTTCCAAGATAAGGAATTTCCTTATATAGGAGGGGGGGAGGGGGGGTCTCTTGGGCTCGAAAAAAAAAAAATTCCTACCTACTTTCGGATCTCATCTTGGACAACCTTTTTCAAATCTTGTTGGACCAAAGGACACTTTGGGAACTGAGTTCAGCTCAAATCAGTTGGTCCGCACAAGGTGGACCCCGCATTTGGCCGGTTTGAGACCTGTAACCCTGTGCCGAGACGTAAGGCCGGCACTACTGCGACACATTTGACATGCATCTCATGATCTGTTTGCTTCATCTATGTTCTGGGAAAATCTGAGGGACACAGGACCTAGTATTTGAATTTAAGCACCCAATGCACACCTATATTATTTTGTGCGGCCCAATCAGTGGTGGTTGAACCTAAAATTGTTGAACTGGAGTGCGTACATACGTGGTACAGAGTATATATAGCTACTGTAAAATGGCATTTAGAACATCGGAGGTGATTATGAGTACCAAATTGTCATTGGAGTATTCGTTCGGGAGGTACTTACAGATATACCGGTTGTACGACGGTCTTGAGGCAGATAGGAAACGACAGCGGCAACGAATGCCGGACATCGTGGGAACTTTGATGCGTCCCAAAAAGGCGAGATTACGTCATAGGAGGGGGGGAGGGATCGCCCGACCCTCTGAAAAACAAAATTCGGGGTGTAGTGCGGATTTCGCAAATCCAAATCCCCTTGGTTCAGGCCATAATTCAGCTCTAACACAAAACATTATTTCAGGGCTAAGTCAGGCTCGATTCCTGGTCAAAAACGTAGTAGACTTCACGGCGGCCCGATTGCGTGCCATCAACCTTAGACCCCAAACGGTGGTGTATTTATGCCCGAACTGAGTTGCATAGATCTCCGATCAATATCGGAAACGTTGGGTGGCAGATGCCGACAGCTGCCGATAACTTACCTATGAGCTGGAAAATTGAAAACTTCTTCTCTGAGCTCAAAACTTGTGAAAAACCATCTGTCCGCGTTCTAAAGTAAATGGTAGAAAAAAATGAGGAACGGCGGCGCAGCACGTCGTTCTCTTCAGGTGACAGTTCCAACCACGCTTCGCGCCGCAGACTCACGCGTATGGACGGCAATTTGGCCGTCCCGCATCCGCCCCATAAATTTCTTCGGAGAAGTGTTCGACGGCACGGGACGGCCTGCCGTTGACGGCCCCCATCCCTTTTCCGTTGACTGTGCTGATTTTTTGGAGAGGACACATAAATTCAGTAACAGCCAGTTTAGCCAGTCTCCAAGAAATTCTTCTTGAAGCAGGGTGTTTGACTGAAATTTCAGTCAAGATCAACTTTTTGATGATGGGCAGCTGTGGCATCTGCAGAGTGATGGCCGCCATGCGCCGCTTTTCCCCATCTTTCCTTGTGGCCATTTTCAGTTTCACACAGTAGAGTGTATTAGATTTGGTTTAAAACGGTGTTTTTTTTTGAACGAGATGTGCTCCGTATTTTTTGAGAAGAGAGCCCCACATCGGTCTATTTTTGGCAGCCTCATTCGATACAGTCCGTCTGCGGCCTCCCATGGCCTTCAGTTGCTCGGAAAAGGCGAGGGAAGCACGAGGGATTTGCTGAAACTAGGAAGATGTGTTCCATTGAAAAAATGGAGGCTTAGGGGGAGGTAGAAGGAGTGCTTGCGCACCGTCGTTGCATCCGGAGGTAGTCTGTGGAGCAAATCATTTTTTGAGAAAGCGTTCGGATTAACCGACGAAAGTTGTTTTAAACCAAATCTAATACACTCTAGTGGTCAAGGTTTTAGTGTAAGTTCAGGAGGACAACGTAGATCCCAGAAAATGTTTCCAAGTTTTCACCTCAGAGGAAACAATCCCAAAAGGGTCGGCAGCTGCCGGCATCCGCCATTCAGACGGCCGATATTTGATCGGAGTTGTACCAACTCCACACTGGCCTAAACCTGGTCTTCTGTCAGCTGCCTAGGCAAATGTCAACTGTGCACAGCATTTTATGGGGCACATACGTAGGAAGAGACGACTGTTGTGGGTTTTCTTTTAACTATTCTAGTAGTGTTCTCTTCGCGCTTTTAGTCACAAGCCCCCGAATAATTCAACTTTGCGCAGGCCTCGGACAGTTGCGGGACAAGTTGGCTGACAGTAAGACTGTATATAAACCACTCGGCTAATAGCAAGAGTATCATTATGTGCCAATTATTATAAAAGGTTCCCTCGATTCAAGCAGGTTCCCCAATGGATGGAAATCAATTGCTGGCACTTGAATAGTAGGCACCCTACACTAAGTCGAGCATCGTCCCTTTCGTCTGCGGACTGGGGCACTCCCCAAACTTACACTATCCATCAATACCCTCCACCGCCCGCCGAACTCTTCATCAATTGAATTGTCGGAACATATGTACGATAAGAATACACCAAAATCCATACATATGCGCCAAATCCCGGTCGCTATAAAATGAACACCGGCCCAGCCTCAACGTGTCGTCGTCTTAATCTTCATCTCTGTCCTTTGTCTTTCTGTGTTGGAGTACGAGTGCTCCGTGATTTCTGACGACGAGTTGTGCGGGATCTAAGATTAGGGCTTCCCGCTGCTCCCGACGAATGATATTCACGTCTTAAAATACACAGAACTCGAGGAATAATTTTAAAGAATACAGAATGAAGAGACCGCGCGCACACCTTGGTAGCGAGCCTCAAAGACGTCAGCGACTCGTTCAGGTGCGCCGCGAGCGGGGACAGGCTCAGCACCATCTACATAAGAGCGTGCATTGGTCAACGGAAGTATCAAGTAAATGATAAGACACGTACAAGCATCTTCGAGTTCCCGCTCAGCGAGTTTCGCAGCAGGTACGTCAACTTCTCGTGCCTCGGAAGCGGGTATGAAGATAGGAAGAGGAAGCGGAGACGCACCTTCGAGTTCTGACAGGGTACATGCGCGCCGGGCCACGACGACGTCCCCTTGAGAGCGCGCGCAGACTCCGATCAATGCGCTGTGTCTCCTTCAGGCGCTCCCCGCCCGCGACCGACGCCACGAGCCGCTCGCTGCCCGCCACCGTTAGGTCCGCGAGATTCAGCGCCCCCGCCCCGCCCGCGTGTGTGTCCAGCGGATGCGCAGCGTGAAGACCGAGTGCGCGTCGCCGCGCCGCCTGCGGCTGCGCGAGTAGCGAGCGCACCTGCGCGGGCCCCCTGAGCGCGGGCGGGCGCGCGTCCGAGACGGCGGTGTGGTGCATCGTCGGGTGGTAGTGGATCGCGCGGCTCCTGCGCGTATCAGCACTACAAGGCGTCGGAGGGTAAAAGTATGAGAGAGAGAGTTGAGAGAGTATGAGAGAGGAAAGAGAGGTGGGAAGGACGATCTCGCCATCGTGTGGTGTTGCTCTTGTCCTTAAGCTCCGCGCCTGCGCCACCTCTCCTCGGATGTATCAGTACAGAGGCAGAGCTCGAGCGGGAGGAAGAGCGAGAGCTCGAGCGAGAAGAAAGGGAGGAGAAGAGAAGGAACGACGAGAGAAGGAAGACGCCTCGCCCGCCCCGCACCCCGTGGTCCAACTCTTCCCGCTGCCCGTCTGCCCGTAGCGAAGACGCACACGTCGACGCAGCTGCGAGATCTCCGCTGGGTGAACACCAGCAGCACGACTGGATGGCATGCGCAAGGAAACTTACGCAAGCCCTGCGCGGCTTGTCGCGTCCTGCTCGCGCTCGGCGCAGCACGAACTTCCTCTACGGCAGGCGCGCGTCGGGGGACGCGAGGTCGCCCCGCCTCCCAGGTACGCAGCGCCCGTACGCGGCAGAACACGGAGCTGCATGGCCTGCCCATCCCACGCAGTCTGCTCCTTTCCTCCTCCCTCCCCGTGCACCGCCTCCCCGCGTTTCCCTCCACCTCCACTTCCAGCTTCGCAAATAAGCCTAGCCGTTCCCGCGAGCTCCGCGCACTTTTCCTCCACCTCGCCCTCCTCACGCTCGCGTGCACGGCGCAGCTCGTCTCTCCGTCGCCGCGCCGCATGCGGACCTCGCCCTCCCCGCGCTCGTCTGCGGAGGCGAGGGCCGTCGTCCCCGCGAGGACCTCCGCCGCGCCTCCGCGCGCGCGGCAGCCTCGCCGTCCTCGCGCTCACGCGACAGCCCTCGCGCCTTTCCTTTTCCTTGGCCTCCTTCGCGCAGCAACCTTTCCCCGCGTCGCACACGGATCTTGCCCTTGCGGGCGTGTGTGCGGAGGCGAGTGCACGTCGTCGCGCGCGGCAGCCCCGCCGACCGCGGACGGAGCGCACGCTGCGCAGTGTCGAGCTAGCCGCCTGTAGCGCCACAGCCTACGCCTGTGCGCCCACGAGCTGTGCGCGACGAGGAGGTCCGCCTCAACTGCGGCGTGCAGACTCGACTCGAAGGTGGTGAGGGTGCGTGATGCGGTGCGCTTCCCGAGCACCGAGGAGGACGACGAGACGTGGAAGGGGAGAGACCGCCGCCGACGCCGGCAGAGGGCTTGCGGACGGCGGGCGCGTGTCAGCGGCGTGGCATAACGGCGGATTTGAGGGCACCAGTACTAGTGCGCCAATGGCGGCGGCTGGGATGAAGCACGCACTGGAGTTGCTTCTCCTTCGCAGGCGTGAGGCAGATATCGTTTGGACCGTCGACAGAGACGCTGTAGATCCGGAAACACCGAGCGCGCAAGAGAGAAAGGTGTGCCACGTGCTAGGGTCGGTGATCGCCGGTATCCCAACTAGCTTTTGAGGGCCATTGCTCCGCATGGCAGTACGAGTCCTCCTATTATTATCCCTGAATCTGTTGTAATTAGCTCTCAAAGCCATATTACATTCATCGCTGCATCCACCGTCCACGAGCGGCAAATCCCGGTAGGTTCGGAGCAAGTCTGTCTCCGGTCCGGCAACCCGGACAATCTCGGAGAATTATCTGATTCCAGGCATGTGCAAGATGCATCAACAGCAAGAGCAAGCGAAGCTGCAGCATTGAGGCTGATAATCTGTGACCCTTGCCTGACAGTCAGGACCGGGTGTGGTAGGAAGACACACTTCCTCTTCGAGATGACTCGCGACGAATTTTTCCCGACCTTTGATCAATTTATGGCAAAATACTGCAAAGGTCCTACCGTGAGTCTACGCCATGAGAAAACAGAAGGGATCCGCACTCGAAGGATGAAACAAGGTGAGTTCCACACTCCTTTAAGAGTCACCGATCCTTCTGATTCTTGAATAAATGGCTTGGCTCCTATGGGCTTGAGAGATCCATCCCACAATGATTCTCTGTCAGGTGAAGCTTCACTGTGCCACCTTGACATGAATAAACTTGATGAAATATGATAAAGTGAATAGAGCTGAAACTATCGGGAAGGTCAAGCCATCCACAGCAGTGTGAAGGTAATATATTATTTATGAAGAACCATGATATAGGCTCATACCTGCTGTGGAATTTAAATGGTGTAGTGCTGACATACAAGGGAGTAGAACCCAACTTAAAGGAGATTTTTGAGGGGAGATTCACATCGCGTACCGGACCATGACACAGCTGGAGATAAATTTGCTTGCTCTTCAAGAATATGCAACTGGTTCGTAATATTCTTCCTGGGCTCGAATGACTTAATTACAGATAGTGATTACCACACCATCGCTGCCTCAATTCAGGTGGTTGCCAAGACAAAACAATCCTTCCGCTCCTTTGCTCCAGATAAACCAAGGGGAGGGGACGATTATAAGGATGATGAACAAATCTGGAGGTTGACAAGACATGCCTTCACTACGCTCTCGCACTCATCCCTGGCTATTTTCACCATTACATTGTAGTGATTGAGTGTACATGTGGAATGGAACTTTTTACGGATTGAACTCCTGTACAAATTCTGCCTCGCCGACATGCCCAACTGCCCTGGAGAACCTAAATTAGGACGAGCGGAGCCTGAATTTGTATGGTCGAGGAACAGAAGAATAAAGTGTTGTTCATAGCATGATATCTACCAAGTTCCGCAGGGGATAGGGCCTGAGAGGACAATATAGCAACGACACCTGTCCGAGTGCCGACTGCAGGCGAAGGCAGACGCGGTTGAACACAGTCTCAGGGCTGAATGATTGCGTCCTGCAGACCAGCTATCACATCCATGCGGTTTGCTGCTCGCGCCAACACGTGTGAGTGAGGAGAATGACGGAATGAATGCTTGCACCTTCGATGCTCTGACCTGCTGACCCAAACATGCACTGCGTTTCGGCCCCCTGTAGACCCAGGTGTGGCTACGATGACGTTGCTTGGGCTACCCCTGGCTACATTCGTCGATGGGGGTAGACAAGGGTCGTGGCAGAGACATAGACACACCTTTAGCTACGATGATGTAGCCGAGTCTACAGCACGTAGCCATGCTGTGTCTACATCAGTTTCCAGTGGGCTACCTTGGACTACCTAGGCCTACATATTGTTCACCAACCTTGCCCAACCTCGTAAGAGCTTAGCAATATGCATATGGCTTTTTGCAGCCTCCATAGGGCCCTCACAATGTTGTTTCAGGGAGCCTCGGATCCGCGAATAAACAACTGTAAATACAACTCAGTTGAAGCTGGCATAATAGGGGAAGTCAAAGCGGTCAGAGCGCATCGATTCTGGCGTGATTCTGATGCGGATTCTTGACCGATTCGCCAAGCAGAATCCATCAAGAATCGGGGTCAGGTTTGACCCCCCCGATTCTGAGCTCGCTTCTGAGCATGATTCCCGGGTGTAGTCCCTAGCATACTAGAGTATACAAATTGTATAACCACTAAAGCACCCTACGAATTCAAGGTGCTCTTCAGTGGCGGTGTTACTGTAAGGCACATCAAATCGTTTGCATGCCCCGACTATCGTCCTGCCAGCGTCTTTAATGATGCTTACTCGACATCCAGCACGACCTTGGATGAAGTGCCAGCCTCAAGTTCGTCCTCACTATCTTCACTACTTGCGTAGTCTTGTTTCTTTTTAGACTTCGCCGCCGCTTTGACTTTCTCTATCGGCTTCCTCTTGCGGCCAGGGGGTTTGAGCGGGTCTTTTTTTGGGCGACCCATGTTTTGTCAAAAGAGGATGCAGGGTAGTTTAGTAGGTCGACGACAGTAGCAGAGAATAAATTTGAATTATGTATTTCACAAGTGTGACTAAGGGGAGGGCTTAGGGCGGGGCCCGAGGTTTAGGGCGGATCAGATTCTCGAGGCGATTCTGAGGCGATTCTCATGCAGTTGCTCCTCCAGAGGAGGAACAGCGATTCTGAGCGATTCTGCATCAAACGCGATTCTCGACCGATTCGTGACCCGAGAATCGACATCAGAATCGACATCACAATCACGCCAGAATCGACGCGCTCTGACCGCTTTGACTTCCCCTAATGTTTAACTGATCTTCTGTCAATTATGACCATAACACAAGCATGTCGGAATCGATTTATGCCCTAATAGCAGGCAACAAACCCAATCCCACCTTGGTCTACGGCCCGGTGATACGACTGGTTTTGAACCACCCGTGTAATCACGCATTTTCGCGATTCTTAGCACTATTCTAAGAACCTCTGTTCGGTGGTATACAATTAGAGCCGGAGTGAGCTCCGAACTGCCGACTGTGTATTAATGATGCTAGAGGGGTTAGCACGCACTGAGGAGACATAGAAGCGTGGTCCTTACAAACATAGGGGATCCGCTTCATGATCCTAGAAGTGTTCGCGAACTCTGTCAGACAGAGTTGTTTCCTGTGATCCGGGAAGCGGCTTGCCCTGCAGGCTAGATACCATACCCAGGAGATATAACAAAAGCCTTGACACCCTTCGTTGATTGTACTGCACCAGACAAGGGCAGGGAACAGTTCGCGAACACCACTTCCATGCGGGAGGGCTGCAGAACGAGTTCGCGAATGAACGTTAATATTCGCGAACCTCACTTTCAGCAGACTTATGGTTGGAAGGGCTTCAGAACGAGTTCGCGAAAACATTGATATTCGCGAACCTCACTTTCAGTGGACTTATGACTGAAAGGGCAAAGGAGCGAGTTCGTGAACCATGCTAAATGTTCGCGAACCTCTGACTATTGGTGCCTGGCCAGAGTTGGTTCAAGCAGTAGTCAGCCCTGGGTCTAGGGGACCACATGTGATGATCGCGAGGACCAAATACTGCCAAAGTGGAAGCATATTGGTGATTGGAGTAGGTTCGGAACATGCCCTGTTCTGACGATGCCGTGCGTGCCGGACCAGACAAACAGACCAAACATCAAAACAAATAGACCAAACACGCCTTCGTCAGAAGGGGCTTGCTTCAAACTCCGTCAAAGAGAGGACCTAGAAATCGAGCTCTCCTGCCACATCCCGGGCACTTTGCCTCTTGGTCAATTAATGAAAGTTTTAGTTTATCCGCCTGGCTGTAACATTCACTCAGATCTTTTAATATTCCGCTCTATATTCATCGAGTTTGAAGCCTCCCAAAAGTGCTCTATTTCACTCTTTTTTTGAGGTGCACTACAGATATTTATTTCTTCTCAAAAAAATCCCCTGTGTCAGAGCCAGATCCCTTAGGCATACAACTTTGTATTACAAGTTACTCCGGAGGGTTCCGTTACCTGTGTTCCAAGTTATGCCTCATTGATTCCAGAAAACGACCGAAATCATGTACACTGTGACACAATGTGACCCGTGACTCGAGGACACGAAATATTTCCCCTGCTTCAAGCACGAGCTCTAAAATCAGTTTCCAGTGCCCCACAGGGTGCTATTGCTGAGGGATGTGTTGTTGATCCATTATCCATTCCTAATATGTGGAGGAACCACGTAATGGTAGCAAACAAGAAGTTGAGCCAGAAAATCATTCTGACAGTCTCAAACGGGCACAGACAGCCATTGTATATGTTTAAACAAGTCTTGAAATTTTACAGATCATTCTCTTGTCCATTTCTGATTGTTCTCACACATAGTTCCAGTCTCTACAAGGGATATAACACATGTCGGATAGTGTGAAGTAATCACATTATTTTTGGTACTCTGGAGGTCAGGTTTTTTACTCTCCAGCGCGCCTTTGTGTTCAGGGAGACCTTCCAAATGCTCCAAAGGTTTCAGAATCATCTTGTGGGCAAGTAGACAACACATCGAGGTCAGATTACGCTGTGTGACATGTTGTGACATATGACATTCACCGCGTCGGGGAGCCTACACATTCACCATGCCTTCCTGTAAAATAGCCAAAATATTTGTGAAGGTCCATTAGAAGTCTGCGAAAAGGAACCACCGCAATACTATATATCTCAATGCACTTCCTAGACATGGAGATGATGATTTCGGAAAATGCAGGAAGAGCCGATCATTTCACGGATTAAAAGACAATGCAAAGTGTGGGTGCCGATGGATATGTACCCGTGTATGCTCAGAGATATCATTTCAATCCTCCAGTTTATAGCTAAGCATTTGAGTAAAGATTGCAGCTGCTACAGATTCATTTCTACGTCCTTTGTTTGATGGAGTTTGAAGCAAGCCCCTTCAGCGAAGGTCCGGCTCGCCGGGCCGGAGCTGCGCAGGCTTGCTCTGAACCTATGATTGGAGTATTCTTGAGCCGAAGCCGAAGGGCCTCGCGTTCGCGAACGGCTGAACGGACTATTTACTGCTCTTACGAGAGCAGGGCAGACACATAGCAGTGGATTATCAACCATGCCGATGTGGGACGTGTACGCCAAGGCGGCAGGCCGGGTCGCGAAACCCTTCGGCCTGTACTGAAACATTTCAAATATACCTGAAACGGTTCGCGAAGTCATTTCTGATGACTGTCAGATGCCGGGCACCTATCCTACCACCACCAGAAGGCCGCGTCACTATTCCTATTCCGTTCCGAAGCTCTCAGTTTACTCATTTTCTCTTATTCTTTCTTATTCATAGTCATCTGTCATGTATTTATCGAAAACATATAAAAGACCACGTAGAACCCGCCTTACGGAAGCTCACCCTCGGTGTTTCTAGATGGATTTCTAGTTCATCCTTGCCCCCTTGGTTGCGCTTAGACGGAAGTCGAAGCCACCTGTCAAAGGCGTTGGTGTCCTCTGTATCTGTGCGGAGATTTGTGATATAAAACATTTCTCTTGTGTAGATTCATTAATACAGAAGCTTTGATTTTGTTAGCTCCATAAGCTTTAAAGGATCATCTAAGCCAATCACTTCAACCTCGTCTCGTGGAGGGTCACGGCGAGTTCGCGAAAGTCCTCTGTTAAGTTGCACGAGGCAGGCTAGTGTTCTATTGGAATCATCCACGCATAGTAGGCCGGTCGTAGTTCATTAGTTGGGCTATTGGAATTGTTCCCGCCTTAGTAGAACGGTCGTAGTCGTGTCCGCTATTGGAATCAGCCCCGTTTAGTAGGCTGGTCGTAGCTGTGCACAGTTCGCGAACCAACTGTGGTTCCCAGAGCAAGCTTTCATCTACCTAAACTCCGATACCTTGTGTCAGAGCTGTGCACTTTTAGTGGTTTTCAAACTACTGTAGGCTCCTAGAGGTTCTGATCGATCCTTCTTTGAGTTGATCCGTCCCACGAAGTTCCATCTTACCTGTATACTGCAGGGTGACCCGAACTCAATTATCTCGCACTTCGTATTGGTTGTGTGTTGTGTGTGTAGTGTGTGTTAGTGATTTAGTGTGGTGCTGTTCGTTGGCATCTATCTGAGGACCTTACTGCATTTCAGCCTATACTTAGGTGCACCGTTTCACCGGACCCAGGTAGACCCAGGTACCCATAGATAGACGCACCGTAGCTACAGACGTAGCCACATGTAGACACACATCTGTGTCTACGGGGGGTTGGAACGCACTGATGAGCTCGGTGTGTGCTGTGAGGCACTTGATGTTTGAGTTGACAGGGTGTACAGTAGTCAAGTCTGCAGAGATCACCGGAGAGAATGTAGGCTGTGATTGTGTGTGCGGCATCACTCATGAACGAAAGGAGAGACAAAATGCGCACGTTTATTCCGGAGTCCCAGCCCGTGCGTGCACTTGACATCTATTATTGCAGCGACTCAGGCAGAAGTCAATCATTCAACGGCGACATGAAAGCGGGAAGAAACACTAAGCATGAGTGTATACTAGAAGGAAGTGCGCCAGAAGATCCCGTAGGCCGCACATACTGGTTTGGAAAACTGAGGAACGATGCAAAAGATTAGTCCTCTCGGTTAGATCCTTGATGATGCCGCACAGGTTGAGGACCAGGTTAAGGTCCAAAGAAGAAATATAAAAACCGCTCCGAGAAGTCAGCAGAAGTGGTGGCTGTCCCTGGTTGAAATACCGGGCTTTACACTGAACCGATGCCTACGTGGCCGCAGTTTAATTGGCCTGCGCCGCAGTGAGAAACTCAAGTATGTCAAAGGAATTTCTGTACTACATAGGCAGCTGATTCACAACTTCTTGAGCCATGGGATACGGCTCTTGGTGTAAGTATTCCAAATTGGGAGAAGATCCCCAGCTTGCTCTCGCGGCGAGGTCCGGAATGAACTGTAGAATTTGCTCAGAAGGGAAGGTTGCAAGCAAGAGGTAATTGCGAGGCAAACCAGTGAGGTAAATACCACAAGTACACTAGCTTTTTATATGCAGGGAAAAATATAAAGGGATAGATAAAAGCACACTAAGCACGGAGAAATGTGTGGGTCAATGGAGAAGTATGTAGGTCGGAATTGAATAGAAAATATTGCAACCATGGAAACGAAGAGTGAACCGCATGGTGCCAAGGGCATGAACTGCATGGCCAAGCTTGTAATTCCCACATGAACTGGGGAAGTAGCAGGAGTTTGGGGCATGATGCGAATAGTAGCATCGTATGGGGTAATTCATGAGCTGTGGCAAGGTTGTGTATCTGAAGCAGAAATGTTAAGGATGAGGGGAGAGTCCAGTCGAAGGGGATTACAGAGATGCAATAGGTGCTGATTGGTTCGAAGGCTTGAATTCGAGGATTATAATAGCATCTGATACATTCAAGTTGTCATCCAGTAATCTAAAACAGGTGGTCGGGTTTTCCGAACAAAGTGACACATAGTGCTGTCTCACCAACAGAGGGAAATTATTTGCCTACGTTTGCTGAACTGGATGGCTAAACTTGGACTAAACCATGATCACAGGATGAATAGAGACTTTATGCGGAGCCATTTGAGCCATTGAATGGCTTCAGATTTTGCTCCCAGTCTGCAATCCAATCCGGAACTTTCACAGCACCAACAAGCATCACTTGGCACCCATGGGATGTACTGAAAGTGGGGAAATGCATGGGGAGTTAGTTGGTCGAAAACTGCCGTTTTTGGTAGCCATTAGCCATTCAATGGCTACTGTGCAAAGTCGTTAATGCCGGTTTTCCTGCACATGGAACAGATGAATAACAGAGTCAGCTTGGGACCCACAACAATTTTCCACGTCATGATCAAAAGAGAACAATGGGATAGCCGGATGCGCCAGAAATTGCCACGTCAGAGTCAAAAGGAACAATAAGATTGAGGCTCTCGTACCGGTTCGAGGAGCCGGACTGAAACGTACCCGGAAAAGATTCTCGACAACTTAGATCTAGATTAAAGAGAGAACAATGCCGAGGCTATCGGGTGATCCAACATCCCCAAAAAGATAACAATAGGATTTTCCGGCACCCCAAGTATCCTTCTCTGAAGTATCACTCAACACTTCGCTTCTGCACTGCTGTGTCGTCTCAATGCCTCATGAGGGTTGGACAGCACAGGTGTGTATCCTGCCACTAACCATTCAGCTCGTGCTCACATGTACAGCTGCGTATTCAGACATTCACTGATCCAGTGTGCCACAAGAGCACTTCACAGCATATGCGACTTGTCTCCAAATACATAAATGTCGGCATATTTCGCTACGGTCCTTGCATGCTTTCTGGAGTTCAAGAGTCGAGTGAGTCAGTGTGCGGTACAGCGTGAGCCGGTGTCACCGGCACATGATATCCCCGCCACTGAATTCGATCAACTGTAGAACACCTGGTCATGTACCTGGCGGGTCGCGTCTGTGTTCAAGTCGGCACGTGGTTGCATAATAGTTGCACGTGGTCGCGTAATAAGCACGTGAACCGCGCCCAGGTATTGGTTGTGACTTGACTTGAGTCCGCCAGTACTTTAATGGCATGTAAATCCTTGACTTAGGCTCGCTTCCGCGTACTGATCTATTTAATGCTGCGAGTGCTAGTTTTTACCCTCTCCACTGCTATCTAAACTTCACTCCTGTTAGTAGTTTTGCACAAATTTGTGAGTCATTTTGATTCCAGCTAAGGGCCAAGTTTTGACTTGATCATAGTTGCAGTGCTCGATTCCTTGATTCGCACTTTCCCTGGTAGACAGTGGTAGTTGAAGTTCAAGGTGTAGTAGCACTTTGTTTCAAGCTTGAGTTCATAATCAATAGAGTTCAATAATTGTTTACTTCTGGGTTTCCGGCAAGACATTGTTCGGGTATAACAGCCATGGCATTCAAGGTACGATTTAAATTTGAGCCTCTGTTTAAGTTACTTATTTGATTCCCATGATCTGGGTTCATCAACGTAATATTCCTTTAAGCTGAGCTGTAGGTTCAATTCAACAACTGCCCAGTTTCTTGATTCACGGTGAGACATTGTCTCGGGTTGAGGCCAGTTATTGCGAGCTTCCGGCCTGAGCTCCTTGAATACTATGCTGACATCCTTGGATGGAACAAATGTTTTTAAGTTCAATTGCAATTGCCACCTTGCCTTGTAAGTTTGCTGCTTTAAAGTTAACTAGAGACCTGACTAGACCTATCCCGAAGCTAGACTCCGTTCGGTATGCATCCCAGCATTTAAATCGATTTTTGAACCACTCAACTGCCTGTTGGTCAGGTAAGGAAGTCTCAAACATGATGAAACATCTATGCCAAATTTTCGTTGGCTACTTTACAGAGTACCGAGCTTGATTCGACGGAGTCCACGATGTACTCGGTGCTATGAACTCCTTCAAAGAAACACTTCGCGTGGGTCCTCTGCTTTACCTTCCGCGGCCTTTGCTCGTACTAACGACCACCTGCATTTTAGAGCTCTACTGGACATATTTCTGCCTGCCCATCTGGGCACATTCTTCTCCCTTGTGCATTCAGGTTTCAGGCTCGACAACCGTGTTAACTCAGAACTTACCTTTACAAGACAGTGTTTGTGGGCCTCGAATACGTTTAGACATCTACCAACTGACCCAGGGAAGCACTTTAATTTTTTCTACCAGATACTCGCGTGCAATATACTGCACGAATTGTTTGATTTATAGAAGCCCACCACCTCTCTTGACACTGGCAGGCTAGCTGGCCGTAAGTAGGCTGGTGTCATTGGAAGTAGCGGGAGGTTAAGTCGATTGGAAATGCACGCTGGCCCGCTCATATGAGCAAAACCCCTACAATCACAATCAGGGAACGATTAACACCCGAACTCTTGAGAATCATGTGGGATTTAAAATGAGCAATCAATTGGTTGAGTCTGTAGCTCCATCCATCCAACTGCGGCGGCCCTTAGTCTCTCGTAGACAGACACCACAAATGAAGTAGTGCATGTTTGTAGGCGGCCCTCAAAGATATTCTGACAAACCAGTTTACTCGACCCATGCCTTCATCACGGAAAAGCGACAACGCCCAGCGGACTCTCAGTATGCCAATCCCTGGCAGATTCCGAGTTCCCGAGGTTTGCCACAGACACGGCTGATTCCGAGGTGAATGGCACGTGATGAAACCACCTGACAGTATCATAAAAAGCTCTCAAAGTATAGGATACCCGGCTTATTAACTATGTCCGTGGAGAGTCTGGCGAAATCAAGTTAGCAAGTTGTGCAAAGAAAGAGAGAGAAAAAGAAGGAGAGAGGGAGACTCACCTGATATCTAAAGGACGCTGTGCAAAGAAACGGCCCTGTGAGCTCGCCAACGCGTGTGACATCTTGATTAAGTTATCTCGATTTAGAACATCAGAGGTATTCAAAATGGGGACGCCAGCTAAGTCTCTCGGAGCAATGTCCTCCTTGGGACTTAGCTCGACCAATCAAATTCAAGATGCACCGGCGGTCCGGCACGGACTGCCGTTCCGATCAGCCGACCTCGGCAGCGCGTTCCTCCTCAGCTCTCGACCACCTCCTGCTGTGCTCTGAGCCTTCAGCGGCACCATTCGACTCATTCGCTACCCATTCAGCCCTCGACTATTCCACCAAATATTCTCCCAATCCTCAAGATTTTCAAGATTTGCTGTATATTGAGACAGAGAAAGCCTCAGAAAGGTGCGCAACAATGCACACCAATTCATAGGCTCATCTGACCTTTAAGCCCTCAAGATCTCAAGCTGTAGCTGCCTGCTTCAAGCACGTCGACATCATCACTATCTTCACCTCTCGCCGCCGCGGTGTACGCATCACCAAACTCGCATCGTTTGCAATCATCTCGGACACGCGCGCAGCAGAACGGTGCGCACTGACCGCCTTCGAGGGACTGCTGCGCAGCGACCAGAAGGCGCGTTATTCGCACGCTTATGCGCCCCCACCATCGCGCTCATTCGCGCACCCTTTGTCCGCTTTCGAGCGGCTGGGGTGCATAGATATGGCGTGCAACTCACCCTTGTACGCCCCACCGCCTCCGTGCGTGTACGCACGTGCTGACCGCTTTCGAGCGGCTTGTGTGCCCAGAAAGTGCACTATTTGCACGCATATGTGCCGCCGCTACCGCTTGTCCGCGTGCGCGCCGAGCGCATGCGAGCAGCCAGTGGGCAGCTATACGGCGCGCGATTTGCCAGTTTATGCGCCGTCGCAGACGCTTAGTCTCCGCGCGCCGCTGGCGAGCCTCGCCACCGCGCTTTTTTCGTGTACGTGCTGATTTTACTTTGAGCTCGAGCGTGCGTGCCATACCCGGGCGAGGTGGGGCCTTGCAGCGCTCAAAGAGTGTGGGGGTCCATCGAAGTCACTGCAGCTGCCGTCGTGCGAGCGCGCCGAGTTGACATCCAGGTCAGGCCGGCAGCGAACCGTTTCGTCTGAATCCACCCGCGGCCCTTTTGAGCCGCTGGTGCGCACAGATGCGGCGCGTGATTCGCCTATGCACACACGCCCCCGCGCGCGATTAGCTCGTGTACGCGCCGCCGTAGCCGCGTAATCTCTTGAGCCGCCTCGCCACCGCACTTGTCAGTGTATGCGCTGACCGCTTGTGTACGCGCCGGCATGCAATGCCCTCGTGCCGCAATCGAGGCTATTGCAAGCAGCACGCGGACAGCCGCCCGCGAGTGCGCAGGTGTCTCTGCGTGCGGGGCTTGTGGAATGCGCGTGTTCGCGCTCGGGAGTACCCTCTCAGAGTCCGGGACACCTTTTCACCTCCTTACCTATTGCCGCCAGCGGGATAGAATTTCTACTCGTGCGTGTCGAGAGGCGGACGCGCAGCGTACTTGTAAGCAAACTTTTGTTAATGAAATGCCCTTTATATCACAACAAAGATCTCTGCTTGCTGAGCGAGGTTTGAGCGAGGTACTATGCCATAATTACCAGACTGCAATATTGACCTTTTCTCCACGTGCGCGAGCGGAGAATGAGGAAATCTACAATTGGTTTCAGGCTTCCTTTTGGGTCGGAACGATTAAACAAAAGATCTCTCGGGTTTGCTGTGCTCCTGCGAGGTAATAAGCGCTATAATTACGGAATTCCCGCAATACTTTGTCTCCACGCGCGAGCGGCGCCTGAGGACAGAAGTTACTACGGCTCTGGCTCCAGCCTCTTTCTTCTAGTCTTGACATATCTTGAGCAACGCGTCGACAACGCTTCCGTCGCGTCGGACTTGGAATCTTCACGTGAGATCGGAACGTCATCGGATCCACAGGATCAAATAGGATCAGGTCCGGGTGCAGAGTTATGCCATTTTTAGGTTAACTCTCCACAGCCATGATTATGAGCCGGATACCCAACTATGTTGAGTTCCGGATCTCAGAACAAATATGTCCACCAGCGCCCATGAAAACGGACCATCCACTTTCGTTTGTGAGACAATGGACAGTGGACACGCAGTATTTAAACACAGTAATTATAATACTCGACAAATTGATCTGTCAATAAAAAGAATGCAGCAAATTGAGAGCCTGCCATGTCTCAGAGAAATGCAAGAGCAGGTTTCCAAGACGCACCATTTCAATTGCATGGGATCCGATAGTACCAATTGAAGATATCGCATCAATATTATCCTGCTCTTATCCGTGTTCTGGTGTTCAAGTCGGACGACAGAAAGGCAAAAGGGCCCCGGAGGCCCATCCATCTACAATCTAGATGGAGCATGTCATCCGCGGATCACTGATAAATATTGGTTTTGTCAGTCTTGTCTCACCCGAACCTCGGCACGGCTATGAACACGAACCTCGGATCGGCTACCGTCAGGTACAGACACTTAGAACGATGAACGAGCGAGGGGGTCTGTCAAGAGAGACTAACAGACACTCCAACACGCTGTCAAAGTCATCCGTCGTTGCTACACCAGCGGCCACAAGCAAAAAACTTAGAAAGAATGAAAATAACCGCAATTGAGGAGCTTACTATTAGAGACCCCTTAGTTGGCCACCCTACTTAGTTGGCCACTTGACTCCTATAAGACCAGGGCTTCATAATTATGACTGGGCATAATGTATGAACAGAATACGACCTCCAACGAATGTTCAGACCAAATTTCAGCCGAAAGTGATGGGTTGATCGGGAGCTACGGCATCGTGGATCGGGATCCGAAGCGCGGGGACATCAATTTCTTATCGATCAGACCTCTTGCCTCATTTGCCATCGCCATTTCTCCACCATTTCTTCCTCGATCCACGACTTTGGGGGCTCGTTCGGATCCCCAGATGCTGGCCTTCCATCTGAAGAGATACTGGACAGCAACTGACTGAAATATCACTCTTAATACACCCGGGAAAAGCACGACTTCATTTGTAGGCCAGTCATGCTGGCACCGTCGCGGTCCACGACATCGCCATGCCATCGGTCTGGAACCTTACACAGAACTTCTTAATATACAATCCTTCATTCCGAGACCCTTTTCGAGATTTTATCCAATGACCTCTGATTGCTCTGGAGGCCATTGCCCAAAATCACCAAATTTCAGTCATGCTGATAGTTGGATTTTTTGGAGGAGATGTCAGCAACTTCGAATGGAGTTGGGCATCCAGGTACGTCCAAATACTTCCCATTAAGTAGCCTGGATCGTAATTTGGCCCATCGCGGCCTGTTTCTGAGTGGCAGAACACTCATTCATCCGCGACCCTAATTTCGAGGTTTCCCGTCAATCGCAAGCATGTATTCTGCCCATTTCTATACCTCATATCTACACCATAACTGTTTTAAATAGTGATTATAACCTGTATATATGATTCTGGGTGCAGGCCACTGCCATTTGAGAGCTCAATACGTTAGTTGGTGGGGTGGCCAACTAACCTGTTGTTTGGCTATGTTGGACTGCCGGTCAAAATAAATTCCTTACGCACTCAAATCTTCGAGTATTTCGGTGCTGGCGGACTCGAACTCTTCGTAGGATGAATGCCCTCATTCTGATATAGTTTGGTTCGCATCGGCACCGGTATGACACCAGGGCTGCGGCATAAATGCTTAAGTGGCCAACTAACTGGTCTCAAATAGTAACGTGAGTGCAGAAAAATACAAGAGCACCCCATCGCCAGTGAGAGAGACCGAGACGAACACGTATCATTGAGGACAAAACGGACACGTCTCGGGAGAACAGCAGACACACTGTCGGGACAACAAAATGAACACGTATGTTGAAACACGACGAACACGTATGCGTTTCCTTGGCGTTTCCGCTCGGATCGGGTTATGAACAAAACGGGTGTCAGCCCCAGACAGCCCCAGACGCTGAGCTATCCAAGACATCCGTCGTCGCTGCACCACAAGCAAAAGGTAGAAAGAAGAACGACTGGGAAGAAGAAGGAATAATAAACGCACTCAGAGAGCTAAAAAAAATCAAACACGTATGCCAGGTGTCGAGATAACAAAATGAACAATGGTGAAACAAGACGAACACGTATGTGTTTCCGGCGACTAAAGCGATTCTAAAAATAAATCTAGGACCCAGACCGTCCCAAAACCACTCAAAATGGAAACAGTGCCAGGCCCAGACTGTCGAGATGCCACTATATGAGCAGGTCTAGAGTGCAGAAATGTTACTGGATCAGGGCCTGACGTCATATGGGGGGGGGGGAAACTGCCCTGTACTTTCGCTGTAAACGGGGACTAAAGAACGATCCTAAAAATAAATTTTAGGACTCGTAATTTGGCGCCGGGACCAATTTGGCAGGCGCCCGTTGCAGAGAACCGCCATGTCGATTTGGCGGGGGCTCCACCCACTGCGTCGGCCACCTTCAAATCTTACGGAAGACATCTCTGGCTCCTCCTTATTCTCCATCTGGCCTGGTTTCTCCGCCTCTCGCGCCCACAAATGCTCCAGCGGCACTTGCTCGCAAAGCGATGTTTCTGCGCACAAACAATCTCCTCGGCTCAATGACGGAGCTATTCCGTGTCGAAGCTCTTCAAATCGTGTCTACGCCGCTCCAATGAAGCCACGATGCCCGCATAAGAGCGCAGAAGAGCGCGATAATCGATTTTATTTGCAACGCGGAGATTGGGACGTGGTGCGAACGAAGGGCATAGATGCGTTTGGAATTCTCAACGAAGCGTACATTTGATAGAAGCTTCCGCTTCGAATTCCTGACAAGGTGTATGGTCAAGTCGCTGCGTTTGCGCCCAACTCGTGTTTCCCCCAGACACGATATGTTGTATGCGCCTCTCGGATGTACACTAACTCCCTATCCAACGTCTATATTTCCTAAAGAAGCTCCATTGGCCCCCAACTCTCCATTCCGCCGGCAGGATCCTCCATCTGAAAGATGGCTCATGTTCGTCCAAATCGAGAATTCCGCGGCACGCTCCCACTTCGATCCCAACCCACTCGAAGCACCGACCCAGTTTGGCATGGAATCATACGATCCCCTGCGCGCTCCGCCGTGCCTTCCTGCCCAATCCCGGGACGACATGACATACTGAGCATTTCATTTCACGGCGGATCCTCCACGCAAGGTCCGTCCGCTGTCAGTGGCAACGGAACTCCTTCTTGCTCCCATGGAAACTGCTTTATCATTCGCTTTCAGGCTACATCAACCCCCGCGCGGCCGCCCATTATTTATTCCTTCCATCTACCTCTCGCCCATTCCCTATTTACGCTTCTCAATCACGACTGTCCGCGCTCAACTGTCCAAAACGACTCACGCACCTTTGCCGCCGCCATCGACAACCAGACCATCGCTCTGCGCTGCCGCACCCACGATCAGTCGTACGTGCTCAACCCTAATCAGCCTGACTCCTTCGATGCTCTTTTACAGGAATATTCGCCCCGGCCTCCTCTCACTAATATATAATCTCCGTCACCGGCCTTCGCTTCGATCATAGCCCCTAGCTTTGATGATCTCGTGCGGGATTATTCGCCGCGCATTCTCGTATCGTTCGACCATCGCCTGCTCTCGCGCTCCAAGTCGTTACTCTGCCCTGATCACGCCTCCGTTACCTCTGCCGCCACCCTGCTCGACCGACTCGACATTCCATGGGCACGACCATCTTATGACGCCAGAATCTTCGTGCTCGTGTGCTGTTCGGGTCTAGGTCCTCTTGCACGCTTTACTTCGCACTATTCGCCCTCCAGACGCCGAGACTATCCCTCTGCAAATTTGATTTCGAATCCTGCGTTGCATGGCCCTACTTCCGCTGTCTCGCCTCTGCTTCCTCCCGTCGCCTAGCCCGCACGATCCGCTGCACGTCCTCACTCTGGTCAACCACAAGAGCAACAACTGTCACAACCAACTCCGCATCCTCGGGGCACAACCTAATAAATATTCTGCTCTACTACTTACTTCGGTGCATGTTTTCTTTTTCTCCCCATATCCGCGGTTACCTTCGCCGCTGACTCGAATGTAATGTAGGCACCAGCCGGCTCGTTCTGCACTGATTGACTGGAACGCGCAAGATGCGTATATATGTTCTTGGGCGCACCGCGACGCGATTTTTGGCGAGTTGATTTGCAGGTACGTAACACTACTGCTGCTGGAACGGCTTTCGCTCACTCGGCCGCGGAGGGTTTTCGAGTCTTCACGTCTTTGAGCTAATTAAACTCTCCTCATCCGATCTCTGGCTGGCTCGCGCCCGTCGAGTATTTAGGGAACACCGCAGCTAGGAAGACTACTTTCGATCACTTCGGCGCTGGGTCGTGCTGTTTCGTATTGATTTACTTACAGTCCCCCGCTCGCGCGCCGAGGTTGAGATATATGTTACTTGTCCTATTCAGTTGTTGTTCAGTCTCTCGGCGACGCGCCTAGCTCACGGCTCATTTTACTTCAAGATATTCCTCAAATACCCCTGTTAGCAAGGTATCCGTTCCTTTCGAACGCGCACTTGGGCTCTGGGTTAAATTTACCTTCACAGTCTGCCCTGGGCACCTGAATCCTATTTCATTGTGCTCGCTCAGTTTATCGGTGTTGCGCACAAGACGCACGCGCGGCGTCCAATTGGGGGTTGGTCTGAGCATATGGAGAGCTTAGTTGGACGTATGAGGGTATTAGGCTCGAAATTCCATTCGCCGCGGGAGATATTTTCGGCAGAGTACATTCAGTAGTACACGGGGTGAGCTATGGGCAGTATGAGTGAACGCCCGGGGCGGAGTGAGCGCTGAGGGCGAGGGTGCGGACTCGGAGAGGTGCGGGACATACGCGGCGCGTGAGGAGGAGTCGGCCGTGCAGCCGTGCGCGTGCCAGTGTGCACGACGCGGCGGGGAATGCCGAAGAGCGCGGCACGGCCCGCATTGGTATGTACGTGCCACGGCGCGATCTCATTTCTCACGCGCAGACGCAGACGGAAGGGACAGACCGGTGAATGGGTGTGGTACGTAGTACACCATAAGCCGTAGGAGTCTGTAGGAGTAAGAATGCAAGTGGGGAAGGACGCGTAGGGAGATGTCCTGCAGCGCAGCGCGGTGTACGGGCAGCGGAAGGACGCCGGCGCCAGTCGCACGGGGGAGCGGACGGGGCCATATCCTCCTCCATCTTTTTGCACCGGGTAATTTTCATTCAACTCACTTAAGTTGGTGGGTTGAGGAGGAGGGAAGCCCGGAGGGGTGCCTGGGTCATTACACTCCTGGGTGAAGTAACCAACTCTCCTGTCCACCTTCAAATCTAACACTTCACGAAGTTTACTTAGGAAGGAAGGCCGAGAAGCCCGAAGTGTGGCCTTGAATTTTGGGGTGCATCTAAGCAAGGCAAGCACTTGATGTATTTTCCCCCCCATTGTTGGATTTTGGATGGATCTGATAGTGTCCGTTTTCTAGCTGATATGGCCCAGAGGTGCGGGGTGTGCATTTATATTCTACGCTCCCGGGGGGGGGGGAGGGGGGGGGGATGGCTGCAGGAGGTTCTCATTGCACTCACATCCAACAAATGTAGAAAAGCATGCAGGTTGTGGGATGCCAATCCATACTTGCCTTATCTCCCTTGCTCATTACAGCTCTTTGCAGAACTTCAGGTGCGGCCTGTTTTTTTTAATCAAAATTTGATGTTTTCACGAGATCAGCTGTTGTGAGCTCAATTCTAGCCTGTTCACCTTGAAAGTAGGACCAATCGATTCCCACTTCGATTCCGGAGGGCTCTAGACCCCACAATTGTGCAGGTGCGTGGGAATTGCCTTTTTCAGCAAATTTTGAGGTGTCTATGCAGAACAGCCATAGCATTAGCTACACTCATCCAATTGACCTAGATTTCAGATATGATATACTCACATATGTCCCTGAGGGCCCCAAAACCTTGGATGCCAAATATACCTTGTGATTAAAATTTGGTGAAGGCTACAATTGCAATTAATTTCCTGCTCTACATCCGGAAAAGCTGATGTGAGTGCAACATATCCAAAATTCAGGTCAATTGGATGAGTGTAGCTAATACTATGGCTGTTCTGCGTAGACACCTCGAAATTTGCTGAAAAAGGCAATTCCCATGCACCCACACAGTTGTGGTGTCCAGAGCCTTCCAGAATCAAAGTGGGAATCAATTGGTCCTACTTTCAAGGTGAATGGGCCAGAATTGAGCTGACAACAGCTGATCTCGTGAAAACCTCAAATTTTGATAAAAAAACGGGCCATGCCCTAAGTTCCGCAAAGAGCTGTAAGTTGCTCAATAAGTTTTTCCCAGGCAACTGATAAGGTCAACACTCTCAAAATTAACTAGAAGGGATGCATAATGAGTTTACCATCATTCGTACAGAACCTATTGTACAATTCCAAAACTTGGGAGGTAAGCAGGCTGGTATGCTTAAAGCACACTGGCATCTGCACCATGCTCAATAAGAAGTTGAACCACCAACCTGTGGCCATTCCCTAATGCAGCCTGAAGGGCATTTCCATAGAGCCCTCCCTGTGCATTCACATCTGCACCCTTCTTGATGAGGAGTTGAACGACTAACTCGTGGCCCTCCATAGATGCAGCCTGAAGGGCATTTCCATGGAGCCCTCCTTGTGCATTCACATCTGCACCCTTCTTGATGAGGAGTTGAACGACTAACTCGTGGCCCTCCATAGATGCAGCTTGAAGGGCATTTCCATAGAGCCCTCCATGTGCAGTCACATCTGCACCCTTCTCAATGAGGAGTTGAACGACTGACTCATGGCCATTCCATGCTGCAGCCTGAAGGGCATTTCTATAGTGCCCTCCCTGTGCACTCACATCTGCACCCTTCTCAATGAGGAGCTGGACCACCGACTTGTGGCCATTCCATGATGCAGCCTGAAGGGCATTTCCATAGTACCCTCCCTGTGCATTCACATTGGCACCCTTCTCAATGAGGAGTTGAACCACTGAGTTGTAGCCACACATGGATGCAGCCTGAAGGGCATTTCCATAGGTCCCTCTCTGTGCATTCACATCCGCACCCTTCTCAATGAGGAGCTGAACCACTGACTCATGGCCACGCTTCAATGCAGCCTGAAGGGCATTTCCGTAGTACCCTCCCTGTGCATTCACGTCTGCACCCTTCTCAATGAGAAGCTGAACCACCGATTTGTGACCATCCATGGATGCAACCTGAAGGGCATTTCCAAAATGCCCTCCCTGAGCATTCACATCAGCACCTTTCTCAATGAGGAGCTGAACCACCGACTGGTGGCCGTGCTCCAATGCAGCCTGAAGGGCATTTCCATAGATCCCTCCCTGTGCATTCACATCTACACCCTTCATGATGAGAAGCTGAGCCACCAACTCGTGGCCGTGCATGGATGCAGTCTGAAGCGCATTTCCAAAACGCCTTCCCTGGGCATTCACATCTGCACCATTCTCGATAAGAAACTGGACCACCAAATCATGGCCATTCCCAGAGGCAGCAGCCAGAGGATGCCCATAACAATCATCCTCGGAATTTATTTTGGCACCTGCATCAATTAACAATTGAACCAGATGAATGTGACCAGTAGATGAGGCTGCACATAGAGCAGCATCCATGTCCTCTGGTGCTATTCCCTGGGTCAACAATTGTCTCATTGTTACTTCCAAGCCACCTGCTGCTGAGATGCATAGAGGTGGGAAATGGTCATTGTCATAAATCTCCTTCCATGGAACTGTATCATTCCAGACACTAGTAAATCGGGAGGCTTCAGTGAGAAAGGCCATGAGTTTCTCTTGAAGAAACAGCTCAGGCTCTCCTTTGGCATGCATGAGGCAGTACTGGGCATATTTGAGGAATGGATGTGCCACAAAGAGGTCTTCCTGTTCTTCATCTTCCCAGTGTCTTGGTAGAACTTCGAATTCTGGGAAGGATAGGTATGTCAGACAGGTGGACACAATGGTGATATGAGCCAATGGAAATTGCTCAGATTGGATGCTGTCCAAATAGTCCTGTGTGGTATAATGGATGAGTCGGACCACAGACACTGCTTCCTCCACGATGATCAAGCCAGCACAAGCAGACAAGATGATGTCCACGTCCAGAAGATTGTCCATATCAAGGAATGAGGATTCAGGTTCAATGGACAATGCTTCTCGCAGCTCTGCAACAGATAGTGGCCGTTTTGCATTTGCCACCCAGGTCAAAGCAAGCATCCCCAATTGTCTATCCTCCTCGGTCTGGTGGTTGATCCGTTCCATTGCATCATCATAGGTATGCTGCAAATCCTTTGGTAGGTGCTGCAGAGCCTCTCGGACTGCCTTGACGGTATTCTTTGTGGCAAGAGATTCAATATGAAGCTTGGCAAGTAAGAACCTAATGAACAGCTAAAATAAGCATTGTGTATGGAAATGAGAGACAGATATGACTTACATTCCTTTGACATTCCCCAGGATTTTGGACTGTATTTCATCCTGCAATTCTGGGCGGGTCCGAACATGCTTTGAGAGGCGGACCGAATTTTGAATCTGTGTGTCCAAGTATTTGCGAATGTCTTCTTCAGTTGCATGGATTTCTATGGTCTTCATGTTTGGGAACTGGGCATCCAGATTGATGTGGGGCCGTGAAGTGATCATTATGCAGGTTTGGGGAAGCAAGTTAACTAGGTATTTGAGGAAACGATGCCGGTAATTTTCTGGGTATTCATCCAGTGCATCAATGACAATGAAACCTTTGGTATATTGGGCAACAGCAGATTCCAATGCTTTGCAGACTTCTTCTAGCTGGGGCCTAGTCTGCCTTTCATGGTGGTAGTCATACAAGTTCTGCACTGTAGCAGAAATGGGTTTTCCCAACATGAGCTGTCTCCACAAGCCACCAAGGAGATTAGTAATGGTTTGAGTTTCTGTTTCTTTGTGGTTCAGATAGATGCAGGCCAAGCCAATGTCAGTAGTCTGAGCATGAGTCTCCAGGTGATGTACTACAAGTGACCTAATATATTGTGAACTAAATCAATTTAGCTTGAAGAGCCATCACATACGCAAGGACAGTCTTTCCAGCTCCAGCTATATTTACATCAGAATCAATCTAGACAACATGCAAGATCCACATACGAATCCCATGGCAGAACAAGACTTTGCCAGGACCAGATTCCCAATCCTGGAATTGGGCCTCTCCGAGAAGCCATTCACCAGTTCCTGGCTGAAGAGTACCATAGACATCAGCCTGTCGCTGGAGGAAGTTTAATGGTGACATCCAATCAAGGATCTTTTGCCGCTTCTCAGCTTTGGCGATGAATTCAGCCTGGAGGAGGAGACACAGGAAGTCCTGAACTCACCATCAATGGTGTCCTTTTGCTCTTGGACAGTGTTCAGAATACCTGGAGTCAAGTTGAAGTACCCAACAAGCCTTATTCAATTCCACTCACTGTCTTGGTTAGATATTTGTTTCTGGCCCACATCCCTGGAGTGGATAAATACACAAAGCTTTCTGATCAACTGAATAGGTATACCAAATATCCATGGTCAACCAGAGATTGATCAAGGCCTTGATGCGCTCAAATTCCTCGAGGTACCCAGCAACTTCCTTCTTGCTCCACAGAGTCCAATTCAGCTTTTTGGTCAACTTCGACAGTCCATCAACAGGTCCCAACTTCTTGGTGACAATTTCCAGTGTGGTTTGAAATGTTTCCAGTGGTTCTACCATCTGTGAGAAAGCCTCGCTGGATGGGTTCTCTACAGCCCGTTTGTCAAGCTCCACAAGGACTGCTTTGAGTCCCTCCATCTCCGAGAACAGCTTCTTCTGCTCCTTTGGTGCCTCGTGGAAATCCTTTATGTATTCCCGGGCCTTCAATACGGTGTCGACAAGCTGCAGGACGCTGGCAAGGGTGCCAAGTGCTTCGGCCATGAGGGCAGAGGGCAAGATGAGAATCAAGAGGCTGTGCGATAGAAGCTGTCTTGATGCTGTGTGCCGGGATGCCGGAAGCTATTTATGCCCGAACTGAGTTGCATAGATCTCCGATCAATCTCGGAAACGTTGGGGGGCAGATGCCGACAGCTGCCGACAACTTACCTATGAGCTGGAAACTTGAAAAACTTCTTCTCTGAGCTCAAAACTTGTCAAAAACCATCTGTCTGCCTTCCAAAGTAAATGGTAGAAAAAAATGAGCAACGGCGGCGCGGCACGTCGTTCTCTGCAGGTGACAGTCCCAAGCCCGCTTCGCGCCGTAGACTCACGCGCAACTTCCCTTTTCCATTGACTGTGTTGATTTTTTGGAGAGGCCACATAAATTCAGTAAAAGCTGGTTTAGCGAGTCTGGGAGAAATTCTTTCAGTGAAGCCGAGTGTTTGACTGAAATTTCAGTCAAGATTCAAAATTTTGATGGGCGCGGCTTTGGCATCTGCCGAGTGATGGCCGCCACGCGCCACTTCCCCCCGTTTTTCCTCGTGGCCATTTTTGTTTCCACACAGTGGCCAAGGTTGTAGTTCACAAGGACTATGCAGGCCCCAGATGTTTTCACATTTTCACCTCAGAGGGAAACAACTCCAAAAGGGTTGGCAGCTGCCGCCATTCAAACTTCCGAGATTTGATCGGAGTTGTACCAACTCCACACTGGCCTGAACCTGGTCTCCCGGCAGCTGCCTAGGCAAATGTCAACTGTGCACAGTATTTATGGGGCACATTCTAGTACTGATCTCTACACGTTCACTGGCAGTCACAAGCCCACGGTCCAAGCAGGGCTCGGACCAAGTCATACCTATCATTCTTCTCTTCCCTCGCACAATTTGATTCAATTCTGGCATCTCCTCGTGTTCGCGCAGGGCTCGGACCAAGTCATACCTATCATTCTTCTCTTCCCTCGCACAATTTGATTCAATTCTGGCATCTCCTCGTGCCGCGCGCGCGATCATGGGGTCACCGCCCTCGCCGCCGTTTCGACCGCCTTTGCGTGCCCACGCGCCAGCGGAGCATCCTCCAATAATAGAGGAGCTTCAGGTATCTCTTTCGACCTCCCTTCAGCCTCCAATATCCCCTACTCATGCCGCACGGCGTTCTTTAGCATCCTGCCCTCCACGTCGTTTGTGCCGGCCGCTTGCATCTCATTGCGGCGAGGTGTCCTGAATGGTGTAGGTACATTTTTCTATCATTGCTTATGCCCTCCCCATCTTCAGGCACACCCATTTTATCTGTACCGGCGGATCTCGTGGTCCCCGCCTACTTTCACCTTGGCATACTCTTCCCTCACCATCGCCTCTTCTCAGCCTTCCATTCCATTTCCTCCGTTCTCGATACACCTTGTCGCCTTTTCGCCCACCCCACGTCTTCCAGTCCCCGAGTTGATGATATTTCTTATGTTCTTGATTCTAAGCTGTTGCCGGTCTTCCCTTGGGTTTGTCCCATAATTGAATCTTCGCCGATAACTCAATACACTCACATTGATTGTTTAACAATGTCCCTCGGCTCCAATCGACCCACTTCGACGGTGCACTGCCAGTTTCGCCGACACGGATTAAGCGCCCGCGGGCGCCTAATCTGTGCCTCTGCTGCCTGCTTCTACTGCGGTCACCGTTGGTCTGGTATTGAAGATAGAGTATCAAGCAGTATGCACTGTACCTCCGACATCTATTTGGATCGTCGATCATAATTTACAGCGCACTTGCATATGGTTTCTTGCGCGACCCTACCCCTTGATCAGGTTCTCACCATTTTCCCGCTCCCTCGATGCCTCGCGGTACTCCATGTAAGCAATTTGTGTCACTGAGCCAGCTGATACTCTTCAAAATCCGAGAAAAATACTCATCAAGCTTGAAGTATGCGCTGTGAGTGCCTGTAATCCAGTGAACATCCGGATCTAGTATGTACATAATCCACATTCTCCAGTATTTCTTGGCACCTGGAACCTCGTATATCGACGCAGGGTTCATTGAAGCATTGTTAAATATCCCACTGTAACCCTAAAACAACTTTCTTTCGAGAAATTCCGGGAACATGTGGAACAGTGAACCGACATTCGTCCATGCACTGTAGTTTGAGGTTCTGAACTGGCAAAATATGGACGGGGAAAAAAAGTTCTCCAATCTCGGAACTTTCGATATATTCAAGGTTGGTTAGTCAAGTTATCATCTTCTACGATGGAAGCGCGGTAGAAATGACCTTTCCAGGGTCCCGTACGACCGATTTGGTCGCGAGACTAAATTTTGACCCCCCCAGAAAAATCTTCTGAAGACATAGTAAAACCCGATAATTGGTACTAATACCTGTTCAGTGATTAGATAGCTTCAATATGCCACAATCGTCCTATACGATACCAAACTTTAGCCCCCACTATCATTTCAACATCCCAAGACCATTGTGTCTTTGAGGTGGTCAAGTTCAATACAATCGTGTTTGGTTAGTCAAGTTCCAATTGTCGAACACGAAAGAGGTCCGGAAATAACCTTCCTAGGGTCCCATAAGAAGGATTTGGCCGCGAGACTAAAAGTCGACCCCCCCAGGAAAATGTTCTGAAGACGTAGTAAAGTTCTATTATTAGCTTTAATACTTGTTCAGTGATCAGATAACCTCCCGAAGCCCTGGTCGTACTATACGAAACCAAACTTTGGCCCCCCGGTACCATTTCAACATCCCAAGACAATTTCCTTGCTAAGGTGGCAAGCTTTAGGTATAACGATGTTTGGTTAGTCAATTAATAATTTTTCAAGACAAAAGAGTTCCGGAGAAGGCTTTTCTAGGGTCCCATACGACCGATTCTTTCCGCGAGACTAAATATTGACCCCCCTGAAAAAATCATCTGAGCACACCCAAAGATTCAGGTTGCAGTGCTAAAAATTGTTCAGTGATCAGAATTCTCCAGCATGCAATACTCGTTCTATACGAAAGGAAACTTTAGCGCGCTAAATCAGGTCAACGCCCAAAACGGATGTTGTCATGTGTTGTCCTCCGATCAAAATGACATCTCTGCACCCGTTCTCCGACGTTCTCCCCGTTACTTTCACCATATCTCCCGTTCCTGCCCGTGAACTCCTCCATAAACGCGGAATAAATCCCAAACATGCAACTCTTGGTCTTTGCACCTCAAGCATAACTCTCCGCCCCTGCACTGCAACGTGCCAGTGTGCACTTTCCCACCACTACATTGATGCTATGTCCGGCCGCAATCACCTAATTTATGCATTGGAGCCCAGAAGATGACTTTAGGATCCGTTCGGTGTCCTGGGAAGCTCTTAAGGTGCGCCACAGTTGGATTTTTAACGTTCAATCTTATACATTCCCGCTAGGCTGTGAAGGGCGGATGCTAGGTACTGCCTCGTTCACACTCCTATTCAATACAGCATTATCAACGATGTCATTGGGATAAGACTCGCGAAGACGATCTGCCGGTGTGTGTGAGTCATCCCCGTCCCATCCATCACAATGGAGCGTCGTGTGCAGCGTCGTATGGCGGTCCCAAATCGCGCGGGGTGTGTTGAGGCACAGCACTGACACGTCAAAGAGCCCGCTCTCGGCGCTTTCGTGCACACAAGCCGCCGCCCGCCGAGTTTGCTCTCGTCTCCGTCATGCCGGTGCGTGTCTCTGGCAGTCGTACAACGGCTTCGAATGCGCCTGGAGGCGCGCCGCTGCCACCCGTACATAGGACGCGGGGCGCGGATTTTATCGAGCTGCAGCGCGCATACGGAGGGTTGTGGGCGATCGGCGGGAGGGAGGCGGGGACGGGATTGGAGCGATGCTCTGGGCGCCCACGGAGGGTGACAGGGATACGCGGGCGAGCATGGTGGAGGGCTTGACGCAGTCCGCAGGTCGTAATGCGCGTGAAATACGAGCAGTGATTGTGCGTGTGTGCGGCGGGGCCGCAGGTTCACGGTAGCGGCGCACATATGTGCGTGCAGGACAGGCCGTCAACGCAGCTCCCCGGATGCATCGCTGGCCGCGCTAACAGTGATGTGCGGAGAGCGGTGGAAGGTTGCGAACTCGATGTAGCCGCCAGAGCCACACAGTGTGGGGGCCGCGCAACAGTGCCCAGACAGTGGGCCAGTAACGGAACGGAGTACGAAACAGGGCAGCATGGAGCCTCGACGTGCCCCGCGCAAGGCGGGTGCAACACAATCTGCGCCCTGGGCAGTGTATGCCAGCGAAGTCTGTACTTAACAGAGAAGCACTGGATGCGCAGGAATCATGCGCACAGTGTCGTTGCGCCCGCAAGCCAGTTTAGATGGCAGCGAGCCAGCCCGAGGCCCGAAATATGGACTGTAGAGCGAAGAAAATGCACTAGATCAATACAAAACCGGTGCGAATGGCGTGTATTACACGCGGAGAGAGCTAGCGGTCACCGCTCGAAGGTAAAGATGTCGACCATCGCATAGAGCCGGCGCCCATAGGGAACAGATTTGACCGGTGTGAGACGGCGCGCATTTTGCATCAGCAACCAAAAAAGTGAGAATTCCGGGCACAGAAGCACGATCTGTTCAATTTTACTGTTGAAGTAGTGCCACACGTGTTGTAGATGCTCGCACCCCTGTTTTCGTCAGGTTTGGCGCGAAAATGAAGAACCAGCGTGCTCGTCGTTGATGGCGATGCCGGGAGATCGAGCTCATCATGCCATCAAATCGAGGCGGCTGTGTTCGCCCGCCATCTTGATGATCAATGGCTATGGTGCTCAAGCGATACTCTGGGCACTGTTAAACTCGAAAGGGATGACCTGTAAGGTGATATATCATACATATCTCTGCGGGAGAGCGTATGATGTATCACCGCGCGACTCTAATTACAGCGCGGTGATATATCACCCTGCCAAGATGTGGTCACAATGGGCGGCGGCTAATTCTGAAAGAGATCATCAAAGCTGTATGGGCGAAGAGGATACAAGATGTACGCCGAGGAAATGGGGATTCGAAATTTGAAGGAGTCGTCCGGGAGTGGGACGGGCAGAGTTACACGTACGACTGATTAGGGTGTTTCATAATTAGATTTTCGAGCCCCAACTCGTGCCCCAACTTGTGCCCCAACTTGGCATCAAGTTGGGGCACGAAATCGGTCGGGGCACCGAGTTGGATGTCAAGTCGTGCATAAGACCACGACTTGACATCCAACTTTGGCCCCAACTTTGTGCCTCAACTCGGTGCCCCAACTTCGGCTTCTCGGTCCCGTATCACCGCCTTTTCTTATGTAATACTATTTTATTTTTATCGTACCATCAACGTCCCGCCGCCGTTTTTCGCATACATACCTTCACTCCTTCTCATCCTCAGGCCTCATGGCCAAAAACGACCCAGCCAAGGCGAAAGCCCCCGCGGTCCCAAAAAAGCGAAAGAGCCGTGCAAAAAAAGCGGTGCCGGTCACCGCCAACGACTCCTCTGACGTCGAATTAATTGGCAAGTAATTCGACCCCTCCAGCGGTGTTTCCCGTCGACGGCAGCAGGTTACGACAGTCGGAAGGCTCGAAGCGGAACGTCAACGCGGTAAGTTCATCGTGTATTTATACAAGTTAACTGGTCTGAATTGCTTTTGAGGCCACCGGAGCTCCCGTCAAATTGTGGTCTCCCCGCCGCCTGAGGACGACAACGACAGTGCGTTACGCACCCCTCTTCTCTTTCCTGCTTGGCTGAAGTATGTCCAGTGGATGTCGACCCTCCCATCGACGAGAATGATAATGGTGCACATATTCTCGGAGTATCTGGTTCCGACTTATTGAGCCTCTTAACACAGCATCTCTTGCTGCATCTCTGTTCACAGAGGACAATGTCCCGCATGTCCCCGGCGACGATTCCGACGACTCCGACCTCCAGGATGATGGGCAAGAACTTCCGGATGAGGATAGCAGGGATAGCAGTAGCAGCAACGAGGGGGACGACGAATTACCTGTAGCCGCAGATTAAATGTAATTTCATGTTGTTTGTCCTGAATTCGTGATGATATGTGAGGATTTAGTACCAGGATTAACCGGTCTGGTGTGCGCGCCACATTCACGGTGAAATGCAGTGTATTCACGGTGAAACATCATGAAAAATAGGTCTTGAAATGTTCCTAAACACCTCGGGAAATCCCGCATTACTGTTCACGATGAACCATCATGAACAAGCAACGAATCATCGGGAAATTCAGAACGAACCATCAAGAAGTTCCCAGCCTTGGATCGTGAAAGACATGTGGAATTTCGCGATGGTTCCTCCTCACAGTGCTCAGCGTGTACAAATCAACTGGGTTAAAAACATCCGCTGGACCCACTCCCTCGTCACATATCTGTGCGAGAACCCGATATTCCGTATCAAGCTCTTCTCGGATTCGACCGCCGAGGCAAAAAAAGAAGGCCGCACAAAGCAGGTGGCGAAGGACGGCAAGGCAGTTCGATGCGGGGTTCTGGCAAAGTACATCTTCGCCGAGGATCCTAACGAGCGAGCCCGCTACCAGAATGACCCCGCCAAATACGCCACGTCTACGGAGACACGGCTTCGCAGGTCTGTCCACTTGTCTGAAGTACGTGCGCACTGCTTACAAGACTTTGCAGGCTCAAGAAGGAGTACCAAAAACTGCTCGAGCGGCTCGGCGCGACAGGAGCTGGGCTTGATCCGTCACAGATCCAGGAAGGCAGCAAGCTTTCGTCCTTGATCGGTGAGCCTCAGTTCCACATGCCGCGGCTGCTGCACAGTACTGACACCTGTATAGAGGAGATCCGCCAGGAGTGGCCTTGGTGGGATGACCTCCACGCCTTTTGGCGGGAGCTCCCCAACTATAACCCCGTTGGCGTGCAGTCATCGGAGCCTGGGACAGATCATGCCAGCGCTGCAGCAGATATCTTCGACGCGCGTGCTGCTGGTAGCGACACGGAGCCGGAGACCCTCGTAGATGGAGACGTAGACTATGGAGACGAGTTTGAAGATGACCGATCGGAAGCATCAAAGGCGCGGGATGGGCAAGAAGATACTGGCGGCGATGACAAGTCACATTCATCATCTTCAGATGTCGACGACAAAGCTTTCCCAGTGAGTACTTTGTCATAGGCCCAACGTCCATGCAGTACTGATCACATACCTATAGGAATCGATTCCAGTCCCGAGCCCGCGCCCACAAACCCCGGCATCAGCTCCAGCAAAGATACCCAAGGGCAAGGGGAAGGCCAAGGCCCCTGCCGCTGTCTCCGGTCGTGACCTTGGTCTCGCGAAGGCCAACGCTGGCAAATCGTCTACCACCGCTAAGAAGAAGCCTCAGAACGCCATTGATCGCATGAATGATATTCGGGAGACCGAATCGAGGCGGCTTGCGGAGAAGAGAAAGCTACACTTCAGGCCACCCCCCTGGCCTACCCATAGGGATAAATAGTTACTGAGAGTAAACTATCCCATGGGGTCTTTTTTCTGAGCCTATGTCCCATTTGCGTGGGATGTCCCACTGCCTGGGCCAGGGATGTGCAGCGCGCCTGTGGCGCGCAAAAAATTGCCTGTTTTGGCAGGAGTTGCTGGGGTTGGGATGTCCCATTCGGCCGCAGGCCAAACGGAAAAATTGCCTATTTTGGCCCCAAAAGTTGCCTGATACAGCCTTCATGGGATGTCCCACCCGCACAAAAAAAAAAAGTTCCTGCATGCCTGGGGCACTTCTACGTACACGTATGTATGTGTCAGTTGATCGAGCAATGTTCCACATTGACGGTGTGCGGGCTATGGTGGCTGTATGCCTCTCTGGCCATCGAAAAGAAATGCATGCCTGGGCAATTTTATTTCCTGGTGTGCAACCACCCCCAGCCAGGTATCAAAATCAAATAAAACGAAATGAAAAAGTAAATGGTGGCCTAGGTGATCTTATTTCGAACCACCCCCCAGCCACAAAAATAAAATAAAATAAAACCAAAAAGTTAGTGGGTATCTCTGCATCGTTGAATAAGCTTGTCTCTTTGTAGACAAGAATGAAACAAAAATGCTTGCATGCATTTTCACCGACATCTCGAGTATGAAATATGCATGGTGCACATGGCGCTGCCTACAGCTCACTCAATGTAGACCGGCAAAAAAAACTGCCCTTTGCAGCAAGCACAGGCAGATAACTAACTATGGCTGCACCACTACAAATAACAACAAAAATGCCTACTGCCAGCCTTGCGCAGGCAGTCTTTAAGGTTATGTAAACAAGGGGGACATCCCACTTGTGGGGGATGTCCCACATTCTATGCGTGGGATGTCCCAGTCGCCGTGGGGACTCCCACGGTTGGTGGGACATCCCATGCCTTTCCCTGTGGGATGTCCCACTTGTTGCTCGTTGATGTGGGACCTCCCACTCCATCCGCCATCACCTGTGGGATGTCCCACATCAGAGGATCAACTGTGGGATGTCCTGCCATCAGATGTATGCTGACATCCTGATGGCAGGGACATCCCACGGCAGTTCCTCTCCGTGGGACTTCCCACTCATTTTTTTTTGCTTGCATGGGATGTCCCATCTCATGACTTCTGTATTTGGATAGCAGTCGTTGTTCATCCCATACTCAAACGTATTGTGCAAGTCCAAAATAAATAGACATTTATGTAGCTTTTAAGAATGAGATTGATGAATTTTATTCAATTCCTGCTGGGACCATTCTCCAAGTTGTTTTGTTTTTCTCCTAGCTAGAGGCTGTTGTTCATTTATGTACAATGAACCTACCCACTGTCATGCATATATATTGAACTTCGATCCAACCTTTAGGTGATGGGTCCAAACAAATAACAACAAACAACCAATATTGGCTCAAAAAGGAAATTATCACGTCAACGATACAAAAAAGGTGTCTAAGCAGCCGCTGCCTCACCAAAACACCTACAATATCTTGAATATTTGTGACAAATATCAATGTTGATCGCAAGATTTATTTATGGACGCCGGCAGGTTCGACTTTTATTTTATTCGGTTATGTATTCTATCAGGCGTCCGGTCGCACTTGAACCACCACAAATCAAATATATATCTATGTTCACGGCCAAACCTCCAAGAGTTAAGTAGCGGAATGCCGAAATGCCGTGACATACAAATAAGACACAACAACTGCTACGAGCCCAAAAAGGCAATTTCATCGACCAAAAAGCACACAAGTCGCATAAAGTCGCATAAAGCATAAGTACCATAAAACATACGGGTCCGCGATGTATAAGTACGAACTATTGTCTCCAGCCACAAGTAATCTATACACCAAAAAGTCCGTGCAGCTGAACCTCAGACTGATAACGCCCATGATCTTCCTCCGAGGCCAACACTGGCGTGTATCCCTTCTCCAGAACCCTATACCCGTTTTCCGTCTGCGCGACTAGCGTGTAGCGATCTGCTCGTGTAGGAACAGCCACAGGGGTGAAGTCCGTGGCATAGAAAACCTTGGTGACCGCGTTTGGGACGTTAAAGCGGCACTTGTATAGGGCCTTCTTTGGTGCCACGGAGTCTGATACTCGTTTGTGTTTGGCTGGACGCTCCAGTCCTCCCTGAGCCTCCAGAGCACCCGATTGCGACGCGACGCGTGATCGGGGCTCCTGAGTCCTCTGTCTCTTCGGTGGACGCTCCTCGAGCTGCAGCTCGACCTGCGAGCGCGAGACTTGACGAGGACGGGCCGCGTGCCCCTGGTGTTCTCGCTCAGAAGTCCCCGACACTGCGCGCGAAGACCCGGCATAGCGGGGAGGAGACGCCGGGGGCTGGTAGTATTCTCTTCACGAACGCGAAGGAGACGGCGGTCGCTGGAGGTAGCCGTCCCGCGAAGAACCAGCACGGGGCGGAGGAGATAGCGGGCGCTGTGGGTAGCCGTGCCGCGAAGAACGGGCACGGGGTGGAGACGGTGGACGTTGCAGGTAGGTGGGGGGTGGAGGAGAAGGCGGGTGCTGGTCGTAGGCGTGTCGAGACGAAGGGGCGCGAGGGCAAGGCAATGCAGGCACCGGCCACCGGGGGTAGTCGTTCTCCCAGGCGCGAGGCGGGGGCGACGCTTTATGGGTTTTGTAGTGGATATATTCCGAGGGCGGTGGCATGTATCCCCTAGGTGGCGGTGGCATGTGGTCGTCTTCACAGGCGTGGCGCAACGACTGGTAGTCCGGCTGATGATGCGAGGAGTCGGCGTGGCGTGACGGAGAACGCGACAGCCGCTGCCGCCGGCTTTGTGCAGGAACTGGAGGGGGAGACCGCGCGCGGGAAGGAGAGCGGTGGGAGCGGGACCCGTGCCCCTTGGACTTTGTGGCCTTCGGCAGACGGGCCTTGGCTATAGAAGCGTTGTATGCTGCGCTGTCCCTCACCGCCTGCAGCGTCTTGCCGTCGGCGGTGGAAACGAGCGCGATCTCGCGCTGGGCGTCGTCCGAGAGATCCTTTTCTTCTGTTTAAATAGGTGAGTTCGTGCAGCGGGGGCGGGAATTAGCCACTGAATACGTACCGTCGTCCCAAGGCACAATCTGCATGCCCTCGTCGCCGTCCCTCGACTGGCTCGTTTTCTCCAGCGCCGGCATGAACTCCTTGTACTGGGCGAGCCCGATCTTCTTGAGTTCGAAGGACCCCCCGATGATCCAACTGCAGCCTTCCAGGATGGTGGGGTAATTGATGATTTTGAACTGGTTGGTGAACGCCAAGTCCAAGAACTTTGGTCCCCACACCATCTTGGTTTTTGCTGGATCTGTCGGCGGGTTGCCAGTGGCAGTGAGCGCTGCCACTGAAAATTGTGTTAGTTGTGCCATAAAAGCAGTTAACTCGACCTACCCAGCTGCGTTGACATAATTTTCGCAAAGACGCGCCGTCTCGAGTCGCGCGCACCCTCACCATCTTTCGCCGCCAAGGCCTGCGGTAGAAGCAAGCCCACCAGGGGCTGGCCAGCGTCGGCAGCCCGTCTCTGCATTGCGATGGTACTTAAAAGGTCGCTCGTCAGTTTTGAGCACCCCCCATTCTGGTTCCTGACGTACCCCAATACATGCTCGTACTCCTTCATCCCCTCACACAACGACGACTCGTACTGAGTACACATCGTTTTGAAGTCTCCTGTCGATCCCCACATGGTACTCGCCTGTGCCTGAACGTCAATCACGTATCCCCAGACATGGACACCCATCGTTTGAGACACGAGGCGCGCCTGAAACGTACGGAGCAGCGTCAGTCGTACGCCAGCGAAAAGAAAAAACAGTGGCTACACACCTGCCGTGGCTCCATGGCTTTCGTGACTTTGTATTTGAATTTACCCTTGTCGCGCCAGTGGGCGGTCGCGTTGGCCATCAAGTTGTCGTGCCACGTCTGTAGCTCGGGGAAAGCCTGATAAACGGCGTCGAGGTCGTTCAAATCGTGGCCGGTGAGGCCGGTCGCCTCTTTGAACCTCCGGCGAGCGAGTCGATTGTACTCTGGCATCTCCACTGAAAAATGATTTGTCAGCAAGCCCAATCAGGCGATATTGCAGAGGTACTTACTATCGCTGGGTTTGGGATGCTTTTCTGCATGATACGACTGCCAGATGTTCCAGGTGCTCGACTTTCGCACCCCCTTCACCTTGCTGCCGACAATCTGGTGTAAGGTGTTTGGGGTCTTGCCGCATTCGTGCGCGAGCGCGTCCACCTCCGCCAGAAATGTATCATAGGCGGAGGTGAGACACTCTTGAATCGCAGCGGGGATGGGGCCCGACTTGTGTCGGGTGTCACTGTTGTTGTCGCTGTTGTTATCGCTGCTGTCGCTGTCGCTGTCCTCATTAGGCCCAGGCTCGCCCCCGCTGCCTTCTACCGCTCCTTCCTCCCGCTCGCGTGCCTTTTCCTTCCCCTTCCCCTTCGCCTTGCCCTTCTCCTTCGCCTGCTTTTCCTGCGCCCGCCCCTTCGCATTGGGTTGGGTCTTCTTTGTCGTCCCCCGCCTAGGACGCGTGCTACCCTTGGGCTTGGGCTTCCGTTTGGCTGGCTCCTCCTCCTCCAATCCATTCGCCTCGACGTCTTCCTCGAAGTCGATCAGATCAGCTTCGTCTTCCTCCTCTGAGCCCGGAGGGTCGCGGTAGCCAAGCTCAGCACGCTTGGCTAAGGTCCGCTGCTTTTCAGCCCGCTGCTTGGCGTAATCATTGTCGCTCGCGGAGTCCGGGGACTCCTCTCGTGGCACCGGCGGGGAGGATGGTGGCAAAGACATGCTGCCATGACGGGGAGGGAGGCGAGGAGTTTGAAGGAGACGGGCCTCAGACTCCGTACGAGATGGAGGAGTGGCGCGGAAGGGCCTCGCCGCGCTGCCAGAAGGATGGACATCTGAAGGTGAGCGGATGGTACGGCTACGACTGTGGGATGGCGTCCGCAGCGGGGATTGACGAGGGGTGGGGCTGCGCCTGCGAGGACGTGAATGTGCGCGGGCAGCATCCGAACGGGCGTCGGCAGAGTGGGGGCGGCTTTGGAAACCAGGAGTGTGGCGGGGAGGGGAATCTGTTCGCGACCTGGCGTCTGTAGAATGCCGGCGTGGTGGTGGCGACGAGGTGTGGTACGCGAAGTCGTCAAATACGTCCAGCTCGATGTCGGGTTCCTCCTCCTTCACCGGGGGAGGAAAGTCGTAGTCTTGATTGTCGTCGATCTCAATGTATGCCCTGGTTTCGACGTCCTGAAACTCGGCGAGGTCCTCTTCTTCTGCCCGCCGACGATTGTGGAAACAAGACCCCAGATTGAAGGGATCAGTCGCTAGATTGTCGTCCGGCAGTCCGCCGGTGCCGGTCCTGCGTGTCTCGTGGACAGGGCGAGGGCGGGGACGAGGGGGGGATGCTGGGGGCAGTACTGAGGCGCGCGGCAACGCGTCGTGCTGCTGTGGCGCAAGTTTAGCCTCCAAGCGTCATCAACAGCAGTGATCCTTACCTTTGGGCTCTGTGTCGGCTGGTTTTGGCTTGGTTTCACCCTGCTTCTGGTCCGTTTGCTGGCCCCAGCGCGGGCTGCTTCGGCAGCAGAAGACTGAGCGGCGGGATCCTAGGGAGAATCAGTTGGGCACGAGCCTGGGCGACTGCAGACGTACCCGGCGCGCTGGAGCCTTCGTTTTCGGTCGGGGTCTCGCCTTGGTGGGCTGCAATTCGCCCTCGAGGATGGCGTTTTTGTTGGACCTCGTCGTGCGGGTTGCCATTTAGTCGACGTGAGAGTGTGGGGGGTTGGATGCGTGAGCTGGGTAAGTTTGGGAGCTGCTGGCTCGACCGAAAGAAAGATGGCGGAAAGGTGGAAAACTGCAGTCCTGAAGCGTTAAGTCCAATGCCAGGTCAGGAGGGTGCGCAAGCCGCACCATTGTTCCTGGGTGGCATGATTGAGCACGAGCGTCGCAATGCCCATGGCCACCGGCGTCTCAATCGGGGAAGCGCGATCGCTTTGGTTGCTCAATCGGGCAATAGTCGCTGGGACAATGTGAGTGCCGCCCAGCTATAAGTATGGGCGTGTGGCTTACCTTCCAGGCAACACCTTTCTCCCGTCCCTTACTCTCGGCGGCCCCTTCACCGTTCTGCTCAAGTGGGCTGGGACAATTTGAGTGCCGCGCTGTTATAAGTATGAGTGCACTGCTTACCGTCCAGCCCTAGTCACCACGCCCCCTTCAACGTTTCTTCCCCGTGCTGGCGTCATCCTTCCTGGTCATTGGTCAGTCGAACACCATTAATCCGTTGCGTCGCCGTTTACTTACCATGCACTTATCATAGATTTCTCGCAGTGTTTTTTTTTTTGCACGGTGAGCAGCCACCCCCTCTTCTTTTCCTCTCTGATCATCGCCTCAGGCCTGACCGTCCGCCGCCCCTTGCGTTTGACGCGCCCTGAGCCTGCCGTGAGTTCCAGTTATATCTCGATATAAAGCCCCGCACGTACTCAATTTTCTTGTCATCTTTTCCATAGATATCCTCGCCGACTACATTCATACAACACGCACAGTGTGCGCTGTCATCATTCCTTCTGGTCATTGGTCAGTCGAACACCATTAATCCGTCATGTCGCCGTTTACTTACCATGCACTGATCATAGATTTCTCGCAGTGTTTTTGGCACGGTGAGCAGCTATCCCCTCTTCATCTTTTCCTGTCTGATTGTCTCCTCAGGCCTGACCGTCTGCCTCCCCTTGCGTTCATTGCGTCCTGAGTCCGCCGTGAGTCCCCTGTATATCTTGGTATCAAGCGCCGCACTTACTCAATTTTTCTGCCGCCTTTATCATAGATTTCCTCGCCGACTTGGCTCATACGACACGTCCAGTGTGCCCGCTGATGTGTGGTGAGGTTTCGTTCCAATCGTATGGCGTTCTGGCATGACTTACTTCGATTTTTGGATACACCGCCTCTTTGTCCTTTTCCGTTCTGTAGCTCTCTTCTGTCTCCATTTGTCGCCAATTCCTTCGTTTTTATCACGCATTACATCCATAATCTCCATTATATTTCCTCCCCCCGCCCTCTTCCCATTTCTTGCCCGCCTGCACTACACGATCGCGACATGGTGGTCAGGATCAAGAGGTGGACGGTGGCTGTGCACCTGTGCCGCCATGTTTGGGGTGACCAAACCGGGGACTCTTCCCGGGTTCCGGGCTGAGTCACCACAAACAGGTGAGCACATCTGGCACAGCCACCATTTCCATCTTGCTCCTAACACCCACCATGTCTAGGTAAGTCGGGCGTCGTACCACATCGTAGCTAGTAGATAGTTAGAAATGAATAAGAAATGTGCCGTGCGCCTATGCGCACTCTCTTTGAGCCGTTTTTTGAGCCCCGCGCGTGAAAAAAAAAGCACGAAAAATAATGAATGATGCGCTGATGCGCCGTCTCATAGATCCCGTAACCCGTACATTGACGACCGTGCCGCCGTAGACCACGCCGCGGAGGACGAAGCCAGCCACAGCGGCGACAACGACCCCGATGCTACCGAAGCGCAGATCCGCCAACAAGACGAGCGCGACTTTCAAATGTCGGACATCCGCCGCGGGCACCAGTCGCATTTGGTCGCCGACGCGCCATATCGCATCCCGCCGGATCTTCTGGCCTCGGGCGCAGCGACAGCACGCCCTGCTCAAGCATCAGCATCGGGCACCCGAACCCCGCTGTTTGGGTGCGACTCGGGCACGCCCACTATGCACGATCCGCCCCCGTTCTCGCACGGCCAGACTTCCTCCGTTTTCAGCGCTCCCCAAGCATCCTCTAGCGTGCATATTTACCTTCATTCCCAGCTTATCAACTAAGATCTTCTGCAACGCAAACCGCCTCTCTTTATTCCAGATTCCCGTGATGTTACGCCGTACTTGTATCCCGGGCATCTCACCCCAATGTCCCCGGCGCCCTTCTCCACATTGAGGCCCAGCGCGCCCCAAGCATCCTCCAGCGTAAGTTTTCACTTGCGCGTGCATATATTACCTCGCCTAACATCTTTGCAGCGCAACCCACCTCTCTTTATTCCAGATTCCCGTGACCCTACACCATACTCGTACCCCGGGCATCTCACCCCAATGTCCCCGGCGCCCTTCTCCCCATTGAGGCCCAGCGCGCCCCAAGCATCCTCCAGTGTAAGTTTTCACTTGCGCGTGCATATATTAAATCACCTAACAGCTTTGCAGCGCAACCCGCCTCTCTTTATTCCAGGATCCCGCGACGCTACGCCATACATGTACCCTGGACATCTTACCTCAATGTCCACGGCGCCGTTCTCCCGCGACCCCACCCCATCGATGCCCAGCGCAGCATCTGCGCAGGTACGTCGATTGCGCATTTATATATACTTTGTTTTTAACGTCCTTTATTTTATACAGCAGTCGCACTCCCGGGGATCTTCCCCCGATTCCTCGCCCAGCGCTAAGCGCCCGCGCCTCGAAGAAAAGGGCAAAGCTAGCACACACGCCGTCACGCAGTTCTTGGACCTCGCCGCGTCGGATTCTGAGGATGGCGCAGAGGATGACCAGGACGATGCAATGGAGTTGGATGACGCTGATCTTGGTGAGTACGCCTACACTTCATGTGCCAGCGTATATGAATTTTATCAGCTTTTCTCGATGACGTGCCGCTTGCCAACGACGACGTGCGTCCAGCCATGTGGCTAGATGCGGACCACCCAGATGATCTGCGCCAGCTCACGCACGATTACGAGCGCCGCGCCACTGCTGGGGGCTATGACGCCCACGAATTGTACCAAGCGGGCGACGACTTTTACGATGACGACGAGGGCGACGACGAGCCCGATCCCAGCCTGGTCACCGCTGTCCAGTCAGCGTTGCATGAGGTGATGCCCTGCCCACGCCCCCTGCCCCGGATCTTTCTGCCTGTTGGCACATGGATCCTGCTCCAAGACAAGCACAAAGGGCGCTTGGCGTTGGTAGTTTCCATGACCGAGTGCGTTGTGGAACGCCAGCCCCGCCAGCAGTTGATGGACCCCTGCGAGGTCATCACGGACTTCACACCGTCTCTGTGGAGGCGCAAGTACGCCCAGTCCCGTGTCAAGCCCGCCCTCGATGCGCTCCTGCCATTCCAGTTGAGCAAGGTCGAGCAGCTGCGGGGTCTCATCGACTTTCCTCTTACCGTTGGGACTTGGATTCGCCTCAAAGGGAGAAACAGAGGGCGCCCGGCGTTGGTGCTATCACAGAACGCTTGTCTTGTAGAGCGTGAGAAGCCGCCGCCAGTCAAGCCCAGAGACCCCAACGCACCGTTCGTGCTGGAGGAGGAGGAACAGAAGCAGCAGCAGCAGGCCAAGAAATGGCGGCAGAAGAAGAACACGACGACACCGGGGGAGCGCATCGACCCCTGCAAGATCATCGCCAACGTCAGACCCTTCCTCCTCAAGAAGAATTACTCCCCCATCATTCCATCCGCCGACGAACTCTTGCCCTTCGAGGGATCCAATTTCGGTCAGACTCCGGGGCTTTTTTTTCGTGAATCCAGCACTGCGCCAGTCCCCGGCGATCGCGTTATAGTCGTCAACGTTGGCGCTGGGGATATAATCGCCGACGGTTCTTCCGACGATCCACAAATAACCGCAGGAACTAATTGTTGGGTTCTCGACTGGCTCGACAATCTCGCAGCCATGAACCAAGGCGAAGAGGACAAGATAATCGGCACGTCAGCAGCAATTTGGGTCTCCACCCAAGACCCCGCCCGCGTCCCCATGTCCCTCGGCAAACGCCTGCCGGGTCGCTGGCTCGACCCACCCTGCGTAAGGCGGCACGCCATGAGCCCCTCGCCTGCGCTCTGCCTCCTCGACCATGTTCAGGTCCGCGGAAACGAGGCGCTCATCCCGTTCCCCAGCCCTCCCCACCAGGTCGGCTGGGTGAAGGGGATTGAAGGGAACTTGATCTTCGTCGAGCCCGTTGACGGCTCGACGACGTTTCAGGCTGAGCTCTGGCAGGTGCGGCGAGACTTGCGCCGCAGGGATTCGGTTGTCGTTGTGGCTGGCGAGTACAAGGGTCGCCAAGGTATCATCGTTGGTGTGTACTGGGGCGGAATTTGCGAAATTTGGGAGGTATGTAATTTTTTTGAAATCGCTGAATGACCAGTGACGCTTGCTAGACCAAGGCTGCTTCAATCAGCGAAGTTCCTCCTCAAATGCCCTCCTCTGAAACGGTGCGTATCCGATTACATTTTCCTTAGTTCACTAACGATGTTCTGCAAGTTCCGAGCTCGCGTAGCGCATGTCAACTTCGCCGTTGAACGCGCACCCGAGGCTGGCGACTACAGCAGACGCGTCGTCAGTTGGCACCCACACGTGCCCATCGAGCGTGCTGCCACCCTTCCGGCTAAAGAGTCTATTCAACTGACTCTCGCCGAAGATGAGGCCGCACGGCGGGCTGAGCGAGAGGGGCGGATGACCGCGATGGAAGTTGTCGATCCAGCCAGCCTGGGTGCGCTTAGGGCGGCTCTGGAACGGCTGGATGCAGAGAGGAGTCGCTGGAGCATGTGGGCAAGAGGTTCGAGGGGATTCGTGTGAGGGTGGTGGGGACCACGGGCAGGAGCCACTTCAAAGGTAAAGTTGGCATGGTCCTTGGGGATTTCGACAGCCCAGAGCGTGCACATCATCTTCAGGCGCAAAAATTGGACCAGCGGAAGCACATCCGAGGGGACACCGATGGCATTCAAGTGACCGTGAACGAGGAAAATCACCAATGCCAAGTTTACGGTCCCCATCGACCAGCTCGTGCACGACGTGTTCGCAATTTTAAGTTGCATACTTATATCACACGCTGAACTTCTCCACAGGACCGGTTTGCCCTTGGCGCAAGCCAAGTATTTGCCAAACTCAATTCTCTTCGGCGCCAGACAAGTTGTCGCGCCGGCCCCGCCTCCGCGTGCTCCCACGCCCCCACATGAGCAACCACTTGAAGATCCTGCATGGGTGATCGACGGTAAGTCTGTAGTTAAGTATGACCAGGACAAATCTCATGGCATTTCTTTTCTAGAAAGAGACTGATTTGAAAGTTTCTGCCTTCCGGGGGAAACTACGGGAGAGTGGTTGTGTTGCTCGGCAGTCGCGAAGAAACGCGTCGACGTTCTCCTTAAGGGTGTCAAAGGCTTCGTTAGGACGAAAAAGATGAAGTCCACTGCGGCCCTGGAACGTATGGAAGGCCACATTGGGGTGCTCATGCTCGATGCCCCCATCACGGCGAAATCCATCACGGAGCACAAAGTCGACGTTTATCGCATTGGCCTGCCCACTGGCCCGCAAAACAAGAGGGAGCCTGTTCCTGCCACCTGCTTCGCCCACTCTGGGTCAATGCGGACGGCACCTCTATCATCACGACCCAGCAACGCGTGGTTATCCTCGGTGCCGATGTCGATGGCGCCGAGGGTGCGGTCGGGTCGTATGGTCAGACTCGCCCAGAAATCCCACAGGACCACAGAGAACATTTCGTCGCCATCAAAGTTGTGGGCTACAGCAGGACTCGCGTCTATCACGTCCTGCGGCTTTGCCGTTCGCTGAACGAGACGGTGTACTGCGCCACGGGCAATTATCCGCCTACTGTATTTTAATACGCTACTATTACTTGCCAATTTTACGATCTGTATATCATTTGGGAGCAGCACTGTAATTACTGTACCATGAATGACGCGAAATAATTTCTTGATTACTGAAAACTTATAAGATCAATTTAATATGGTAATTAAGACTATAAGATAACTTAACGACACCGAGGGGCACCTCCAATGCACCGCCATGCACGTCTCAGGACGAACAGATGCGTCTGAGGCGCGTCACGACGCAGGCACGTGCCCGTGTCGACATGCCGAGGTTCTGCCGACCGCGGTCACCTCATCAATGGCTGTATTTGGCACGCGCGCCTATTTCCCTCTTGCTCCTGACCACCACACGTACATAGACGCGTCCCGTTTGTAAAGTAGAGACATCCCCACCGTACAAATACAACCTGTAATAAAGTGAAATCTACCTACCACATACGTATCGTGCCTGCTTGAGGAGACGAATCCGAACTGTCCTAAGAGCGTGGCACGCTGAAAATTGCGCGTATTACATTATTTACTACATTTACACACGTACTACACCGTCCTTTTACTATACTATCCTTTATACGCGTACTGTACTAAATTTTACGATCCCTGGCAATACTATTTTCTGTTAATTTGAGTAGAGCGAACAAACAAAGTCTTGTGAGTGGCAACGCACTCTTTACGATCGAAACTCACCCCGCGTACACAGCACCCACCATGGTGGGCGGTATCCGCCTCAGCAAGAAAGAACGGCAGGCCACGCAGCAGCCTCGCGACTACTGGGCCCTGCCAGGTCCCCGCGTCCCTCATCCGCGGGCGAACATTCCAGCCCACATCAGCAGCCGACCCGATATCTTGCTACCCAACGGGCGTACGCTCGTTCAGCCGCGCCTACCACCACTCCTCCGGCACCCTGTGTTCGCTAGCACTGCGGACGACGGACAAAATGTGGAGGATGACCGAGACATGGTGGCACCGCAACGGACTCCACCCCCCGATCCCACCCAGTATCAACGTAAGCGGGCGGCTCAATGGCGCCACTGGCAGCAGGAAGTCCTGCCGAATCTCATCCCTCACTTCGTGCGCATCTTCGACAAAACAAAATCCCTACGATATTGCGAGGAACTTCCTTTACCGACCGGAGCTTCCAGCAGGTGCGATTGCATCGGCGGCAAAGTTCACAAGATTGCTATCGTCCGCTTCTCCTGTATGTTCTCTCCTTCAGAGGTAGTTTTCTCTTACTGAGCCTCCCAGCTGTGGAAGACGCCAAAATTCGCATATGTTCGTGCCACCCGGCCGCCGTGCAGCTTATGAAATGCGGCGCCTTCCCCTGCGCGCCAATACAGTAGTGCGGGTCATAATGCATAAGGTCATAATGCATAAAGCTCATAATGCATCGGATTGGGTTGTCCACCGACTTGGGAGGCAGGGATTTATGCAAAAAATGCATAATGCATAATGCATAGGGTTCCTGAGGAAATTTTGGCGGGTGTATGCACTATGAGAATCAAAATATTCGGGTTCAAGTTGTATTTTTGGTCAAGTTTGCACCTTTTAAAGCCTAAACCTCAACTTAAAAGTCCAGGAACCTTGTTGATCAACCGCTGCCACCAGGTGTGGGACCAAAGTCTGCTATCAAATGACTTTCTGGTTGCTTTCTGGTTCATTTATGGTGGAATGTCACACAGATCACACCATGTCACAAGGTGTGACAATATCTGTGGCTGCATAAACCTCATAATGCATAGGATTCGGGTGTCCACCGACCTTATGCATTATGACCCGCGCTACTGTACAACCATCGCTGGCCGTCGATCTGCGCGTCTTGGAATTCTGCAAAAATCTATTCCTCCAAATCGCGCCCAACAACACCGCCTTCGCAACAACACTGGAGCGATGCCTCAGTAGCATGGGTTTCCAACTGCAGCATCAGGTGCGTCCCGTGTCGCGAACACTGTCTGTTTCATCTAAGCAATTCGAGCAGAACTCTCTCCGTCGGCGGTTTGGTAACTGCCTGATGTGGTACATCCACCTGCGGAATGAAACCAAGCAGCGCTATGGAAATTTGCTTGAAGCTGAGCGGCTGCGGTACTTAGGCGCTCCAGCTGTCGAAACACAAGGCCCGCCGCCGGAGGCAAATCGACGGGAGACCGAGACCTCCCCTGCTCGCCGGGACACATCACCTCCCGGCGCCTCCCCTGCGCCCCTGAGTTCACCCACCCCAGGAGCGCGCGGGTGGCCAGCCGAGCGCAGACGCGGCGGTCGATCGGCGTCTTCCTCGTCATCTGTTCACCAGCAGCGCAAGCATGGGCGGGAGAGGACACCAGATGTGCCACCTCCATTTCCTGAGCCGCCCCCGCGCACACGCCCGAGCGAGTATCTCCAGCGTCGATGCCCAGCCTGCTTCGGCGCCTTGAAGCGGGACAATTCATTAAGGTGACCGTGTTTCTGTATCTGTATGCCACCTCGACTAACTCCGAGTTCCAGCATGGATTTCATTCCGTGTATCGACGCCTGCTTCACGCAGAAGAGGGCAAATGCGAAAGCTGGGCGCGATCCTCCTCGGAGTCATCCGAACACCCATTTCGTTCCTGAAGAGGATGCCACCCAAACAGAGTCCTACATAGACGATATTAGGCAGACACACGACCAGCGGGGCAAGCACCGGAAAGCTATGGTGGATGCGCTGGATGAAGAGGAGGAAGATGGATACGACCATCCCCTGTTGCGTTTGCCGCGGTCAGTCATGGATGGTGGTGGTGGGCACCGACCGCATCAGTGATGGCAACTGATGGGAGCCGGATGATCTGAGCCCGCCTCCAAAGCATGGTTTGTACTTTGGGGTGAGATGTAGGAGAGAGGAAGATGGGGCAAAGGCTAGGGAAGACTGCAATGAACATTATCTACCAATATATAGAGCCCTTTTTTCGATTTTATTTTTATCAAGACATACAACGGTGCATATCAACGGTTAGCATACAAAAATCCCGAAAAGGAGCTTATATTGGTGGATTTCGGACCCAAAAACACGTCCGGGTCAATGTGCCGACGCGTGATTGTGCCCTAATCTGATGTAGTGGTACATCTATCATTTGCCCGCCAATTTCCTTAATTGGCTTTGTGACCTGACGCGCCGTCACGCATCACCGCCATCATCTCCCGCTCGTCGCGCTGCGCAAGGCTACCGAAACCCCCGACCGGTATAATTCTTCAACAACTACAACTGGAAAAGTATTGACCTTGTTTAATCCTGGATTCCAGGCTGCAAAATGCCCAGAGCACGTAAAAACGGCACATCTCGGAAACAGGCAAATCATCTGAAGAAGGCGTGCGATGCACGCAACAAGGAGAACATACCTGTGAGACCTTTGTGTCAGCCTCCACTCAGCCCAAAATCGCACGCCCTCGCGGACAATGTACGACTGGTAGCGGAGATCAAGCAATTGGAGAAGGAGAAGAAAAATGCCGCACGGCGCGAAAGGCGGCTCAGGAAAAAAAATGCAGACCTCGAAGAGAAGACACAAGAGGCACAGGAGGAGCTGAGGAAGGCCACTGCCCATAGCGAAGCCCAGGTCCGCAAAGTGCTGAAGAAGAAGATGGAGGATGACAAAGGATGGCACCGACGAGTCGCAGAGGCAGAGAGGAAGCTCATTGATGCGGAGTACCAAACGGCGCGGTCAAACACGGAACTCAAGAAGAAAATCTCGGACCTGAGCCAGCTTCGGGGTGTTCTGCGACTTGCCCGCCGTCAAAACAATCGGCGCAACGAGATTTCGAAGCACGCCATGAACGGATCGCGCTCAGCAAAACATCTCGTCCGCATGCGCGCAAAGCGTGGCCGTGCATACAAGGTCGAGCTGCGTGCGATTGCGCGTGTTCTCGTTTCGAGCGGCTGCAAGGAGGGAAAGGTCGGGGACTTGATGCAAGACATTGCCCGTATCTTCGGCGTTAATCTGGACCGTGCCATGAGTCGACAGACGGTCCGGCGCGCGGTTCTCGAGGGCCTAGTTGCATCCCAGGTCCAATTGGGAGTCGAGATGAAGTACTCTGACGGTAATTCTGCGAAATTTTCAGTATTTCGGCCACTAATAATGTTTGTAGACATTACCATGAGCAGCGACAGCACGTCCCGCCGCAAAATGAACTACCAGTCTCACCACATCCACATGCGCGTGCCTGTGAAGAACGCGGATGGATCCATCAGCTTATCCACCAATCCCAAAACCCGCTTCCTCGGTATTGCATCCACCGTCGACCACAGTACGGCGACCTCGAAAGCGGCATGGCTTACCATTTACAACGACATAATTTCGACCTACAATGCCAGCCCGCTTGGAAGATGCCTCGGGACACTAGATCTGCGGATGATCTGTCGCGTGCTTCGCGGGATGTGTGGTGACCATGCAAATAATGAGAAGGCCCTCTCGGAGGCGTGGAAGGAGCTCAAGCACGACTTACTTCTGCAGGAACTGGGGGAGGAACGCCTCCAGCAGCTCAACGAACAGATTGACGAGCTGCGGGAACTCAAGCAACGCTGGGTAGCAAAGAAACTCGACGATGCCGGCGGGTTTGAGGCGTACATGGAGCTTCCACCCGACGAGAGAGCTGCACGCGATTTGGCCTGCGTTCACGCGATGACGCGGGAGCTTGGGGCTGAGGCATTGAACGAGCTCAACGATGCAGATCGTCGCTTGCTCACCGTTTGGATTTGGACCGGATGCTGCATGCACAAGGATCAGAATAGCTTCAAGGGCAGCAATACTCACATGACGACCAACTGGAAGGAGCTGGGAGTTGCGGGACCAATCCCCCTCGCAAACAAGGAGTCCGCCGCCGCAGTCCGACGCGTTCTCCACCCCGAGGATGGTGACAAGCCTCCATCCGAGGACGACCTCGAACGCGTCGAGAATGCGTCGTTTGGAGGTGCAAAAGCGGTTGTGTTGGCTGGTGCGATCTTCGAGAACGCCATCGAGAAGCGCGGGCAAGGTGACATGGTGGAGCTATTCTTGCAGTCAAAGCTAGATGCAGGAGAGCCAATCAAACGGTTCCCGAAGACGAACAGACGCGGTTCGGCAGCCACGGAGACGCCGCTTGCGAGCTAATAGCGCGGCACGACATCTACCGTGAATTCCTTGAGGCCATCAAGGACCTTAAATCGCGCCCGGGCTGGACCAACATCGAAAAGAACGTGCATGACGCGTTGGACGACGGCCCAACACTTACCGAGCTCGCTGTTCTTTCCATCTACCACCTCTTCATTGCCATTCCCTATACGCGTCGTGTTCGTGAACCAAAGGAAGTCGCGCTCAATGCCATCTCCCTCGGCCCCCTCCACGCTGAGATCCAAGACCACTGTGCGATGCTTCTCGAGACCCCAGAGTTGGTGTTGGACTTTGACGAGGAGCAGTACCGAACTGCTACGTTCGACGGACAGCCAGTGGCGCGGGGCGAGGTCATGGTAGAGATCCAGAGGCTGTATGGCAGTGGGAAACTGCCGTACCTCCGTGAGATGTTTGTCCGCTTCTTTCAAGGTGCCAAATCCACGTGGATTCGGTTCTCCTCGGAGTTCGCGCCTGGAGGGCTGATTGACGGGCTGAACGATGCCGAGAAGGGCCGCATTTGGCTCCCAGCAACCAACGACCGGAATGAAGGTGCCCTCGGATCCTTCATTGTCTACATGCGAGGGAATCCAACTGCTGCGCTTGCAACACACAATGGGCTGGCGATGTTTCAGCGCAACCAGACCCAGGGCTTCATGGATATGTGGTTCTCGCCCAAGGATCACCGGTACACGATGCGGGCGGCGCGAACTCTTGACGCTTCCGGGCTTGAACGCAAGCGAAAAGAACTCCAGATGGAGTACAACCATCGCATTCTTGCCGAGAAGGCCCAGAAGGTCGCTAATGCAGCAGCGAAGGCAGCCGAAATTCAAGACCGGTTGGACGCTACTGTCCTGATTTCGCGTGTTGAAGACATATATGGGAGAGGTATGACCAGGGAAAAGCTTCAAGATCAGCTCGAGAAATTGCGGGCACTGTGGAACACGAAAACACAAGAAAGGATTGTGATTCCGAAGAAATCGCACATTCCGAGGCTCGCAGAAAAGCAGTGCGCTCTTGTTAACGCGTTCCAAGACCACATAAACCTTCTTGCAGCCTCTTCCGAGGAGAGCGTGGGCTATTCGGGACCACAGATGGTGGCAGACTTTGTACGGGAGCACTACCACAGCGACGACGAGGATTTTGGCGAGTTCGAGGGTGATGCAGCCACATTTTAATCTGGATTCATTTGTTTATAATACAGTATTTGGGGGGTCCTTTACACAGCAGAATGTAATCTTCAAATATATTCCCTCCTGGGCCGATTCTCAAGAAATAAAGTTGGTAGACTTGTTCCGTATGGTCTTGAGAGTGTTCAGACAAAATGTAGAGGCTATGGCATTACCCAATGAATTATAATTGTCGAAATCGCGCGGAGATCACTTTGGTCACGGAACACGGTCCTTTACACACCGTGTGACATGCTGTTACCCATCGTCGTCACTACCCTCCCCGCCGCCACTATCATCTCCCTCGTCGTCGGACTCCTTCGGCTTTGGCTTGGGTGGCCTCTTGGGCTTCTTAGGCAAGTCCTTGGCCCGTACCCCGCCCGCTTTCAGCTCCAAACAACGTCCCGCCCACTTCTCAACTGCAGCATCATGCGCCACACAGATCTCCTTCCAGGCAACCTCAATCTGCTCCCTCTCCACTTTCTTCGCGTTGCGCCTGGCCTTCTTCGCTGCCTTGTCCGTCGTCTCCCGCTCCTTTGCATTCTCGAGCTCCCTCTTTTGTGCAATGACCTCAGGAGCGGTGAGGTGTCGGCCTTTCCCACCCGGAAACAACACACTGCGGTCAGACTTCTTCCCCTTCTCCTTCTCAAACAGGGCCCTCGACATCTTCCCCATTGCCATGTTCTGCACAATCAACTGAGCATTCTGCCCTTCAGATATCACTTCATGTGCGCGCAGTAATCTGCGAGCATCCGCGAGCTCCCTCTCCAATCCCTGGCAACGGGTTTCCAACCTGTCGCGTGTGTAGTCGGGTAGGGAAGCCGTTCGCTGCAATACACCCCAATCTGGCTGACGCAGGTGGTCAGGAACACGCTCGAATACCGGTGCTTTGAGCTTCCCAAAATCAAGGTGTGTAGCTTTCGGCTTGCTGACGTACTGGCCAGACCGACCCCCAGCAATCACATGCGCTTCCGGGGTGTGAACATGTCCGGGTTCGATGCCGGATCCTGCCGTCGCTTCGGGGACAGCAATGCAGGATCGATGGGCATCTCGGGAGAAGGGCTGGAAATTGGGCTCGACATGGAGCCGGGGAATGTGGCCGGACCGGCGCAGGGAGGCGAGTCGGGATACAGATCACGGTGAGTAAATTCATGTGCATGGAATGCAGCGAGCACGGCGCGGACGGGGCTCGATTGGGGCTGTGGGAAAGCACCGTGCGTTGATGTCGCTTTGCTTGGCTTCATCTGCTGGGCGCTGATGACATCGCGGTTGAACGGATGGATCCCGGTTGCCGTGAAGGCTGCTTTCACAGTCTCGGGGGTGAATGCCTTGAGGAATGCACGTCTGAAGACGCCGCAGAAGTCCTCTTTGTCGACACCTCGCTGATGGAGCTCTTCAAAGGTGTTGATCTCGGCCTTCCAGGCCTCTTTCATCTTGGCAAAGCACACGACATCGAGCCCTTGGAGCGCGTGCGTACAATGAGGTGGGTACCCCAAAACTATGATGTTCTTGGATTTACAAAATTCCAGCAGGTCCGCCGTGTAGTGGGAGCTATGCCCGTCCATGAATAGCACGCGCGTTTCGCCGTTGGTTTTGTCCCGAGTTTGTGGGTCAAAATCTTTGATGATCCAATCATAGGAAAGCCCTCCATCTGTCCACCCATTCTCGGAGACGCAAATCCTGCCGTACGGTAAGTCTCGCCCTTGATATCGTCGGATGGAACAATACTCACGAAGCGCCAGATACATTGTCCTCCCCCCACTTCCTCAAGAAGTTTTTGCCTTTGAAAATGATTGTCGGCTTCAAGGTTGTTCCGTCCGCACAGATGGTGACCAAGACAGTGACGTTCTCGCGGTTGGCACTGCCAGCTTTGTGCTGAGTTTTAGTTCCTCGGCGCCCCACCACTCGCTGCCGTCCTTGATTGGAAGGTGGGAATCCACTTTCGTCCATCCCATATATATTCTCCGGTTTTATCCCTTGGCTGACACATTCCTTTTCCACCAGCTCGAACCAGGCCTTCACAGCCTCTGGGTTTAGGGACCGGGCACGCTCCGTTGCCAGGGGTTTCGACCAGTGAGTCTGGAGCTCGTCCCGGTAACGTTCGAGGAAGCGCCCAACCCACCAGTTTCCCACTGGCTCCCCTGGCTCATCGCGACCGGCAATCATTGCGTCGGCATGGGTTTGAATGTTCTTGTGTGACAGCGGCAGGCCACGATCAGCGGATTCACAAAGGAAATCCACGAGAACACGCTCCTCCCCGTGGGTGAGTTTCTGCTTGGACGCGTTAAATGCGCTAATTGACTGCCCTCCGTTCACTAGATTCGCGAGAGTCTTGAAATTGACTCCGTGCTTTGCAGCAATGGGCCGGAGACCTCTTTTTTTCCCCGCTTTTTCCTGCTCCATTTTGTACTCGTCGATAGCATTCTGTAGCTTGCTGTTTTCGCGTCGCCGGTGTTTTTGTTGCTTAACACGCTCCGATAGAGCACGTCTGACCATAGTATGACGTGTTTGGGTGTGTGAATGATCTGGAGGGTGTACGCGACTCGGCAAAGCTCGATCAGAAGGGGAAGAAAAAATGATGTCACGCCCATGTGCTCCCTCACACGGTGACATTTATTTCTCTCTTCCCTCGGCCCCAATCACCACCAAACTCGGGCATACAATTCCCAGGATGGTCATCTGTGCGTCAGAAAAAAGAATTAGTCCGATACTGATACCAGATACGAAGGAAATCCTAGGCCAAAACAGTCCATCATTCCAAATTGGGACATTTCAATATACACATCTTTGGATCTCGGCAACTACTCAACCAAAATAATTCCCCTTTTTACCAGGCATGTAGGAGGTATGCAGGTATATGCCCCTAAAATGGCTTATTATTTGGATGAAGATTGAAGAAGTTATTCACGAGTGTGTAAAGGAGTGTCAGTATGTAAAGGACCCCCCAAATACTGTACATACTAAATATTGTAACATGTTCCGTGGTCGCTGGAGGTGTGAATAGCTTCAGAGAATGAAGGAGAAGTAAGAACCACGAATTTGCCGGTTCATTTTAGTTACCGGCCTTCCCATCAGCCCATCATGATTTGGTCGGTGCCCACCACCATGGATGGATGCGAGGCATTGTTCAAGGCCGCTGACAAGAAATGCGAGAAGGCGAGCACACGGTTCTTTGAGGACACCGCAATCATGGGACTGCTCTGTCGCCATGATCGAGTGCTTTGGCTGGTTAACATGCACTCCGCGGGCGAGAAGCAGTTCTATGTCGTCGCGCTGCTGGAGACGCTGTTCCAAGAGCTCCCCCCAGACATCAGAGTCGGCCTTCTATACGACGTGGCGTGCTCTTTCGAACGGAGCTGTCGGAAATGGGGGTTCTTGTCGCATTTCATGGACCACCTGGTGTTTGCGGTCTCCGTATTTCATGCTTTTGGGCATGAGTGGCCTTGCCAGCTGCTGTACCATCCCCGCAAACGCGTAGGATTTGGCTTCTCGGACGGCGAGGGATGCAAGCGCTTCTGGCACTCGATCAGCCATTTGATCGCCAACTTGCGGATATCTGGCGTAAGCCTCCGCCGTTTTAATTCCAAATCGCACTGTCTAACATACTTTCCCTGTCTAGTACCACAATAGACTGTATACGCTCGACATGCAAATCGAGCATGCGGATGAAGCCAGCCTCACGCGGCTGGGCGAATGGATCCGGCGGCGTCATTACCACAGCGCAAAGAAGTGAAGCGAAGCGCAGGGGGTACTGTTAGAATGCGGGCAACCCATTGCGCTGCTGTGCGCGCAGTGGGCGTTGCAGGTTAAGACGCAAACAAAGCCACTTCCGCGTACGTGCCGATCCTACTGCCCTGCATGTATATGACTTAATGGCGTTGTAGGGCGTTCGAAAAACAAGGGTCAGCAGGCGGTTAATGCCGTCATACTCATGCGTGGGGCGCTGAAAGCTCGAGAGACCCAGCTCGAAAAGCTACGCCAGTCATACCTCGACGCGGTCATGGAAGAGGATCCTAGCGCACCACTTCACGAAGTTGCGTTCGACTCAGCGAACGAAGCCTTCACCAAGGCTGAAGCTAAACTACGCCAGAAAGAAGCGGTGTTGGGAGTCAGTGAGCGCCAGGCGCTGAGGGGTTTGGTTAATAGCGACTATATGCGTCTCAGGATCCTGAAACGCCGCCTACGGGATTGCCTACGCTCCAGAAAGTTCGAGCTCGACAAAGTGGAACATTCGTTCCAACGGCTGGTCAACGGTAAGGACGCATCGTTAATCCAGCGACCGAGAGACTCACCATTGTGTAGATCAAAAGCTCTACTCTCACACCGAATCCGCCGTTAAATGTCGCGAGCCGACTATCAGCAAACTGAGCACCGACTACAATAAGCTTTGTGCACAAATTTCGAAGCTTGTCAAGGACGGCAAGGCACCCCGAGGCGCCATCCCGCCGTTGCCCATCCCTGCAAAAGGTATATGGCAGCTGGATGTCGACGATGGAATCTGGCAGGATGGAGGGCTAGACGATGACGATGCCGGTGGCGATGGCGCAGCGCTACCACCTTGGTTAGCTGACGAGAAAGTACGGGCGGGTATTAAGGCCATGTTGGAGCTGGATCGATGCGGTGAGGAGGATGCGCGCTTGAAGAAAGAGAGACGCGCGTTGCAGGAATGGTTCGCAGAGGAATGGGCTATCGTAAATCTGGCTCTGGAGCGTGCGGGTGCGTGTTTTTATTATTTCATTCAAAGGAAGATGACACAACGAGCTGATAATTCCCTCCAGAGCTCGGGGAGGATAAATATCAACTCCAGTTACTTCGCGATAATCTGGTTCGCTTGTGTGCGACATGGCAGAAGAGCCTTCCAGACCTCGGCGTGGAGGAAGTGGGTTTGCCCCCGTGGGGTCCATCACCGGCACAGCTGGCGACCTGTATTGTTGACGCCCACGTAGCCGCTCGAGGGGAGGACAGGCACTACGTCTCGGATGAGGACGATGAGGCTGATGGGGAGGACAGTGGGCGTGAGGAGGAAGATTTTGGGACGCTGGATGCGGTAGAGACAGCGGACATTTATCGCAGCGCACAGAACGATAATCTTTTTATGTATTAACTGTACCTACATTATTTTTTGTATTCTGTGTTTACATTCTGCTTGAACGGCTTGACGCGACGCGACGCGATGGGAGCACGTGCCCGTGTGGGATGCCGAGGTTCCGCCGGCGCTGGTCACATCAAGTGGCGCTGCATCAGTCACCGGCGCTTATTTCCCTCTTGCTTCCTGTGTTCATGTAGTGTACATTATTGTAGTAAATAAATCACTTGAACAATTAACCGTTAGCGCTTCAAGCAAGTAATGGTTGTGCACGAAGATGGCCGGGGAATTTGACCCGGGCAACAAAGTGCCGGCGCGCAAGGCCACCCGTATCCCGAGCACGATCGAACTCTGCACCGACACGAACAAGAATGGTAAGGAACATCAATAACAATGGCCGAACTACACTGATCCCGTCTACAGTCGACAGGCTCCCAAAACGAGACACAATGTGCCACCGATAGTACGCGCTGTGGCTTTGAACAGGTTTAAAAGGAGGGGGGCTTTTTGGAAGGGAAGCATCCTTTCTCTTCGTTGGTAATGGCGCCCACCCGAAATAACAAGAGGTCGATACGCAGGCTCTCCTCACCTCTACTCCCAAACGCCCTCCTTCCGTCCATTTCGATGTGCCAAGGGACCACCAATGCCAAGCTTCGTGCGGCTGCCGAGGAGTCCCTGGCCGCTGAAGAAGCCGAGCGCCTGGCGATGAATGACAAAGTGTACGCTTCTCTCGAGGCGGCCTGTAGGTTCTTCTATCCTTGTTGCCAAGTTTTTACTAAAGCTCATTCAGTAGCGTCTCCTAACAACAAAGCGAAGCGAAACGTCGCTCGATGGGATGGTGAGTCTGATTTATTTCTTTTTTGTATCCTGGCGACTGAGATATTTGCTTCGCTTCAGAGGAGGATTACCAACATCTGTATGGCAAGTTTGTACCAGAGCATGCGACTCCGGCGTGGCTCGCTAAGAAAGGCGCAGCGTACGACGCGTTGGTTGAGCACCGGAGCAGCGTTGGTACGTACTCTGTCGTCTTTTCTTTGCCCGTCGCTGTTCTAAAATATTCCCTGGCTGTAGTTCATTTGTCGCATATCCACCATGCTGACGAGTTGCAGGCATACTTTGCTGCCGGTGTGTCTGCTGCAAACTGTCCGGGCTAACCCAACTAACACCACCCCACAGAGGCCGCATTCGAGCGCGACTTCGGTACTCCCTTCAAGGTCGACGACGGCGTGGGCCCTGTCCTACTTCTCAAACACCACCTACTTGATCACCATAACGAGCTCATGCACCGCGCCCACGGCGATCCTGGGGAGGCTTTCAAAGTCGCAGGCGAGCCTTTCACGTACTTGGTGGTCAATCCGTATCGCGGCGACGATGAGTGCCGAGTCGAGTTCGATGTGAAGCGTGCGTTCCAATTTACTTTTCCCCTGTCATTCGGCTGACCGCTGCACCTAGTTCGTCGCATGTACGCGTTCTATCGCATCGACGGTGCAACTCCACGGCGCCCAACGCTGGAGCAACACAAGTTCGTGTTCGACCTCCCCAATACGTATGGCGAGCTCGATGAGTGGTGTCTGACGTACTGGTGCCACCGTACATCTTTTCTGTTGTTTCTTATGTTTCTAACGTGCCTCGTCAGGTCGGATTTGGAAGGATGACATCGACACCCTCATGAACACTGCCAAAGCAGACGCGGTGCTACCCAAGCCGCCTCCACGCACAGTACCGACCGACATCTTCTATGGCTGGGGTTCTCGGGCCCTTTTTTAGTTTCTCTTTAGCTATCGTGTTCCATAATTACAGTTATTTCCCGATTTTGTACCTCCTTTCTTTTATGGCACAATTACTTTTGCTTGTTCATCGATTAGTTTTATTGCTTTTCCCCTGTAATTGAACGTACATTTTACTGATTTAGCATTACGCCGTCAAAGCGAGCGAGGCCATTGTTCCCGTTTTGGGTAATGTGTGGCCACCCATTGTGGCTGGGGCTCGAGGTATTGGTATAAAGGCAAGCGTTCCTTGCGTCGTTTCCCATCTCTCACTCACCTATCTACCACACATAACACAAGTACAATATGCAATCCAAAGCCCGCCGGTCGCTGAAATGCCTCCCGCTCCTGCCGTCATCACCCTTCAATCGAAAATCATTAAACACCATCTCTGCCCGTCTTGCCGAAGCACATGCCCGCTCCCCAAGTCGAGACGGCGTGCGCTGCACAAGGGGTCTGCTTACCGGTATGTTTATATTGTCTTTTATACTCGAGATCTACTAACAACGTTCAGTTGTAGGGCGTCCAGGTCTCTGGATTTTCTGACGGAGAAGCTGTTGAAAGAGCATGGGTCATGCAATTGAAGGTACGTCAACTAGTGATGTTGTATATATATTTTGAGATCGACGTTGATGTTCGTTACAGATGTTGGAACTGTTCTATGATGCTCCCTACCGACTGTCTTTGTAGTGTAATTGGGCAGCGGCTGCTTAGACACCTTTTTTGTATCCTTGCTGATATAATTTCCTTTTTGAGCCGATATCAGTTGTTTGTGGGTATTTGTATGAGCCATCAACATCATGGCGTTCCTAAGGTTGGGGCTGAGTTCAATGTATATGCACTACAGCGGGTAGTTTAATTGTACATAGATTAACAACAGCTCCTTTTTGTAGTGTAGTTGGGCAGCGGCTGCTTAGACATCTTTTTTGTATTGTTGGCGAGATAATTCCCTTTTTGAGCCGATATCGGTTGTTTGTTGTTATTTGTTTGGACTCGTCACATCGGAGTTCAAGGTCGCTACAACGGAGGTTAATTAGATGAACAATGACTTCTAGCTCGGAGAAAAACAAAACAACTTAAAAAGCAATTTGACACGTCACAGAAAATATCTACACGCTATTATGCAGAAGCTACTGAGAATGCAACGAAACTTCTAACACACGGCCACATGATGTCCGATCAATATTGATGGGCGTTGAATTCCTTCTATGGCAGCGTAAGTTTGTGCGAGGATGTTGGAGCCTATGGAGAATGGTCCCAGCGGGAATTGAATAAAATTCATCAATGCCAACGGAACAATCAAGTAAACCAGGCAATCACAATGATTTCATTCTTAAAAACTACAGTAATGTTTATTTATTTTGGACTTGTACAATACATTTGAGCATGGGATGAACAACCGCTGCGGTCCAAATAAGGAAGTCTTGAGATGGGACATCCCATGCAAGCAAAAAAAAATGAGTGGGAAGTCCCACGGAGAGGAACTGCCCTGGGATGTCCCCGCCATCACGACATCAATAGTGGGATGGCCCACAGCTGGTTAAATGTGATGGGGGGACATCCCACGGTTGATCCTCTGATGTGGGACATCCCACGGGTGATGGCGGATCGCCTGGGAGGTCCCACATCAACGAGCAACAACTGGGATGTCCCACAGCCTTTCCGTAGGATGTCCCTGTTGTGATGAAGAATGTGGGATGTCCCACGGAAAAAGGCATAGGATGTCCCACCGGCCGTGGGAATCCCCACGGTGACTGGGACATCCCATGCACAGAATGTGGGACATCCCCTGCATGTGGGATGTCCCCTTTGTTTACATTGCCAGGCGACTGCCTTTGCAAGACTGGCGGTTGCTGTGGCAGCACTTTTATTTTATTTTGGAGGCACAGCCATAGTTATCTGGCTGTGCTTGCTGCAAATGCCAGCTTTTTCTTTTTTTTCATCTATAATGAGTGAGCTGTAGGCAGGGCCATGTGTGTCACGCATATTTCATTTGAATCACTGAAGTATACCCCCACACACATTGACATGCAACACACATTTGGCACTATGTTTCATACTCGAGATGTGGGTGAGAATGCATGTCAGCATTTTTTATTTCATAGTGGAGGCATCATTGATACCTGGTCGCGCACACCAGCAAATCCCTGCCTGCAATCGCCCAGGCTAGCATTTCTTTTCGATGACAGAGATGCATACAGGCATACAGCCACCATGGCCTGCATGCAGTATACGTGGCGTGCGACATAGCTGCACCAGCCAATATATACATGAACATGTCGCAGGGCCCCAGGCATGCAGGAGGATTTTTTTTTTGTGTCAGTGGGATGTCCCACTGAGGCTGTATCAGGCAACTTTTGGAGCCAAAATAGGCAATTTTTCCGTTCGGCCTGCGGCCGAATGGGATGTCCCAATCCCAGCAACTCTTGCCAAAATAGGCAATTCTTTGTGCGCCTGCGGCGGGCGGGACATCCCTGGCCCAAACCGTGGGACGTCCCACGCATATGGGACATAGGCTCAGAAAAAAGACCCCATGGGATAGTTTACTCTCAGTAACTATTTATCCCTATGGGTAGGCCAGGGGGGTGGCCTGAAGTGAAAGCTACAGCATAGGGAGGAGATGGAGCGCATCCAAATCAAGAAGATGAAGTACGAGCTAAAGCTGGTGCAAGCTCAGAACGAGCGCGTACGCCTAAATCGCCATGCCACATCACAGTCCCCACGGCAAAGCACCCGCGTCCTTAGCATCGGCTCCCCATCCCCTTCCAAATCTCATTCCGCGCGTTACTCCGCGGTCCCTCCCAGGCATGTCGACTTTCATCTGTCATCAAACGACACGGCATTCGGAGACGATGGGGCGCCGTTTCGCCTCACCGGTATGCCGGACTTCTCGAGCATGGACTTCAGTTCCATGGCCTCAACCTCTTCGAGCTTGCCAGCAGGGTGGGCCCTTCCTAATTCGGAACAATGGGAGTAGATCGGACTCTTACATCGCGTCGTCATTTAGTTAGGTAGTAATAATATTTGTAGTGGATTCAGTACATCCGGGCTCATAATACGAGAAACTGCTTTTATTATTCATTCTCTGTCTGCTGCGATACCGCTAGCAAATAACTTGGCCTTCAAGTCCGCCCGCTTCTTCTGCCCACGTGTTTTCCTTCGCGCCGACGAGGTCTCCGTCTCGATGGCAGGAGCAGGCGGAGGAGCATTCTGAAGCCCCTCCTGCATAAGCTCCTCCATAAAGTCGAAGTCCTCCCGCCCGTTCTCAATAAAACCAATCAGCGTGTGAATGACTATGCACGCTTTCACCCACGCCAATGCGCGCTCGTGGTCGACACTGTCATCGATCTGCTGGCAAAGCCCGCGAAGAGAGGAGAAGCGACCCTTGATATATCCCATGGCATGCTCCGACTTGACTCGGACCTACGAAATCGAGAGATAAATCAGTATATCACAGATGGTCGGATGGTGTACATACCCTCGACAAGTGATAATTGAAGGTCTTGTTGTTGGGCTGGAGGGATGCAGGTTTTTTGTACGGCGTAACACACCACCAATCCAATCCATACGCTGAGTCGGCCCAGATCCATTTGCGGTCTTTCTTGAACAAGGTGTGATGTTCTTTGTATGTCCGTGAGTCGCAGAATGCGGTAGAGTCATGCGCACTGCCGCAGTGACCGATAACGTAGTCGATTACGCGCAAGTTCGGCAGTGTTATTAGCTGCCGAGATGTCAGAGACACTTGAGAAAGAACTGATGCTTTAACACGCACCTGGACGTTGAGCGAGTAGTTGCTCTTCCGGTCAAAATACACCTCTCCGTGATGCCCCGGCTTCTCAAACAAAGGCACAAGCGTACCATCGACCATACAGAATCCTCCCGCCCAGTCCTCGCATGATGCCGACTCCACCCACTCCTTAGCTTCGTCCTTCTCAGCCTCTGTTGGCCACCGGATGACGCTGTCGTGTAGGGAGTCGGCGGGGGCACATGGCTACGTTCAAGGCAGTGGCGGAATTTACTGTAAACGCGAGTATGGAGAGAAACACGCATTGAAGTAGCAGCATGGAATGTTTATTAGGTTGATTGCTGCGGATGGATGCGGAGTTGGTTGGGACAATTGGTCTTGTGGTTGACCAGAGCGACGACATGCAGCGGATCTTGCGCACGAGGTGAGGCGAGAGAAGCAGAGACGAGACAGAGGAGGGGGGCCTCCAACGCAGGAATCCAAGTCTAAATTGCAGAGCCATAGTGAAGTGTCTTGAGGGGAGTCGTGCGAAGTAGGGCGCGCAAAAGGACCTCGACTCGAACAGACTTCGCGCGCGGAATACGGAATACAGCGAAGCGTCAGAGTCCGGCACGGAGTCGAGAGGCAACAACAGGCACACAAGCGCGAGGATTCTGGCGTCATAAGAGAATCTCGAAGGTCGCGCACCGCAGTTACACCGCAGACTTACGTGGGGGCGGAGATATCGAGGATCACAGTCTGGTCGTGCGCATGGAATGTCGACTCGGCCAGGCAGGATGGCGGGAGAGGTTATCGAGGCGTGGAGGCGCAGTACGGGCAGAGTAACGGCTTAAAGTGCGGGAGCGGGCGATGCGAGAACGGGCGGCGATCGATGTGGTCCTACAAGAGATCATCAATTGGTATACGGGCGAGGAGGATACAAGATGTACGCCGAGGAAATGGGGATTCGAAATTGAATGAGTCGTCCGGGGCAGAGTTTCGGCCTCTCGAGCGAAGATCGGCGTGGTGGAAGGTATGGTGAGGGCATGGTGACGGGGTGGGCAGGCGGTTTCGAACGTGCGTTGAGGGGCCGTGATCGATGCGAAGGCCGATGATGGAGACTTAGTGAGGAGGCGAATAAATCCTGTAAAATACTAGCCGCGAGGAGGGAATCGGCGCGAGGCAGATGGGGGGAGGAATGAAGAATGGGCAGCCGCGCATGGATTCATATAGGCTCAAAACAAATTATAAGGCGGTTTCCATGGGAGTAAGAAGGACAAGTTCCGCTGACAGTGAGAATCTGCCGGGAAACGAAATGCTCAGTTTGTTGTGTAGCTGCGGAATTCGCGAGGAAGACACGGCGGAGCGCGGAGGCGATCGTACAATTCCTTTAAGAGCTGCCGAAGCCACACTGGGTTGGTGTTTCAAGGAGGTTGAGGTCGAAGTGGGCGCGTGCCGCGGAAGTCTTGATTTGGAGGAAAATGAATCATGTTACAAATGGAGGATGCGGCCCCGTAATGGAGGGTTTGGGGCCATTAGAGATTCCTTTGGCAAATCAGACATTTGGTATGGAGATAGTGTACATCCGAGAGGCCATACGTACCTGGATACAATATATCGTGTCGGGGAGAAATAGGGCGCAAACGTAGCGAAATCGACCACACACCTCAGGAAGTCGAAGCTTCGATTAAATGTAAGCTTCCTTGTGAGTCCTAGACTCATCTATCACCCCTCCGCCTCACTTCCCAATCTCCATGTTGCAAATAAAATCGATTATCACGCAAGTCTGCGCCGTTCTGGGGGCACCGTGGCTTCACTGGAGTGGCGGAGATACGCGTTGGAGGGCTTCAGGTTGGCTTCAGGACATTGCTGGTGCACGGAAATACCGTTTGGTGGCATGAGAGAACGAAGCCAGAGGAAAACCAAGGAGGAGCCATAGCTGTATTATGGAAGATTGAAGGTGGCCGACGCAGTGGGTAGAGCCACCGCCAAAATCGACATGGCGGTTCTCTGCAACGGGCGCCTGCCGAATGAGATGTTGAAGTCCCGGTGATCACCGGCCCTAACACGTGGCACACCTTTCTCTCTTACGCGCTCACAAGTATATTCGGCCCGACTTCGTCGCGCAGAGTCTTCAACACACAGCAAAGTCTCACTTTCGCCAACGCCCGGCAGATTCCGAGTTCCCGGGGTTCGCCACAGACACAGCTGATTCCGAGGCAAAAGGCACATGATGAATTCACGTGCGATAAACGTGACTTTATCATGTGATTCTGGTGGCTGTGTCCGTTGTCTTTTCATGTATAGGAAAGCGCGGATCTTCTGCTTCTGTTTCGCCTCAAAATGGTTGGGCGCGGTGTTGCTGGATCTACACTTTGTTGACAGTCCAAACGATCTTTGCTTCACGCCTGCCAAGGAGGAGCAATTCTAGTGCGTGCTTCATCCCAGGCGCCATTTGGTATCTTGACACACCATTCACAGCATCTTTGCGAGCCTCTAAACGATCGGTACTTGGCTCAAACATCCGACAGAGGATTGACTCCAGTGTGGCACTGCGTGCTCCATCTCGACGGCTGAATGGAATCCTGACACGCGATCTCAAGCCCATGTCTCGCCTCCCGAGACCGCATAACTCATCTCAAGAGGTGAAATTGCTCAATGACAAAGCCGACGACATTGAAGGAGGACGCACCGCCTGAGGCCCCTGCGAGCATCGAGTCCAATGCCAATGCGACCGCCCGACGTCTACAAGCACTGGCGTGCCCCCTCATGCCACGGCCGTTGATGCACCCCGTCTGCGCCGTCCGCAAGCCCTCTGCAGCCGTCGGCGGCGGGCTCCCCTCCCACTTCTGATCGTCCTCGATGCTTGGGAAGCGCACCGCGTCACGCACCCTCACCACCTTCGAGGTCGAGGCGGACCTCCTCGTCGGGCCAAGCTCGTGGGCGCACAGGTGCAGGCGGCTAGCTTGACACTGCGCGGCATGCGCTCCGTGCGCGGTCAGCGAGGCTGCCGCACGTGACGAAGCACACTCGCCTTCGCACACTCGCCTGTAAGTGCGAGGAGGACGAGATCCATGTACGACGCGGGGTAAGGCTACTGCATGAGGCGAAGGAGGAGGTGGAGGAGAAGGAGACGCGCGTGGAGGCGCTGCGCGCGGAGCTCGCGGGCGCGGTGGACAGCGGGAAGAGCTGGGCGATGAAGGGCGGGCGTGTGCATCTTTCTTCTCTTCTCTTCCGCTCGCTCTGCCCCGCCGCGCTGAGGCCATTTGATTTGACAGCCGGAGAAGATGCAGGGGATGATTCCGCGCGCGGTGGCGCAGGTCTTCGGAGCTACAGGACAAAGGCAATACCTACACGATGGAGGGCCAGCTCCTTCGTGCGTCCCTCTCTTCCCTATTCTTCTCTCGCACTCCTACACCTTCGCTCACATGTACTTCGCCCGCAGTACAAGAGCCGATCACGGACGCGCTGGGGCCTGCCGATCCGCCCCGCGCGCACGAGATCCACCATCCCCCGACGATGCACCGCACCGCACTACTGTCTCGGACGCGCGCACGCCCGCGTTCACGGGGCCTGCACAGGCGCAGGCGGCGCGGCGCATCGCGGCGACGCGCATGAGCACGCGCACTCAGTGTCCACGCGGCACATCCGCGGGTCGCACGCGCGAAGGGGTGCTGAATCGCGTGGACCTGGCGGGGAGCGAGCGCCGGTGCGGGGCGTCGGTCGCGTCGAGGAGACTGCGCGTATGTGCCCTACAAGAAGTTAGGCACTCGAAGGTGTGTCTCCGCTTCCCCTTCATATCTTCATAAATACCCGCTTTCGAGACACCGCCGACTTCGAGCAGTTGACCTATATATCCGCTGCAAAACTCGCTGAGCGGGAACTCGACGATGCTCGTGCGTATCTTGTCATTTACTTGATACTTCCTTAGATTCCTTTGATTGATAATTGCTTGTAGATGGTGCTGAACCTGTCCCCGCTCGCAGCGCACCTGAACGAGTCGCCGACGTCGCTGAGGTTCGCTACCAAGGTGCGCGCGCGGTCTCTTCATTCTGTATTTCTTTAAAAGTATTCCTCGAGTTCTGTGTATTTTGAGACATGAATATCATTCGTTCGGGGCAGCGGGAAGCCTTAGTCTTAGATCACGCGCAACTCGTCCTCGGAAATCGCGGAGCACCCGGACTTGTAGACCGAAATACGAAGAGAGATGGATGAAGACGACGACACGTTGAGGCTAGGCGGGTGTTCCTTTTATAGCGACCGGGATGTAGCGTGTGCGTATGGATTTTGGTGTCTTCTTATTGTACACATGTGCTGACAACTCAGTTATTGACGAATTCGGTGGGCATTGGAGGGTATTGACGGAAAGTGTACGTCTGCGGAGTGCCCGAGTCCGCAGACGAAAGTGAGATGCTCAACTTTAGTGTATGGTGCTTCGTATTCAAGCGCCAACAATTTATGTCCATCCGTGGGGAACCTGCTTCAATCGGCGGGATTTATAATAGTTGGAGCACAATGATACTCTTGCTATGAGCCGAAAAGTGTTTGTACGGTGTTACTGCCAGGCAATTTGTCCTGCAACTGTCCGAAGCCTGCATGAACAAGAATTATTGCACCGTGGGCTTGTGACTGTAAACACGAACAGAACACTACCAGAATCGTCAGAAGAAGAATCACAATAGTCAAAGGAGTTCTCTTATGTATGTGCCCCAGACTTGGCCCCATAAGATGTTGTGCACAGTTGACATTTCCCGAGTTGGAACCGCTGACAGAAGACCGCCCTATGATAGGTTCGGCGTACATAGCTTCCGACATCAGCTTCAAGACAGCTGCCATGGCATAGCCTTTTGATTTCCATCTTGCCCTCTGCCCTCATGGCCGAAGCACTTGGCACCCTTGCCAGCGTCCTGCAACTTGTCGACACCGTATTGAAGGTCCGGGAATACATAAAGGATTTCCACGAGGCACCAAAAGAGCAAAAGAAGCTGTTCTCGGAGATGGAGCGACTCAAAGCACTCCTCATGGAGCTCGACAAATGGGTGACGGGGAGTCCGGCCAGTGTAGCTTTTCAGCAGATGGTGGAACCACTGGCAACATTTGAAACCACACTGGAGCTTGTCACCAAGAAGTTGGGACCTGCTGATGGACTGTCGAAGTTGACCAAAAAACTGAATTGGACTCTGTGGAGCAAGGAGGTTGCTGGATACCTCAAGGAATTTGAACGAATCAAGGCCTTGATCAACCTCTGGTTCACCATGGACATTTGGTATGCCTATTCAGTTGATGAGAAAGCTTTGTGTATTTATCCACTCTAGGGATGTGGGCCAGAAACAAATATCTTACCAAGACAGTGAGTGAAATGAAATAAGGATTGTTAGGTACTTTACCTTGACTCCAGATATTCTGAACACTGTCCAAGAGCAAAAGGACACCATTGATGGTGAGTTCAGGACTTCCCGTGTCTCCTCCTCCAGGCTCAATTCATCACCAAAGCTGAGAAGCGGCAAAAGATCCTTGATTGGATGTCACCATTAAACTTCCTCCAGCGACAGGCTGATGTCTATGGTACTCTTCAGCCAGGAACTGGTGAATGGCTTCTCGGAGAGGCCCAATTCCAGGACTGGGAATCTGGTTCTGGCAAAGTCTTGTTATGCCGTGGGATTCGTACGTGGATCTTGCTTGTTGCCTAGATTGATTCTGATGTAAATATAGCTGGTGCTGGCAAGACTGTCCTTGCGTATGTGATGGCATTTCAAGCTAAATTGATTTAGCTCACAATATATTAGGTCACTCGTAGTACATCACCTGGAGATTCGTGCTCGGATTACTGACATTGGCTTGGCCTGCATCTATCTGAACCATAAAGAAACAGAAACTCAAACCATCACTAATATCCTTGGTGGCTTGTGGAGACAGCTCATGTTGGGAAAACCCATTTCTGCTACAGTGCAGAACTTGTATGACTACCACCATGAAAGGCAGACTAGGCCCCAGCTAGAAGAAGTCTGCAAAGCATTGGAATCTGCTGTTGCCCAATATACTAAGGTTTTGATTGTCATTGATGCACTGGATGAATACCCAGAGAATTACCGGCATTGCTTCCTCAAATATCTGGGCACACTGGGTCCTAATGTCCATATCATGATGACTTCACGGCCTCACATCAATCTGGATTCCCAGTTTCCAAACTTGAAGACCATCAAGATCCATGCAACTGAGGATGATATTCAGAAGTATGTGGATGCACAGATTCAAAATTCAGCTCGTCTCTCAAAGCATATTCACACCCGCCCTGAATTGTGCAATGAAATACAAGCTAAAATTGGTGAAAATGCGAAGGGAATGTGAGTAACCCAATTTTATCATCGCAAAACTCTCATTAACATTCATCTGGGCAGGTTCTTACTTGCTAAACTTCATATTGAATCTCTTGCCACAAAGAATACCATCAAGGCAGTCCGAGAGGCTCTGCAGCACCTACCAAAGGATTTGCAGCATACCTATGATGAAGCAATGGAACGGATCAATCACCAGACCAAGGAGGATAGACAAATGGGAATGCTTGCTTTGACCTGGGTGGCAAATGCAAAGCGGCCACTGTCTGTTGCAGAGCTGCGGGAAGCATTGGCCATTGAACCTGACTCCACATTCTTGGATGTTGACAATCTTCTGGACATGGACATCATCCTATCTGCCTGTGCTGGCTTAATTATTGTGGATGACACTGTGTCTGTGGTCCGACTTATTCATTATACAACACAGGACTATTTGGACAGAATCCAATCAGAGCAATTTCCATTGGCACATACCACCATTGTGTCCATCTGTTTGACATACCTATGCTTCCAAGAATTTGAAGTTCTACCACAATGGCGGGAACACCAAGAACGAGCAGACCTCCTTAGAGCACACCCATTCCTCAATTATGCTCAGTACTGCCTCATACATGCCAAAGGAGAGCCTGAACTTCTTCTTCAAGACAAACTCATGGCCTTTCTTGCTGGAGCCTCCAGATTTACTGGTATCTGGAATGATACAGTTCCATGGAAGGGGATTGACAGAGACTACCATCTCCCACCTCTATCCATCTCAGCAGCATGTGGCTTGGAAGTAACAATGAGACAATTGTTGGCACAGGGAATAGCACCAGAGGACATGGTTGCTGCTCTATGTGTAGCCTCATCTAATGGTCATATTCACCTAGTTCAATTGCTCATTGATGCAGGTGCCGAAATAAATTCCGAGGATGATTATTATGGGCATCCTCTGGCTACTGCATCTGAGAATGGGCATGAACCCGTGGTTCAGCTCCTCATTGAGAAGGGTGCCAACATAAATGCGCAAGGAGGGTCTGATGAAAATGCCCTTCAAGCTGCCTCGCTGAATGGCCATGAGTCGGTGGTTCAGCTCCTCATCAAGAAGGGTGCAGATGTGAATGCTCAGGGAGGGAACCTTGGAAATGCCCTTCAGGCTGTATCTGCATCTGGCCACGAATCAGTGGTCCAACTCCTCATTGTGAATGGTGCAGATGTGAATGCACAGGGAGGGCATTTTGGAAATGCCCTTTGGGCTGCATCCCTGTATGGCTATGAGTCAGTGGTTCAGCTCCTTCTTGACAAAGGTGCCAATGTCAACCAACAGGGAGGGCGCTATGGAAATGCCCTTCAGGCTGCATCTGCATATGGCCATGACTTGGTGGTTCAGCTCCTCATCATGAAGGGTGAAGATGTGAATGCCCAGGGTGGGTTCTATGGAAATGCCCTTCAGGCTGCAGCCCGCATTGGCCACAAGTCTGTGGTTCAGTTTCTCATCGAGAAAGGCACAGATGTGAATGCACAGGGAGGGTACTATGGAAATGCCCTTCAGGCTGCATCCAGGTATGGCCATGAGTCAGTGGTTCAGCTCCTCATTGAGAAGGGGGCAGAGGTGAATGCACAGGGAGGACATTGTGGAAATGCTCTTCAGGCTGCATCTCGGCGTGGCCATAAATTGGTAGTTCGGCTCCTCATCAAGAAGGGTGCCCATATGAATGCACCAGGAGGGCACTGTGGAAATGCCCTTCAGGCCTCATCGGAGAATGGCCATGAGTCAGTGGTCCAGCTCCTCAAGACAGGTGCAGATGTGAACGTGCAGGGAGGTTACTATGGAAATGCCCTTCAGGCTGCATCAGTGAATGGACATACACCAGTGGTTCAGCTCCTGCTTGAAAAAGGTGCTGATGTAGACCAAGAGGGAGGGCAATACGGTAGTGCCTTTGCTGCTACCTCAGCCAAGGGCCATAGCACTATTGTGCAAATCCTCCTCGATCATGGTGCAGATGCTAATGCACTTCAGTGATAACAGCCTGTTTGCCTCCCAGATTTGAAATTCTGGCCGAGATAGGTTTGTCGATTTATTTGTCAAAATTTGTGGTACAAATAGTTACCTTGCTGTTTTTCCAACTTTCCTAAATGTCGACCATATTAGTCTATATGTAAAATTGCATTGAATGAGGAATCCACAATAAGGTAAGCAGAGTCGGCATCCAGATAGATACTTTTTCTACATTTGAACAGTCTTTGAGCTTCTACACACATCTAGCCATATTTGCCAGCATGGTATACATACAACAAACTCAGCTGAAAGTAATGAAAAAAATGCACACATTATGAGTGCCAGTGGTTCAAATATTGACCACGTACAGATATGTTTGTCAATTCTTGACAAAGCAAGGAATGCAGGTGTGCACCCAGCGCCTCTGGGCCTTCCTTCCTGCTGTACTAACTTGCTTTAGGTGCATTCAAAATCACACCGTGCGAAAAAAATGGTCAGAGGAAATTGATGGCCCATGCTCGAGTCGAACAAGCTCTCCCATTACTTCCAGCTTCAAAACATATCTGGAGTGTAGGTGCGCACTGTGTGCCTCCGACCCTTCCATCCTCCTCAAGTCATTGGCTTAGGTGAGTTGAATGGAAATTACCCAGTGGAAAAAATTCGAAAAAATTCACCGCTGAAATGGAAAAAACAACATAGGTCCAAACCAGATGTGAAAAGTAACACTACCTCTCCTTCCCCAAAAATATTCACATGTCTACTGCTGCTGTAAAAAGTCACCACCGTGCATATCAGAACAAAAGATACACCGGTCCCATTAACATAGGTGTGGCACACCCTCCAAACCCTCCCCTAGAAAAGTCACCACCTCCCAGTCCGCAAACCATTCACCGGTCACGGAGTGCCTTGCTTTAAAAACACCACCATCAAGTAAGCCAGCAAATTCACCAGTCAAGTTCTGTTTGTGAAACAGACACCACTATGCGGGATTCATTGATACTGTTGGCTGTCATAGAGTGTCTCAGTAATAGACGAAGATGCTCCCCGTCCCGCTGTCCACACAATCATCTCCTCATGAACACCCAGGAAGCCTATGTTGAATCATATGTTAGGTCTACTAAACTCAATTATTGTAGCTGCAGAACGATGCAGAGATAGATTGAAAAGATGGTGATATCATCATTGTTCAACTCTCTGTAGCATGGCAGTCAATGGAGTCTGTCCTGACAGTTCAGTGTCTGTTGTGAGTGCCAAGTTGATCAAGGCAGCAGCCACCACATTCTAGGTGATGATTGTACCCATGGATGATGTTCGAGCCAATGAGATGTAGAAGTATGTGGGATCCCTTATTGGCTTCCGCCGGGCCGTTTGGTGTTGTTGGGAAGCATTGTTTTCAGATCTGGAGGTATGAGGTTGGTATTACATAAGCTGACCTATAGATGTGAGATTGGACAAAAAGAAAGCTCATACAAAATAAATCGAGGCATTGGAAAGTGTATGTCCTTGTGGCTTACAGCGCGGGTTTGTAACGTGAGAGTGAGGAAGTCTGGCCAAGAGTGTTGAGAGAAAATTGGACTGTAATAGCACTAGCGTGAACTATTCAGACATGCTGGCTGAATCCTATCTTGCATGTAATAGTTCGCTGAATTCGGGGGGTGACTCCGGAATCCAAGACTGAACATTATGACGGTTGAACAACCTGGCCGGCTGACTTGAACCACGTAAAGGATTGTGCAACACAAGGAACTATCATGAACGGGAAGCAATGGCCAACTCAACAAGGTGCATTGATGTTGGAGAAGAACCAGAGTAAACACCATCCACTTCTCAAATAATGGGAATACAACCATATAATGTCTAGCGGAGGGGACATACTACCTCCAGATATTCATAGAACCCCTCCGGGGCGATATGGAGCAGGGAGGACTAAGTTCCACAGGTGGTGTTTTCATTTGCTGTGGGCCATAGGGACCTGTGAATCATTTCCAGAGGAGTTGATCAAGGAGTAACTTTATGGGGACAGGGCTGTGAATTCAATTTCAATTATTCAGGGTGTGAACTTCTCCAAACTTCAGAGCTGTGATTTCCCCCCCCCCCCCAGAAGTGTTAGGTGGTGCATTTTGGAGAGATGAGGGGTAGTAATTTTGTTTCCTTGTGCATTCCAGCAGGGTATTTTAGAGAGATGGGTGGTGAATCTCTAAGCCTTTCTTGCCACTAATCAAACCTTGTTAGCTGGGTTCGAAATTAAACGGTGATAAGCCGCAAAATTTACCAACAATGGAATTACTAAATAATTACATTCTGCACGCATCTAAGGGCTGACACGAGCTCCGAGTGTTCAGTTAAATGGCAACAGGACATAAACATAGCCACTTACCAAGGAGATGACGAATATCCACTCTGTGAAGCTTGGTTGATGTCCCGACGAGTACTACAGCATATAACACCGCCCTGTTTGGTTGAGTTTTGATGGTTTCCGTGATGTGATCGGTCACATGATCCAGTTGTGAAGTACCCGAGTAGCGGTTCTCGCCGAAGTAGGTTCGATCGGCTTACTCTGACAGATGACTAAATATAGTTTCCTGACAAAATAGACCGTACAGAAGTAACCGTAACTCCAATCCGGGAGTTATGGGTATCAAATTAAAGCTATAAGAGAGCGTGTAATTACCCGTGTCCTCCGGACACAGCGGGCAGAGTGCAATAAGTACAGAAGGTGTTTAGCTCATTCAACAGGAGTTAAATCATACCTGATCGCAACAGTAAGGGGACGGTTGCTTGCAATCGGTAACCTGTTTGTCAGAATTAAACATATAGAGCCTACGATCAGCCAATGGGAATAATATCCCGATACCAGATGACCTACCGGATACCTGTATATACCCGCTGTGATGCGGACTGCGGTGCTTTAAACTGCCAGATGGTGGGGAGATCCGGGCTATGTTTAAATGCTCGTCCTCTAGGGGGAATTTGTTCTGTCGCGGTAGACAAGTACGTAGGGAGGTTTAAATATTATTGGTGGGGATATCCGTACAAGGATTCGAACAGTTCAAAATCCTACTAGCTAGGGTGGTCCGAGCGAACTCCGATGCCTAGTTAGCCTTCTCGGGTTAACGGAGATTGAATCTGTTCCACACTTCCTTGGGGAGGAGCTTCGGAAGGCGATGCGGGGTCCAATTCATCAAGTCCGAGGTGAAATATGGATTTGGGGGCTTCCTGGACCACAAACCACAGTCGTCCGAAGTATCTTTGAGTTGTAGATCGTAAGACCAGGGGATTTATGTGTTCACGATAACGTTCCGGCAATTCCTCCTCCCTTTACCCCTCTTTGTGCCTCTACGGAGTTTCCTCTCTCTACTTCTCACCCGTTCGCTTGCTGAAGGCGACTTCCTGCGGGCTCTGCACCGCCAACTTCCTTAGCTAGCAGCTACACACAAACTCCGAAGACCTCGTTGTGCTGTTTGAGAGATTTCACTGCCCTACTTGCGTAGGGGAGGAATAAACGGTTCGATTTCTCCGGTGCTGAACTTTTTATGCCGAAATATAAACTCCGTTCGCTGTCTGACGGCGGCGGGGAGTACCGGGGTCGCTTTACTGTGTAACTCGACTCCGGGTGACCTCTAGGTGATGTTCGGGGCGGATATTTAGCTACTCCTAAGCTGGCTAAGGCTTAGAAGGTGAGGATGTGGGCCGAAACTGAGATGATATTTTGGTAGACTAGCTGTAGTATTTATACCCCAGCCCAAGGCTGTGCCGGAGTTGTTCCTTTGTGTCCCATACCTGTTCGCTCGCACGCTCCTCCGCCCCGGAGTTCGCTTATGACTCATTCTAGAACTCCATGAACCCTTACCCGCACCATCTTTGGTCAGGCACCGATTCCGCAACCCGGACTTGTTGGCCCTAGTCTCGGACACTCCATGTCCGGTCCTAACTCGCCTCCTATCCGGCTTCCGCCTGCGACAGCTCGATAGTGTAGTGGAAACGCACTCTGTATCCTTTCACCCCAGTGTTTGACTTACAGAGAGTCCGGAGTTCGATCCTCCGTCGAGCCCTTTTCCCGTTACCCACCTTTTTTGATTACCCGGAGTCCTCGTTCCATCCTTTCGGGCCGTTTGGTATTCGCGACTTGATGGCGTAACTGTAACGCATCCTGCCATGGTTCTTGCACAAGCACCTCTTTTGCAGGAAGTCCGAAGTTCAATCCTCCGTCGAGCCATCCCTCCTTTCCATTCCTTTTTCGTGCGCCTCTTACCGGACCTTTGTATTGCTCGCACACATGATTCGGTGGCGTAGTGGTAACGCACTCCGTTTGCGTAGCTGGCGGGAAACTGAAATAATGAAGGGACCGGAGTTCGAATCTCCGACGGGCCTTTATGTTCTTTTTGTCCGTCAAGTAAGAAGATAGGGCGCGTTTTTGAACGGTTCAGTGGCGTAATGGTAACGCACTCCGCATTCCTATGTAGTTTGCGGTATGCTTCACGGAAAGTTCGGAGTTCAATTCTCCACTGAGCCATTATGAAGAAAACCCTTCTTTTTCATGGCGATAGTTTTTGCTGGTCTTTCGATTCCTACAGCTCGGTGGCGTAATGGTATCGCACTCCGTGATGATGGATTTTTATATCGATTGACGGAAAGTCCGGAGTTCGATTCTCTGTCGAGCCATTCCAACAGAAACCCTTCTTTTTACGGTGATCGTCTTGGCTGGTCGTTCGACTCCTACGGCTTGATGGCGTAATGGTAACGCACTCCGTAAATATGCACATTCTTATATCGATTGGTGGAAAGTCCGGAGTTCAATTCTCTGTCAAGCCGTTTGACGGAAACCGTTCTTTTTGCAGCAATCGTCCCGGCCATTCGTACGGCTTGTTGGTGTTGTGGTAACGCGCTCCGTTAGCGATATGTAACGTTCACGGAAGGTCCGAAGTTCGATTCTTCATCAAGCCTTTTGACGATAACCATTCCTTTTCCCGTTTTTGGTAGTCCGGTCATGGCTTGGTGGCGTAATGGTAACGCGCTCCATGTACCTAACGTTCTCATATCGGTTGATGGAAGGTTCGGAGTTCGATTCTCCGTCAAGCCATGGATTGGGTCCAGATATCATTTTTACGTTGATGGCTTAAGGCGTTGTTCTCGGAGTTCAGTGTTTTGAGGTTACGTCGTCTTGTTGGCGTAGTGGTAATTGTCATTTTTGGTAGTCCGGTCATGGCTTGGTGGCGTAATGGTAACGCGCTCCGTGTACCTAACGTTTTCATATCGGCTGATGGAAGGTTCGGAGTTCGATTCTCCGTCAAGCCACTAGTTGGGTCCGGATATCATTTTTAGTTGAAGGCTTAAGGCGTTGTTCTCGGAGTTCGGTGTTTTGAGGTCACATCGGGAGCTATCACAATGTGACGGCTCACACCACAGTAGTGTAATCAAGCATTGTAATCATATATAATTTGTAGTATAAAAGCAGGACGTTCTGACGAGGAACGGCACTGAATCTGGACCCAAGCTAGTGCGGAAGGCTAACACCATTGCCCCTTCCCATGCGCGCAACAGGTCTCGGTTGAGGGCTTTACTCTGAGGACTCTGCTATTCTGATAGTGGTCCCGTGAAATAAAGTTTCTTTTGATTGCCAAAAGTTGTGAATTGAGTTTGAGTTTGAAAGAGCTGTGTGTCCGTTGTCTTGAGATCAGAGAAAGCATTATTGGGATTTGTGATTTGAGACTGTCGAACCGTGGGACTTGTGTCCAAAAACCCGAACTTCGGTTCAAACAACTTGCCGGCCTTCAAGCTGTTATCTGTGCTATAGCTGAGAAGCTTAAATCTAACTATAAACTGCTCGGTTTCAATCTTGACCTAGTCAAATTGTTACTTGAACCAAGTGCCCGTTGAGAAAGTTCCTCTTTGAGTAGCTTCTCGCAGTACAGAGTCAATTAAAGAGATCCCGACTTAGAGCTCCTTAGACCTATACTTGTGTCTAAAAAGACCCTAACTCGTCAGACAACCATTGGGGCAATTAAAGAGGTGTTTAGTGTTTGAGATCTAGTATTTGAGTAGTTGAAGTTGGACTTTCTCACTCATTTGAGTTGTGTCCAATCTCAATCTCTCGAAAGTTAGATTTTGTTCATTTTGCATTTGCAGCCTTTGACTCTGAGCAACCGTTTCAATGGCAAATGGAAAAAGAAGATTGATGGATGGTGATGGCCCAGGCTCAAGTTGAACAAGCTCCTCCCGCTTGACCTGTTCATCCATGGACCATCATCAAGGGATGCAGGCCTGAGTTCCTCTGGCCTTCCTTGAATCCTTCCTCCTCAACTAACTGGCCTATGAGGATTTAAACTCAACAAGGGAAAAGATGATGAGGCAGGAGGAGGATGGCTCAGGCTCAAGTCAAACGAGCTCTCCCTACCTGCATTCTCATTAACATGCCATAGAGTGTAGGTGCGCCCGTGCGTCTCTGGGCCTCGTTTTTTACGAGATGACCTGGGCTAGGTTTGCTCGAAATGTCGATGGGGCAGAACAGGACCGACTGCCCTTCCTCCCTTCCTGTCAGATTTAAACGAGCTTGGTCGAAAATAACGCGGGAGCGAGGATACCGGACGCTTACATGATCCATTCGCAAGGCAACTCAATTGGAGGTGTGGTGGGTCCTAGCAGGTTTGATCAGGGCGGAATATTCACTTTCCTCGCACGCGGGCTCATAGAAACGGCTTCCTCGGGGAACTACATGTAGGCATAATGAGCGACGCAATTCGTAGCTAGAGGCCGCGTGATTTCAGGCTCGATACTCATGTTTAAGTTAGTGGCCAATACTGAATACTGAGCGGAGTTTGAAATCTTTGTCATCCGGAAATGATGTGCACGAGTTCGAGTCTCAATGATGGCAAAAAACCTTTTCTCCCTTTCCTGCCATGCTTGCGTCAATTGAGAGAGAAAAAATGAGCTGGTGCACTCAGAAACCCCGGATTTCGTTGAGATTCAATGCCAGCTCTCAGAGGATCAAAATAAATCAATTCTGATTCAAAGTATGTAGCTGTGTTCAAATAACATGTTGTTTCCTTTGTTTTGGCTCTATGTTCTATTGACAATGGCCTGAATGAAACCCAGAGAGAAATTTGAAGGGAATTAACCACATAATAACCATTGGGGGATCGGCCGAAGTGCAGAGCACTGATCCCTTCCAAATTTTGAGGTAGATTGTCGTATATCAATGTGAAACAAGCATATAACTGCCAATTAAAGATGGGAGAGCTTCTCAGATGGATGCCAATTGATGGAGAATAGCTGTACTTTGTTCAATAGTTTTGCACACATATTGGCTTCAAACCGGCCAAGTTTAAGAACTCTTCCTGATTTGGGTGGAATTGAAAGTCCGCTCACTATCTGAAACTCTGCTCAGTATCAAAGGTTTCTCATATGCCGCACGCAGTGCAGAGAAAAAATTGGAAATATTTGGGGGAGATCTTATCACATTCAAGGCCATCCAGCCTTTTTTTCAGAGTTTCCAAACCCATCTGTAGTATCTTTGGTGCTTTATTTCAGTATCGAGATCAGGGGCGGTGTTGTTCGGCAAAGAGTTCTGATGGGCGGAAGCTTCCGAAATACCCTGACATAGATCCCCGAGATCCCCGAAGCATTGTGTAATATTTTAGTATCTTTTTCTCTTTATTTTAGTAATTTCCCCCACCTACACCAGTATCGAGCCTGATTTCAATGAACACAGTGCAGTCGGCGCAAGATGGATTTCAGGGCACGAGAAGCAGGAGCATTAAGAGCGTCGCATGCAATGTGCATTCGTGGCGTTGGTTAATTGGTGTGTACGGTCAGTAATGGGAGTATATCGGAGGAGATCGGTTTCGGCCCGCGGTCCGGTTGACACGTCTCACACGTCTTCTTTGAATCGCCGTCTGCCCACCTAGCAAGGTATATGCTCGCTGTGGATAGGCCTGGTGAGGGAAGGGAAGAAGAACTGGTGCTTTGCACCAGAGCCGTGCTTCGCACGGAATCGAGGAGGTGGGGGACGAGCGGATAGTGTGTGTGTGGGTGTGCGGGGGGAACGGCCGTCTCGGCCGACGGGGCTTCGCGGCGCAGCCCCTCGCCGGCAGCGGGCGCTGAGCGGTCGCGAGACCGACCCAGACGCGGAGCCTTGGCGGGCCCCGCATTGTCCCCTTCGGCAGCGGGACGTTTCAGAGCGGCGCCAGCGAGAGAGGTGACCAGCGGGGCGGAGATGAAACCCAGCCCGAGGTCGCGCATCTGCTCAAAGTTCGAGATCGCGTTATCCACGCGTGACTCGTACAGTCTGTGGTCGTGAATACCACCCCCGAGAATGGCGTAGCGTAGCTCACGCTCCACCGCGTACCAAACCGGTAACATCTCCGCGTCTTCGAAGCACTGCAAGCTCGCAAAGAACATAACATGCTTCTCGTACTCGGTCGCAAAGGTCTGCTTCACGCGATTTGGATCGGGGTCATTGGGGTCGATGGGAGGGCAGAGATAGCGGAAAGAATCGAGCATGTTGAGCGAAGATTGGCGCCAGATGCCGGGGGTGAGGAGCGTAACGTCTTCGTCGCCTAGTTCCTTCATAGCTTTAGGGACGTTGACGATGCGATTGGCGGAGACCGAGGGAAGAGCAATTTGCCCGGGAGTGAGGGAATCGGTGGGAAGGGTATGTGGAAAGTTCGTGACGTGCCGCAAGGTCCTGTCGCTCCACCAATGCAAAGGAAAATAAATTTTGTTCGCCAAAGACGTGTGATAGGCGGGGAGAATATGCGCGGGACCGGTGACAGTGCAAGAGATGGGGTGGGGATTATCAATGAGAAGCGTGCCTTTGATAGGACGGAAAACCTTCGCCTTCTCCGCCTCTCTGGCATCGCGCTCTTTATCCCGTTTGCTCTTCTCCGCCGCTTCAGCCTCCGCCACTTTCAGCTGCTTCTTGGCGACCAACAGCGTCATATAGATAGGGAGAGGGCCCGTGGATGCGACGACCTCCTTTGACCCAACCAGTAGATCCCTCTCGTCGTCGGTGTAGGCAAAATAAGGCTCGAGGGTGGCTCCTACGTCGAGAGCGGCGGTACTGTTGCCAGCCGCGCGTGCGGACGCGTAGGCACGAGTGTAACCCATGCTGATCTTGTTTGCCTTCTCAATGCGCACATTTTCGGAGTTTTTGTCTTCCAAAGCAAAGTGTAGAGGAGCGGGGATGTCGGCAGGGCGCACCATGTGCGCGTCCGTGTCGAAGTCCGGAGGGAGAGGAAGGGCGATACCACAGCGAGAGTTAGACATTCTGAGTCGAGCTGAAACAGAAAAAAACGCGTAGAGAAGGCGAGAAAGGCTCAGGAAGAGTCTTCGAGCGTGAGGGTGTCGACGAGCGAAGGCAAGTCAGTGACAGGTGGCAGTGTAGATAAGATTGATACAATCTAATCTACGGACGGGGATGTGTTAATGGCGCCACACTCAGACTCAGACTCGTCGGCTAATTGTGTTCCAGTTGCGCCACTGTGGTGAAAGTAGCCAGTGTGGCGCAAGCGCAACGAGTGATGCGCCATTGTCGCGTACGTGAGACGATCTACTATTCTGGGCTGACAGATCAAAAAAAGGATACCGCCATGCCGACAGTGCGCTGATTGGCTGAGTTTTTCACGTCCTGCTTCCTATCCCCCACCACCATCGACCATGGACGACGACGAGATGCTTGCCAGTGTCACCGCGGGTGAGCTGCTCCAGTTCCGCGTCTCGGTGAGTGATTGCAGCAAGCTTTACTTCCGGCCTGATCACCTCCTTGTTGCCCGTACAGCAATTCCCGCCCGCATTCATAACCGCCAACCCAGGTCTCTTCCTGAACTTGGATTGGGTTCATCCCGTGCCGCTTCGGGCATTCCTTCTGAATCGTGACGCGTCCACAACACGACGATCCTTTGTTACTGTTAAACAGGAACCCTCCGGCTCCATCCGTCCAGAACCACGCGTCAAAACGGAAGATTCTGGCGTGCAGATCATTGATTTGACTTCCCCGCCGCGTCCCTCGAGGTCTTCGGCCGCTAGGACGTGTCCCATCATCAACAATCACCCTGATATCTTCGAAATTACCTCCGAGGACGAGTTGGCGGTGGAAGCATTGCTACAGCCCTCTGGCGCGTCTTCCAATCCACCTGATCCATCCGAGCCATTCACTCTGTCAGATTCCGATTCTGACGCCGAGCCGGATGTTCCCGCCGCCGTCGCCTTGTCAACAACGGTCTGGGGTGACGCGAATTTTATTTCGCGCGCTATTGACGGCCCTGCGACGATCAATCGGCAGAGCAAGGTCGAGCGGGTGGAGTACCTGAACGATATCCCCTCGTTTCTTCCTGTCCCTCGCAACAAAACAGCGTTTGTTCTCGACCTGCGCGACGCGAAATTCGACTTCGTTGACGATGGCGGGGAGCTTCTTCGTGCGGATACCCTGATTTTGGACAAGGTCGCGTGCTCGCTTCATTCTATTCCCAAATTGCGCCCGAAACTGATCCAGCATTCTAGAACCAAGAGTCATGGGAGACCTCAGGCAGCGCTTCGGACCAGGTTACGACCTGCGCGCTGTTCAACGGCGAGCCTGTAAAATGCCGCCGTACACGGCACAAATGCCGGGGATGCTTCCGTTGCAGTGAGCTTGACTCATCGCTCGTGAGTGTCATCCGTTACGAACTCGATCCCATGTCGCGTGCCGACGTTATTTCCGCTGAAATTGCTACTCGGATGGCGTCGGGCGATACTCCCGAGAAACTGGCCGCTGCGTAAGCAACATTCGCACCTACCTACCTTCTGTTTACTGACCACTTCAGTTTTTTCCGGGTCATCACTTCGGAAGCGAGGAAGTGCAAGGCCAAGGATGCCATCGGCGCTCCCTGCCAGGGGCATCCTATCATGAAGGCCCGGATAAATGTAAGTTCATTTCACGTTTAAAACTCGCTTTTTAACTCTATTCTTCCAGGGAGCTTTTCGCAAGGGCTCTTTCATCGCTTGTAGCGAATGGACACCAACCTGGCGCACCCACCAGAGCGACTCCATCCCCGATAATGTCAATGAGACGCTTCTCGCTCAGCTCATGTCACCTCAGGCCGCATTTTCCTCCGGCTCTAATACCGAACCGTGTAGTCGCATAATTTCGGCACGTGTCGGATTGCGGCAACAATTCTGTGGTAATAGATCCTCTTCTTCGTTGTTTGAGCGCTGAATCTATTTATTTGCAGCACATATACATCTGAAAAACGGCAAATCTATTCGCGGAACCATGATTCGTCATTTCTGTTCCGCATACATGTCCATTTACGTGCCCATCGATGCCACGATGCGAATGGCTTGTGTTGTTCTTGACCACAGAAAACCACACACTCATCCTATGCCTGCGCTTGCAAAACTGACTCTGGACGTCGAGGAGACGTATCGCAAATGCGTCAAGGCCGCGGGAGTTCTAGGAACAACTGTTCAGAAGGTTGACGACGGTATGTACTGATACACCTCGTCAATTACATTCCATGATGTGAATTCATTTTTACAGCGCCGACAACCCTTCTCCTTTTGAAAGGACAGTCACCCGCGATGTTTCATCCCTCGCTCCACCTCAAGCGACGCAAACAGGGTATCATACTCGACGAAAAGCTCATTGCATCTCCAGCGGGACTTGGTATTGGTGGTACGCATATTCACCGAATCTACTGGTGCCGTCTAAGTCAACGTAACATGCAGGTGTCTATGCACGCCATGTCGAGGACTTAAAGCTGTCGCCCGAGTCGCAATACATCCATAGTGTCATTACTACTCCTGATGGCCACGTGCTCATTATTACCATGGTACCTTATCTGGCGAATTTGGTGCACGTCGTGCGGACCGTTCAGGTGGATACAACATTCGGGCGTACCGTGGGGGATCTCAATGAGTGGGAGTTTGTTATCTGGTACGGAAGTGTTGAGCGCGGTAAGTCCATTATTCTCGTCGCCGTCATTCTTTTTGATCACCCCCGCGGCAGTTCTCACTGTTGGACGTGTTTACACAGACGGGGCCGATCGCCCCCATTATAAGTACCTGTTCGATGAGCTTCAGCGCATCATTTTCCGGCTCACTGGAAAGCATCTTCGCTTCAAACGCTTCACGCGTGGCGGGAATCTAATCACAATGGGAGTTGATCTGGAGGCCGCACAGGTTCAAGGTGCCAGTGATTCCTTCCTTCCCACCAACGAGCCCGAATACAGTGGGATAACCACCGACGACCCGGACGAGTTCGCAATGTACTATGTCCGGGCTTGCATTTCACATGCCAAACGGTATGTCGTTTGTTACAGGTGCTGGAAAGATATTCTGACCATCAACATTTGAAGTGGGGTTCATGGTCTAAAGCGCTACGTTACCGACGATGTCTTCAAGCGTCTGATGGATTTCCCGTATCTCAAGACCGAGGAAGATCTCGCTGCGTTTACGGCGTGGATAGGTACGTTGAAGATCAAGAAAGTTCAAGGTGCGTCGTCAATACTTTACGCGCATCAGCACTTATTTAATTCAGATTGGTGGAAACACAAGCTCCAATACCCGTGGATCAGACCATCTCTCATCAAGACTCTCTCCCGAATCCACCCCGACGACTGGGACATCACCGACGCGTCTACCAACCTCAATGAAGGCCAGCACCATTGGACTAACCAACAGACCGGTGTTCATCTCACAATTCTCGAGGCAATTGAAACGTAAGTCTTTGCTTCATTGAGTCGCTGTCGTACTCAATCCTCCGCAGCGCTCGCAGAGTCGACTTTAAGACGGCCCGCGAAGTCCGAGACAGCCTCGAGACCGGTCTGCTCGACAACAACTCCAACAACATGCTCCACCGGATGGGCCGCAACGTTCAACGCAAATCCAACAGTCTCGCAAAACAACGGGCCGTCACTGAAAAGAACGCCGAAACGGACGAGCTTCAGGCGGATGTGGACGCCCAGAAGGCGGCCAAAAAGGTACAGGATCAGAAGGTAAAGGATGCGCAAAGTGCGCTTTCTGCGGCCAAGGGGAAATCAACGCGGCGGAAACCAAGTAGGTCAATGACTGGGAATGTCCCGTTGCTCGAGGCCTCGTCCTCGGGTCGTGTACTTTCCCCTCGGCGCCGCGCTCGCACCGCTTCCATGTCGTCCGCAGTCTCGGCTGGGCCCCACATTGACGAGACTCCCGCCACCGTCGCAATTCCGGAGCTGCCGTTCCCCGAACTTCCACCTGCACCTACCCCCGTTGACTCTACGCAGCCATTCATATTTACCGGTGACCTGGCGTGGCTCGAAACCTTTCAATTTGGGTCTAACGTGTCCCAGCCTCCCGCTCCTGTCGGCAATGTTGACATCGTTGCTGCTGCTGCGCTCGATAGTCTCATGCTACCTGATAACTCTCAGTTTGACGCAGACACGGAGTTTACGTGGTTTCTTGCGAACCTTGCCCACGGCGGCGGTGATTTTGCGACAACCACGCCAATCCCTCAATACGACTTTGGAACATGGGACGGACGGGCGCCTGATTATTTCGCTCCACATCCTTCGGACGGGGCGGGCGGATCGGTCTTTGACGGGTCATACACGGGGGTCGGTTCGATTACATCTGACCTTCCCAATTTACCCCTCCCGCCCTCGTCACCCGCCTACCCGCCATCATCGTCACCCGACCATCCGCAAACGCCCATCGAAACCCTTAACGCCGACGTTGACGAGCGCAATATTGTGCACTCTGCAAGAACTCGCAATCCCCCTAAACGGATGTTAGAGAACCTGGAGTCTTCCGCTGTGCAAACTAAGACCAAAAAACCGAAAAGCAGGCGGGTGAGTCCCTCCCTTTATTTATTCATCGCCGCCTTCTCACCTACTTCATAAGTAAAATAATGTATTCGGGACGGTGCGATTGCGCTCAAAAGTAGAATTAGTGTCTCTGAATATACTTGTATTTGCGCCGCTGGGAAAATGATATTTGTGTCACGGTAAAACCCGAGAGTGGCGTGTCTGAGGCAAGTGCGCCAGAGTGGCGTGCGTTCCACCACAGTGGCGTAACAATTTGCGCGGCTGTCTATGAGTCTGAGTCTGAGTGTGGCTCAGTTGGGTGATCCCCTCTGGGCCCTGCTCAGCTCGCGCTACCTTACCTTCCACTCAGGCGGCTCGCAAGCTCACCTGCCTGAGCTCGCAACTCATCCCCAGACGGGAAAGGCTTCCACTGTGGATAGAAGAAGCAGTCAGACTGACTGCCGAAGCAGTTGATCGGGATTTTCGGCAGTTGATCCGACTACTTTCGGAGTGACTGCTTTTGGACACACTCATTCCGACTGCGTTCAAAGCAGTTGACCATAAAGCAGTCGGACTGAGTGCTATTTCAAAAAACTTGGAAACACTGCTCTCGGTCTCTCGGTAGTCTGCGAACATCAATACGGTCTTATTCATTTGCTTGGGTCAGCCATATGTGACCGTGTTTGGCCCCAGGCTTCCATCGCCTTGCCACGTCCTGCGCGTGCTAGCTGGCCACTTTCCCTGCACATTCTGAGCTTTTTACTGCCGGCCTATACTTCCCAAGTGAGCTACCCTCTTGACTGTATCTTGTTTGCTGGTTTCGTCTGAATTCCGAGTCCTCCGTCTTCTGTACTTCTACTTTTCTTGAGCCGCCATCATTGACTCCATCTCCTCGTGCCTGGCAAGAAGAAAATGGGCTGGTGCTCTCCTTCATGTGAGAAACTTCGCTCGGATCGCATTGTACCCTTCGCGGCTTTTCACTTATCGCATAGGATCTCGCCCATCTCATAATTTCCAAGGTGCTCTCTTTGAGTGCAACAATAGCTACGAGTACGGTGTTCCGTGTCATCAAGATTTCATGCAGTTCCCCCAAGTACCCGTTTACTTCATTGCCGTATTCCAGAGACCTAGCAATGGCATTGGTCAATGTCTATCCTTTATCTAACACACTTCAAGGTGTCCAAATGCCTGAATCTCTTTTTTAACCCGTGTCAATGAAAACGCTGACATGCAAGAGGTCCGTCGATAGAATATGCTCGCTGTTTGGTAGAAGAGTGGGAGCGGAAGGAGACAACGGGCACGGTGGCGCCTCCACGTCATCAAGGGTACTAAGCAGAGGGACTCACAGTAAGGCAACTCCAGGAGGGTCTCCCACAATTCAATGCTCCACAGATAACGATACCTCCACGAACACCCGTTGGGAAACAACGATGACTCTCCAAGACTTTCCCTCTGTGAGTTGCCTCAGGCTGCTCTACGCTCATCTGATTGTCTCCCTTACAAAGAAATAGCCGTTGTCGCCAAAATCTATGCCTTCTGAGCCTAAACCAAATCCAAAGCAAGTGATGAACAAACAACCTTTTACAAATTTGCGCAATATTGACAGTGGTCCAGGAAGCAAAGCCCGTCAGCACCACCACCGCTTCGACGTCCACTACTGTAACAAGATCCAAATCCAAATCAGCCGCCAAAACCAATTGATATGCCTCCACTGCTTCTATGTATTCCTAGTCTTTACTTCATACTGCAATATATGGACCAATGTACTCAATTTTTTCTTCCTACACATTCGGGTTCCGAGTTAAGTTCATTCGGGTGTGTACAATGGACCTCAGGCTCGCAGAAGAATCTGACGCCATAAATATATTTATTTCGTGGGTTCATATTTATCCAGACCAACACGGACACCCACGGAGGCCTGCCCACCTCCTTAGACCTTGAGCGCGTCGCGTCGACGCGTTATTTGGCCGTGTTGTGTCACGCGTGACACCGGTCACCTTTCCTCCTTCCATCATTGTCGCGCCGTCGATACGCCCATCCCGCCCGAATATCGCCCTCGCATTGTTTGAGAACGGTGTAAGACATCTAATTGCACCCATTTTCACCCTTTCCCCCGCCGTAGTACCCCGATTTCGGCGATCAACGCGTCAATATGCGATTCTCCGATGTTCCACCAACAAGTCCGCGAAGAGTTCTTCCAGGGCCCCAGATAGCTCCCTTAAGTTACTTAAAACCATGTAAGTCATATCCCACCCCCCACGAAGCTCTTTTCATGGCCTCCCTGGCCCTACATGGCTCAAACCAGGGACATAGGCGAAGCAAGTCAGGAAAAGAGCCGTCTTGCATTTAATAGACGGCGTGCACACAGTCCACGAACGATCGACTTTGGAGCGACTCACGGCGCGTACGAAGGGCACGGCGGGGGCGGTGTAGCTGGTGAAGAAGCACGAGCCTGCGGCGCTTGTGATATTGCCGTTTTCGAAAGGAAGGGGTGCGTCCTCCTCTTTTTATTTTTATTTCCTTTCTTCCGCCCATCTCGCTGGTGATGGCCTCCGTTCAGACATTGCCTTCCTTCCTTGTGTACATTTAGTGCAAGCAGACATCCTAACGCCCAATGCAGCCTCCTCGCAAGCACACGCACTCGCCCACCGGCTACGACGACGCGCATTGCTTCATCCTCACCTCGCACAGCCCGTCCTTCCACACCGTGCTCGTCTCCTGGTCCCGCCCACCCGTTCCAGGCCCCTCTCGTATATTTCCGGTGCAGAGACCCTCACGTTGACGGTCCCCTCCCCGCCCGCCTCCCTCTTCTTCACCCTCAGCTTCCTCTACACCGGCACCCTCGTCTTCTCACGCCGCACCTACGACCTCTCCACCGCCCTCGCGCTTCTCTCCGTTAATTGCCTCTCGCTCCAATGTTTTACACTGAGATCCAGGCGTGTGTCGTCTCCGAGATGGCGCACGGCCTCGCACGGCCGCTTCCACGCGGCACTCACCCGGTGGTGCGCGGGCGGCTGCACGTGCCGCAAATACGCATATCTTCGCGTTCGCGCTGCCCCCCGACGTGAGCTCGCGCGTTTGGTCCACGCGTCGGCGGACGTCGTGAGGTCACTGATTGAGAGTGGGGTGAAGAGGTGTTGGTGGGGGAGATGGCGCGGGCGAGTGGGATGTCATCATGCGCACGGACGGCGTGAGGCTCGAGGACGGAGAGAGGGTGGAGTGGGCGATGCGCGCGGTTGTGAGGGGTGTGGACGAGACGAATGCGGGAAAGGTGTATCAGGTGCGCGCGGTGCTTCACTTCGCTTGCTTTGCTTGGCTTGGGATTGGGTGCTGACGGGGTGGCAAACAGGCTTTCGTAAGCGTACTACTTCTACCCCACCCGGAGCCCTCGGATGAGGGGACGTTCCCCGCGCAGCCGCTGCTCTCGCAGATGAGTCATCATGCAGGTCGAGCAAGCGAGGTGCGTTTGCATTTGCGGCTCTCCACTCGCTCTCTCCCTTTTCTTCCCTCTCTCCTCGCCCACCTCCTTCTTTCCTCTTTCTCTCCCTTCCCTACCCGCTTCCTCGTTACAGACACGGACGATAACCCTCCCTTCCTTTCATGGACGTCCTGCTGTGGCTCAGGCGCGGTGCGCGCGGGGTCGCGCGCGACGGCGGGCTGGACGATGTACGTGGACCCCACTAACAACCCCGCTTGACAGATCAATCATGCCCGAGCTAGATTCTCTGCGAGTGTGTTATCGGTAAGCAGCTCTACATACCAGGACGCGCACCGCATCGCTAACCCCCAGGCGGCGTAATCCGCGCCCGAAACGACCTCCCGTGGCTATCTCCTCGATGCCATAAAGCTTTTTCTCAGCTACAAGAGGCATTCACAGGTGCGTGAGTTATTTTGCATTGAGGTGGCTTGGGAACTAACGGCTTGAATTCCAGTGTTGTGGATACGCCGTCAATTGCTTAAAGGTGAGCTCGCTCAATAATTTTCGCGTCTGTACTGACTTCCTTGCATACCTCCGACGTTGACTCTTAATCGATGGTTCCCCGCCAAGTCCATGTGAACGTCGCTAATGACTCGTGTGTAGGACGATGCTTCTTTGCATGGGACTCGGTGACACGGTTTCAGGTACGTACATCCAGCATACACGCGATTTGGCACTTACATCGGCCACAGAGATGCTTTCCCACAGCGTGGGTCTTTAGACTATATTGTTTTATATACCGTTAATATACGAGGTTTTGAGCAGTCCATATGAGTGATTTAAACAGTCGAAGCAACTGTAAGGAAGCATTCAGACCAACTGCTTATACACACTCAGCCCGACTGCTAAAATGGCCAAAATGCAGTTGGACTGACTGTGGGCATGCAGTCGGACTGAGTGTACTGAAGCAGTTGGTCCGACTGTCTGACAGCAGTTGGTCCAACTGCTTTGATGCAGTCAGTCTGACTGCCGAAACTTTCCACAGTGCTTCGCGCCGTCGTTGAAGCGCAAAGTCGTCCCCGACGAGGACGACATCAAGGAGCAGCCGCACAAGAAGGGCACCGGCAGCGGCTCCGCCCGAGTCCCCTGCAAGCCCCAATGCCAACACGACTGTCTCAACGTCCACTAGTACTGGCGCCCTGAACTCCGCCGTCATGCCAAGCCCGCTGACGCGCCCCCGCGCGAGGCCAGCGCGCCTCCCGTCTCCACCGTCCGCAAGCCGCCTGTTAGCGTCGGAGGCGGTCTCCCCTCTCACGTCCCGTCCTCCTCGGCACTCGAGAAGCGTATCGCGTCGGGGTCCATTGCTTCCCCATCGGCCTCCGTCGCCACGCCTGACGTCATCACGCACCTCTACAAATGCTTCACGACCCCTCGACTCCGCGCGCAGCCAGGACGCCGAGCGGCTCACCACGCGCCTCGAGTCGACGGTCGCGTCGTCGAGCACCTCAGCCTCGGCCGCGGTCGAGGCGGACCTCCTCGCCGCGCAGGCACAGTTAGCGGGCGCCAATGCCCAGCTCGTGACTGCACAGGCGCAGGCGACGGCGCTGCAGGCGGAGCTCGACGATGGAGTGCGAGGGTGTGTCTTTTCTCCTCTTCTCTTTTCTCGCACTCCGCAGCGCGTGGTGTCACCCTTGCCGCCGGCGCGTCCTAAGCCCATCGGCCCGTCCGCTCCCCATGCGACTTGTGCCGGTGTCCTTCCGTGCGTCAGGCGCCTCGTTTGCCCGTGTACCACACCACGCCGCGGGACATCTCCCCACTCACATTCTTACTTCTACATACACCTGAGGTCTCCCCTGTCCTGGCTAGTACACTCGATACATCCCCTCCTCCGGTCCTTTCCCTCCCTGTCCGTGCGCACGAGAATGCGAGATCGCGCCGTGGCGCATACATACCGACTCGAGTGATGCTCCGCGGTCCTCGTCAGTGCACGCGCTCTTCGTCATTCTCCCGCCGCGTCACGCACATTGGCCAGACGCTCATCTTCACGCACCTTACGTGCCGGCGCCGCTTGCTTCTCGCCCTTCCCTGCTCGCTCCGAGTCCACACCCTCACTCCGCCCCGCGGATGCGCCCGTGCATTCACGTTTACTGTCCCTACCTCACTCGGTGTACTACTCAATGTACTCATCCGAAAATAACCCCCGCGGCGAATGGAATGGAATTTCGAGCCTAATACCCATAGTGGTCTACTACCCAATCGGACTCAATCCGACTCAGCGCGCACGTCTTGTGCGCAACACCGATAAACTGAGCTAGCACAAAGAAATCGGATCAAGGTGCGCAGACTGCGGAGGTAAATTTAACCCAGAGCCCAAGTGCGCGAGTGCGCGAGAGGAACGGACTCCGTCTTAGTAGGGATACTTGAGGAATAAATGAGCAAGCGATGCATGCCGGCAAGAGACGGAATCGGCCCAGTAACCATATCTTTCGAAGTAGCAGAACCTACAAAGTCTGGCCGCTCACGCGAGTCTTGGGAGCCACAAAGATCAACTAAAAAGAAAAACGGGATTTCAACAAGAAAGATATGTGTCGACCGAGAGCCGCCCACCACGCGTATGTAAATCAATATGGGAGGGCGCGACCCAGCGCCGAAGTGAGCGAAAGAAGCTTTCTCAGCTGCGGTGTTCGTTCGTTGGGTACTCAACGGGCGCGAGCCAGCTAGAGATTAGACGATGTGGATCTTGAGAGTTTAAATATCTTGAAGACTTGAAGACCCTCGGCGGTCGAGTGAGACTCAGAGATGATTGTAGGAAGCCGCTCCAGCAACAGTGAGTGTTACCTGCAAATCAACCCTCCAAAGCTCGCGTCGCGGCTCTCGAGAATGCATATACGCATCTTGCAGGCTTAAGCCAATCAGCGCAGGAGTCGAGTCGGCAGGGGCGCGCGCCTACGTTGTATTTAAGTCAGCGGCGGAATTTAAACGCGAGGATGGGGAGGAACAGAAAAAGACACACCGAAAGGTAGGGCAGAATATTTCTTAGGGTGATTGGCCTGAGGATGCGGAGTTGGGCGCTGAGTTGGTTGTGATAGTTTCTCTTGTGGTTGAATAGAGCGACGACGTGTAGCAGAGCTTGCGGACTAGGCGGGCCGAGGGAAGCAGAGGTGAGACAGCGGAAGGGGGCCATGCAGCGCAGGGATCGAATTCGTGGATCCAGAGCCTCGGCGTCTGGAGAGCGAGTCGTGCGAAGTAGGGCACGCAAGAGGACCTCGACCCGAACAGACTTCACGCACGGAATGAAGCGCGGCGTCAGTCCAGCACGGAGTCAAGAGGCATCATAGGAGAATCTTGATAGTCGCGCGCCGCAGTTGCACCGCGGACTTACATCGTGACGGGGATATCGAGGATCGTAGTGTCGGAGTCAGCGTGGAATGTCGAGTCGGCCGAGCAGGGTGGCGGGAGAGACCACTGAGGCGTAGAGGCGCGGTACAAGCAGAGTAGCGGCTTATAATAGAGCACGAGGGCGAGCGATGTCGCGCGGTAAGAGAACGGGAGGTGGTGAATAATCCTGCATGAGATCATCGAAGCTGTAAGGGCGAGGAAGATACAAGAATTATGGCGATAAAATACGAAATGGTAAGAGTCGTCCCGGAGTGGGACGGGCATAATTTCGGCCTCCAGCGCGAAGATCGGCGAGGAGGGGCATAGTACGGGGTGGGTGGGCGATTTCGAGCGTTCATGGACCCGAGGGTCGGTGACGGATATTTAGTGAGGCGAATAAATCTTGTAAAAGATCAGCACGAGGAGGGAAAGGGAATGGGCGAGAGGTAGATGGGGGAGGAATGAAGAATGGGCGGCCGCGCGGAGGTTCATATAGGCTGAAAACAAATTAGAATTAGAAAGGGGTTTCCATGGGAGTAAGAAGAACGAGTTCCGCTGACAGCGGACGGACCTTGCGTGGAAGATCCGCCGGGAAATAAAATTCTCAGTATGTCATGCAGCCGCGGAATTCGCGAGGAAGACACGACAGAGCGCGGAGTGAATCGCACCATTCCTTGAGGAGCTTCCGGGAGGGAACTGGGTCGGTATTTCAAGGAGGTTGAGGGTGCCGCGGAATTCTGGATTTGGACGAAAACGAATCATTTTCCGAATTCAGGATTCAGCCGGCATAAAGGTCGGTTTGGGGGCCCGTGGAGTTTCGTTAGGCAATATAGACGTTGGATAGGGAGATAGAATACATCCGAGAGGCCATATCATGCAGGGATGCAATGCATCGTGTCTGGGAGAAACACATAAGTTGGGCGCAAATGCGGCGAACTCGACCACGCACCTTCTCAGGAGGCGGAAGCTTCCATAAAATACACGCCTCGTTGCGAATCCTAGACTCATCTATCGCCCTTCGCACCACTTCCCAATCTACGCACCGCAAATAAAATGGATATTGCGCGATTCTGCGCTGTTCTGCGGGCAGCGTAGCTTCATCGGAGCGCCGGAGATACAAGTTGAAGATTATTAAGACGCAATAACTCCGTCATTGGGCCGAGGAGATCGCTGGTACGCGGAAATACCGTTTTGCGAGCAAGTGCCGTTTGAGCAGCTCTGGGAGGGAGAGGCGGAGAAATGAGGCCAGAGGGAGAATAAAGAGGATCCAGAGTTGAATTAGGTAAGTTTTGGATGCGCCAGTCGCAGTGGGTAGAGCCACCGCCAAAATCGACATGGCGAACGGCGCCTGCCAAATTGGTCCCGGCGCCAAATTGGGATCCCGGCGATCACCGGCCCTAGCACGTGGCACACCTTTCTCTCTTGCGCGCTCAACGCGCAGATTCTTGGATTCCTGTTTCTGCTTCTGTGTATGGTCGGCCGCGATGTTTCCGGATCTAAAGCGTCTTTTTCGACGCCACAAACGATATCTGCCTCACGGGTGCGAAGGAGAAGCAACTCCAGTGCCCAGCCGTCATTGGCTCACGAGTACTGGTGCCCTAAATCCGCCATTATGCCACGCCGCTGACGCGCCCCCGCCGTCCGCGAGCCCTCTGCCGGCGTCGATGGCGGTCTCTCTCTTTTCACGTCTCGTCGTCCTCCTCGGTGCTCGGGAAGCGCACCGTATCACCCTCACTACCTTCGAATCGAGTCTGCACGCCGCAGTTGAGGCGGAACTCCTCGTCGCGCAGAGCTCGTGGGCGCAAAAGCGTAGGCTGCGGCGCTGCAGGCGGCTAGCTCGACACCGCGCAGCGTGCGCTCCGTGCGCTCGCGGCTCGCCTCCGCGCGTAACGACGCGCACTCGCCTCCGCACACTCGCCCGCGAGCGTGAGGAGGATGCGATCCGTGTACGACGCGGGGAAAGGCTGCTGCACGAGGCGAAGGAGGCGAAGGAAAAGCGCGAGGCGGCAGGGGCGTGCAATGTCGCATGAGCGCGAGGACGGCCAGGCTGCCGCGCGTGCGGAGACGCTCGCGCTCAAGGCGGAGGTCCTCGCGGGGACGACGGCCCTCGCCTTCGCGGACGAGCGCGGGAAGGGCGAGCTTCGCATGCGGCGCGGCGATGGAGAGACGAGCTGTGCCGTGCACTCGCCCGCGAGCGCGAGGAGGGCGAGATCGGCGGTCCTTGCGAGGACGGCGAGGTGGAGGAAAAGTGCACGGAGCTCTGCGGGGAACGGCTAGGCTTGTTTACGAAGCTGAAAGTGGAGGTGGAGGGACACGCGAGGCGGCGATGCGCGGGGAGGGAGGAGAGGAGCAGACTGCGTGGACGGGCAGGCCATGCAGATCCGTGTTCTGTGGCATGCGGGCGATGCGTACCTGGAGGCGGCGTGAGAGCGCGTACCCCGACGCGCGCCTGCCGTAGAGGGAGCTCGTGCTGTGCCGAGCGCGACTGGGACGCGACAAGCCGTGCAGGGCTCGCGTAAGCTTCCTTGCGCATGCCATCCAGTCGTGTTGCTGGTTTCCACCCCGCGGAGATCTCGCAGCTGCGTTGACGTGTGCGTCTTCGCTACGGGCAGACGGGCAGCGGGAAGAGCTGGACCACGGGGCGCGGGCGTCTTCCTTCTCTTCTCCTCCCTTTCTTCTTCGGGCTCGTGCTCGAGCCTCGCACTGATACATCTGACCGCCAGTCGGAGGGGAGGTGGCGCAGGCGCGGAGCTCAAGGACAAGGGTAACACCACACGATGGCGAGATCGTCCTTTCCCCCTCTTTCCTCTCTTAACACTCTCATCCTCTGACACATTGCAGTGCTCACAAGCGCAGGAGCCGCGAGACCCGACGACGCACCGCACCGCCGTCTCGGACGCCCGTCCGCCCGCGCAGGTGCACTCGCTGCTCGCACAGGCGCAGGCGGCGCGGCAACGCGCACTCGGTCTTCACGCCGCGCATCCGCTGGACACACGCGGGCGGGGCGGGGGCGCCGAATCTCGTGGACCTACCAGTGGCGGGCAGCGAGCGGCTCGGGGCGTCGGTCGCGGGCGGGGAGCGCCTGAAGGAGACACAGCGCATCAATCGGAGTCTGCGCGCGCTCCCAGGGGGACGTCGTCGCGGCGCGGCGCGCATGTGCCCTGTAGGAGCTCGAAGGGTGCGTCTCCGCTTCCCCTTCATACCTGCTTTCGAGGCGCCGCTGACTTGGCGCAGTTGACGTATAATACCTGCTGCAAAATTCGCTGAGCGGGAACTCGAAGACGCTTGCACGTGTCTTATCATTTATTTGGTACTTCCGTTGACGGGTGCATGTTCTTATGCAGATGATGCTGAACCTGTCCCCGCTCGCGGCGCACCTGAACGAGTCGCTGACGTTGTTGAGGTTCCCTACCAAAGTGCGCGCTCGGTCTTTTCATTCTGTATTCTCTAAATTTACTCCTCGAGTTCTGTGTATTTTGAGACGTGAATATCATTCGTTCGGAGCAGCGGGAAGCCCTAATCTTAGATCCCGCGCAACTCGTCCTCGGAAATCACGGAGCACTCGTACTCGAACACAGAAAGACAAAGGACAGAGATGAAGATTAAGACGACGACACGTTGAGGCTGGGCTTGGGCTGGGCCGGTGTTCATTTTATAGCGACCGGGATTTGGTGCGTATGTATGAATTTTGGTGTCTTTTTATTTTACATATGTTACATATGTTCCGACAACTCAGTGGATGAAGAGTTTGGTGGGTGTTGGAGGGTATTGAGGGATAGTATAAGTCTGCGGACCGCAGACGAAAGGGACGATGCTCAAGTTATGTAGAGGGCTTCATATATATTCAAGCGCCAACAGTTATTTCCATCCGTTGGGGAACCTGCTTGAATCGGCGGAATCCTTTATAATAATTAGCACATAATGATACTCTTGCTATGAGCTGAGCAGTGTATATACAACTTACAATCTTACCGCCAGGCCAGGCAATTTGTCCCGCAACTGTCCGAGGCTTGCGCAAAGTGGAATTATTGCACCGTGGGCTTGTGACTGTAATAAACGTGAAGAGATCGCTACTAGAATGGTTAGAAGAAATTCTACAATAGTTGTCTCTTCCTGCGGATGTGCCCCATAAAATGCTATGGACAGTGGACATTTGCCTAGGCAGCTGATAGAAGACCAGGTATAGGCCAGTGTGGAGTTGAAACAACTCCGATCAAATCTCAGAAGTTTGAATGGCGGATGCCGGCAGCTGCCGACCCTTTTGGGGTTGTTTCCCTCTGAGATGAAGACTGGAAACATTTTCTGGGATCTACATAGTCCTCCTGAACTTCCACTAAAACTTGGCCACTGTGTGAAACTGAAAATGGCCACAAGGAAAGACGGGGAAAGCGGCATCTGGCGGCCATCATTCTGCAAATGCCAAAGCCGCGCCCATCAAAAAGTTGATCTTGACTGAAATTTCAGTCAAACCCCAGCTTCACTGAAAGAATTTCTCGGAGACTGATTTATGTGTCCTCTCCAAAAAAAATCAGCACGAAGAACGGAAAAGGCAATTTACGGGAGTCTATGGCTAGAGAATACCACGAATATATATTCACGAATATGAATATTCCCCGAAACCTTGAAACTGATATTCACATTCGTACAAGTATTGATGGCAATTATTCGTTGCTTAGTAAGCAATATGCATGAATATTTGTGAATATCAATTATTCAGATTCAACAACTTGAAATATGCACCATTTACAAATTATTCACGAGTAAATCATCTAATCAACATCATCATCAGCAATTACAACGACCTTTGGTGCGGACTGCCTCTCGGCTGGAACATCAGCTTTCCTCTTCTTTTTCCGTGACCAGCCCTCGATGAGTTGGGCTTCAAACTCGAAAGCAATTGAAGACCGTATCTTGAATGCAACTTAAATAGGTGTTGAGAAACTCTGAAGAAATATTGAGAAAACTCCGAAGAATGTGAGCAGCTTGCCACAAATGTCAAATGCTGGGGAGACTCCAGAGAAATATTGAGAAATCTCCCAAGAATGTGAACAGCTTGCCGCAAATGTAAACTGCAGGCTTCTGCAGCATGCTGAGCTCGGGGTAACTGTGTTCAGTGATAGTTAGCATGTCTTACCATATTGGGAATAGCCCCTAACAACTTTCTTTATCTTATCCTTACTTCCCCGCGTCACACATTCCATTGCTGTTCTCTCATCACAACCTGTAACTAGGCCATCCCTGCGGGGATTAGCCGACAAATATTCAACGAATATTCAGAGGTCTTGGGGACCATATTCGCATTCGTGCGAATAGCACTGCCACAGCCATTCGTGAATATAAGTATTTGTTATTCGTGAATGTATACTCACGAATATTCGCGATATCTGTTATTCATGGTATTCTCTATCTACGGCGCAAAACGGGGTTGGAACTGTTAGCAGAGAACGACGGGCCACGCTGCCGTTCCTCGTTATTTTTTTCTAGCATTTGTTTAAGAAGATGGACAGATGGTTTGTCAGGTTGTGGGCTTAGAAGTTTTTCAATTTCCAGCTCTGAGGTAAGTCGTCGGCAGCTGTCGGCATCTGCCGCTCAACGTTTCCGAGATTGATCGGAGATGTACCCATTCGCTACGCACTCGGTTCGGGCATAAATAGCTTCCGGCATCCTGGCACACAGCTTCAAGACAGCTTCTATCACACAGCCTCTTGATTCTCATCTTGCCCTCTGCCCTCATGGCTGAAGCACTTGGCACTCTTGCTAGTGTCCTCCAGCTTGTCGACACCATACTGAAGGCCCGAGAATACTTCAAGGACTTCCATGAGGCACCAAAGGACCAAAAGAAGCTGTTCTCGGAGATGGAGGGACTCAAGGCACTCCTCGGGGAGCTCGACAAACGGGTGACGGGGAACCCATCCAGCGAGGCTTTCTCGCAGATGGTGGGACCATTGGCCACATTGAAAACAATGATGGAACATGTCACCGAGAAGTTGGGACCTGTTGATGGACTGTCGAAGTTTACCAAAAGGCTGAATTGGGCTCTGTGGAGCAAGAAGGAGGTTGCCGGATACCTGGATGAGCTCGAGCGCTTCAAGGTCTTAATCAACCTCTGGTTGAGCATGGATATTTGGTGGGTATTTTATCCACTATGCTCTGAAGTTTCAAGTATTCATCCAGTCCAGGGATGTGGGCCAGAAACAAATGACTCACCAAGACAGTGAGTGAAATTGAATAAGGCTCAGTCGGTACTTTAACTTGAATCTAGGTATTCTGAACATTGTCCAAGAGCAAAAGGAAACCATCCTTGAGGCTCAATTCACCACCGAAGCTGAGAAGCAACAAAAGATCCTTGATTGGATGTCACCATTAAACTTCTTCCAGCGACAAGCTGATGTCTTTGGTGCCCTCCAGTCAGGAACTGGGGAATGGCTTCTCGGTAATGCTATGTTCCAAGAGTGGGAATCTGGTTCTGGCAAAGTGCTCTTCTGCCATGGGATTCGTATGTGGATCTTACCTGTTGCCTAGATTGATTCTGATATAAATATAGCTGGTGCTGGCAAGACTGTCCTTGTGTATGTGATCATATTCCAATCAAAATGCATTTCGCTCACAATATCTTAGGTCACTTGTGGTAAATCACCTGGAGGCTCAAGCTTGCAACAGTGACATTGGCTTGGCATGTATCTATCTGAATCATAAAGAAACAGAAAGTCAAACCATCACCAATCTCCTTGGTGCCTTGGCTGCACAGCTCATGTTGGGGAAACACATTCCTCCTCCGGTGCATAGCCTATATGAGCACCATCTTGCCAGACGGACTAGGCCTAATATCGATGAATTTTGCAAGGTTTTGGACTTGGCAGTTGCTCTGTATCCAAAGGTGTACTTTATCATAGATGCACTGGATGAATACCCAGAGGATTACCGGCATTGCTTCCTCAAATATCTGGGCACACTGGGTCCTAAAGTCAATATCATGATGACTTCACGGCCCCACATCAATTTGGATGCCCAGTTCCCAAACATGAGGACCATAGAAATTCATGCAACTGAAGAAGACATTCACAAATACTTGGATGCACAGATTCAAAATTCAGCCCGCCTTTCAAAGCATGTTCACACCCGCCCTGAGCTGCAAGATGCAATACAGGCCAACATAGGTGAAAAGTCCCGGGGAATGTAAGTATTCCTTTATTATTTTAAATAGCCAACACCAATTTATCTATCCAGGTTCTTACTCGCTAAACTTCATATTGAATCTCTTGCCACAAAGAATACCATCAAGGCAGTCCGGGAGGCTCTGCAGCACCTACCAGAGGGTTTGCAGCAGACCTATGATGAAGCAATGGCACGGATCAACTATCAGACCAAAGAGGATAGAGAGCTGGGGATGCTTGCTTTGGCTTGGGTGGCAAATGCAAAGCGACCACTGTCTGCTGCAGAGCTACGAGAAGCATTGGCAATTGAACCTGAATCCACATTCCTTGATAAGGACAATCTTCTGGACATGGACATCATCTTGTCCGCTTGTGCTGGGTTGATAATTGTGGATGAAGCAGTGTCTGTCATCCGACTTATTCATTATACAACACAGGACTATTTGGACAGCATTCAATCTGTGCAATTTCCATTGGCTCATACCACCATTGCGTCTACCTGTCTGACATACCTATCCTTCCCAGAATTCAAAGTTCTCCCAGGATACTGGGAGGAACAGAGAGATCTCTTTGTGGCACATCCATTCCTCAAATATGCCCAGTACTGCCTCATGCATGCCAAAGGAGAACCAGAAGACTCTCTTCAAGGCAAACTCATGGCCTTTCTCACTGGAGCCTCCAGATTCACTAGTGTCTGGGATGATACAGTTCCATGGACAAATGTCCACTATTTCACACCGCTATACATCTCTACAGCATGTGATTTGGAAGTAACAACGAGGCAATTGTTGGCCCAGGGAGTAGCACCAGGGGAACTGGATGCTGCTCTATGTCAAGCCTCATCTGATGATCACATTCACCTGATTCAATTGCTTGTTGATGCCGGTGCCAAATAAATTCCGAGGATGATCACTATGGACATCCTCTGGCTGCTGCCTGTGAGAATGGCCACAAATCTGTGGTTCAGCTCCTCATTGAGAAGGGTGCAAATGTTAATGCACAGTGTGGGTACTTTGGAAATGCCCTTCAGGCTGCATCTGCATATGGCCATGAGCCAGTGGTCCAATTCCTCATTGAGAAGGGTGCAGATGTGAATGCACAGGGAGGGGACTACGGAAATGCCCTTCAGGCTGCATCAGCAGAAGGACATGAGTCGGTGGTTCAGCTCCTCATCGAGAAGGGTGCAGATGTGAATGTACAAGGTGGGGCCTACGGAAATGCCCTTCAGGCTGCATCCGTGTATGGCCACGAATCAGTGGTTGAGCTCCTCATTGAGAAGGGTGCAAATATGAATGCAAAGGGAAGGGGCTATGGAAATGCCTTTCAGGCTGCATCACGGAATGGCCATGAGTTGGTGGTTCAGCTCTTCATCGAGAAAGGTGTGGATGTGAATGCACAGGGAGGACATTTTGGAAATGCCCTTCAGGCTGCATCATTTAATGGGAATGAGTCGATGGTTCAGCTCCTTATTGAGAAGGGTGCAGATGTGAATGCACAGGGAGGCCGTTTTGGAAATGCCCTTCAGGCTGCATCAGTGAATGGCCACAACTCAGTGGCCCAGTTCCTCATTGAGAATGGTGCAGATGTGAATGCACAGGGAGGGAAGTTTGGAACTGCTCTTCAGGCTGCATGTGGATATGGCCATGAGTCGGTGGTCCATCTCCTCATCGAGGATGCAAATGTGAATGCACAGGGAGGGAAGTACGGAAATGCCCTCCAGGCTGCATCGGTGACTGGACATACACCAATAGTTCAGCTCCTTCTCGACAAAGGTGCTGATGTCAACTCCCAGGGAGGACAATATGGACAATATGGAAGTGCCCTTGAAGCCGCCTCAGATAATGGACACCCTGCCGTGGTTCAACTCCTCATTGATCATAGTGCTGAGGCTAGTGTACTTCAGTGATACCGGCCTGTTTGCCTCCCAGGTTTGGAATTCTAGCTGAGATTGTGTCATCAATTTATTTGTCGAAATACATGATACAAATAGTTCCCTTTCTGTTTTCCCAACTTTCCTGTACATCGACCATACCAGTCTATATGTAAAATTGTATTGAGCGAGGAATCCACAACAAGGTAAGCAGAGTTGTCATCCAGATGGATATATTTTCTACATTTGAATGGTCCTCGAACCTCACCATATTTCCCGGCATGGTATACATACAGCAAACTCACCCGAAAGCAATGAATAAAAATGAACACATTATGAGTGCCAGTGGTTCAAATATTGCCCGCTCACAGATATGTTCATCAATTCTCAACAAAGCAAGGAATGCAGGTGTTTCCTCCTCAATTCACCGGCTTAGCTGCACTTTTTTTTTCTTTTTTTTTTTTTTTGGAGGTGCGTTTGTTATGACCATTGGCAACTAACAATTGGTTAGCCCTGCTGGTCCGCAAAGCTGGTAGGGGACATGTGACCCTACTCCAAAGGCAGGAATGCATTTACGCACGAACGGCAGATGCCGAACAGTGTGGGACTCGACCTAAATTAGGTAATACCCACTAGAACCCTCCTAGTGACGGCTTAGCCGGGGTTTGAACCCTCGATCTTAGCGAGGCCCAGCAATCTCCGATTTACTCAGAGATTAGGAGCGATGGTTACCGATACACCATGCAGCCCCCCTCTTAGCTGCACTTCAAATTAAACAGTGAGAAAGACAAACATGATTCAGAAGAGGATGGCCCAGGCTCAAGCCGAACAAGCACCTCCTGCCTTTTTTATACCTTCCTACTCAACTTGGGGTGCGCACCCCACGCCTCTGAGCCACCCACATCCTCAATTCACCGGCTTAGGTGCATTCAAAAATTCAATGGTGGAAACAACCGGGTAGAATCTAAGGAATGGCCCAGACTTGAGTCGAACGAGCCACTCCTGCCTGCATCGATACTATCCTCGTCAACAAGTGCAGATGCACACCTCACGCCTCTTGCTTCCCGCACTTCCCCCAGAGCTCCGAGTCCCCACCCCCGCGCTCGCCGCTCACTCCGCCTCGCAGATGCGCCCGTGCATTCACCCATACTGCCCGTAACTCACTCGGTGTAGTGCCGAATGCAATCCCCCGAAAATAACCCCCGCGGCGAATGAAACTTCAATCCTACCTCATGCCCATATTCACAACTTGCCAAGATAGAGTAAACCACCACCAAATCGTACTCAATTGCACGCCGCGCGCGCCAGTCTTGTGCGCAACACCGATAAACTGAGCAACCACAAAGCAATCGGATCAAGGTGCCCAGGCAGACTGCAAACACAAATTTAACCCAGAGCCCGAGTGCGCGAGTGCGCGAGAGGAACACTTCGTCCGAGCTGGGATAGAATAAGTTAGATGAGCCGCGAGCCAGAGAGACTAGAGAGCGCAAGTAATATATCTCGACCTCGGCGCGCGCGAGCGAGTCTTCGTGCAAGTCGGAGTAGCGGAGCCTGAAAAGCGGAGGTCGGCCATCCAACTAATGGCAACCGCATGGGGACGCTACGCGCAAACAAAGATGAACGGAACTACATAAATGAACCAAAGAAACTGGGATTCGACCAAGAAGATGTGTGTCGACCGGGCGTAGGCCCCCACGCCTAAATAAATCAATACGAGACAGCGCTGACCCAGAGCCGAAGCAATCGAAAGTAGCCTTCCCAGCTGCGTTGTTCCTTCCCTTCGAGCCAGCTAGAGACTGGACGATGCAGATGTTGAGAGGTTCAATATCTACCTTGAAGGCTTGAAGACCCCGGCGGTCGAGTGAGACTCAGAGATGATTATATATATATACGCATCATGCACGCTCAAGTCAATCAGCGCAGGAGTCGAGTTGGCGGGGGTGCGTGCCTGCGCTCAAGACAGCGGCGGAATTTACCGTAAACGCGAGTAGGGGAAGGAAAGCACGCACCGACGTGGCAGAGCAGAATATTCATGCTCCGAGGGATGCGAAGTTGGGTGCTGAGTTGGTTGTGGTGGTTGACCAGAGCGAAGACGTGCAGTAGATCTTGCGGACTAGGCGGGCCGAGGGAAGCAGTGGCCCGAGACAGCGGAAGGGAGCCCTCCAGCGCAGGGATCGAGATCAAAATTGCAGGGCCAGAGTCTCGGCGTCAAGCGTGCGCGAGGGCGATTGGTGTGGAGTAAGGCGGCAGAAACTAAGTAAGGACCACCTGAGCAGACTCCGCGCGCGGAATGCAACGCGGCGTCAGAGTCCAGCACGGAGTCGAATTACAACCAACGGCACTGCAACACGAGCGCGAGGATCTTCAAGTTGGCGCCATAACAGAATAGCAGTACGCATCCGCAGTCAAGCGTCCACCGGAGGTGACCGACCGAGGGTCCCAAAGGAGAGAGAGAAAAGAGAAGTTTGAAGGTTACGGGGTATCAAGGATCACAATCCGGGCGTGCGCGGGGAATGTCGAGTCGGTCGAGTAGGGTGGCGGGAGACGCCATGGAGGCGTGGAGGCGCGGGGAAGCGAGGCGCACACGCGCAGAGCAGCGCCTTAGAGCGCATGGGCGGGTTGTGCGGGAACGGGCGGCGATCGATGTGGTCCTGCAAGAGATCGTCAAAGCTGTACGGGCGAGGAGGATAGAAACGCGGCAAACCCGACTACGCACCTTCTCAGGAAGCGGAAGCTCGATCGAATGTAAGCTTCCTTGTGAATCCTAAACTCATCCTTCCTCCGCACCAATCCGCACATCGGAGCGGCGGAGATAGCAGTCGGAGAGATTCAGGATGTAATAACTCCGTCATTGGACCAAGGACATGCTAGTGCGCGGAAATACCGTTGTGCGGAGTGCAGCCAGAGATGAAGAAGAGAGTAGCCAGAGATGTATTATGTAAGATTTTAAGGCGGCCGACGCAGCAGGTGAAGATCCCGCCCAATCGACATCGCGGTTCTCTGCAAAGGGCGCCTGCCGAATCGGGATGTCGAAGTCCTGGCGCCAAATTGGGATACCGGCAATCACCGGCCTGGCCACGTGGCTCATCTACGACGCGCCCATGTCGCGCCGCGCTGGCGCGTAATTCTCTGGATCTGTGCTGCTTTTTCGAGCCAAAGGTCAATTCTTGGCTTTTCTAACAAGTCAATCTTCTCGGCTGTCTCTCTTCTGACCCTAGGTCGCGAATCCCGCATCAGAGCGCGCCGCGTGTATAGCTCGATGTCTTACCTTCTGTGCTCCTCTACACCTCAGCTGTGGTTCTCGGGCGACCTTGGGCTCTTTGCACCGATTCAGTTTGGTTCTTCTGTGTTTCAGGTGGTCGGGATTCTCGTGTAAATTTGGGTACATCTGTTTTCTTCTCCGTGGCGTGAGCACTCTGTCTGCCAGACTGGAGTATCTTGTTCTTTAAGTCAATCGCGCTATCGATTTCCCCTACGCTTGGCTTTCGTGGATTTCCATTTGGATGAAATCTGGACAATGTCTCGATTTTTTTGGTTCTGGAAACTGGCATGCAACTCGAACGTTATCTCTGCTGGTTGTCTTCTGGATACAAAATTGATCCTCTGGGACGCTACGCTTCGGGACTATTTGACAGGACGCTCGAAGTACCACGTTACGTTTCTGGCCGGCTCCTACGTTTCAAGGAGGTTGGGTTTGGATTTTCCGCGCGGGAGCGAACCCATCCGAGTTAGCCTTACTCTGCCATTTCCCTTCTGCTCCGCGTGGAGATCCCAAAGCACCCAGGCCCGCTTGCTCTGCGCCTCAATTTTCCACCTTATATTTCTTTGCAAAATTAATGCGTGGCCTGCAACTCCGGAGTCGAGTACGGAGGGATCAATTGACATCGCTCGGCTTCTTCTTGGCTGGTTCATTTGCCGGAATCCTCAGCGTCCGTCAACCTCTGTAACCCGAGAGAACCGAAGGAAGTAGAATGTTCTGGCGCGTGCAACGTGCTGCTTGAGAAGAGGCACCCGGCTATTTCCGCCCCCTGGGCTTCACTTTTCTTCAAAGGAAGCGCGAGTAGAGTGCATTACTATCACGCGCTGGGAAGCTGGCCACATGAGGAAGCTGGCCACTTGGACTATAACCGCTTAATTACCTATCCCATGTCAACTCATGAGCTCGGACTATGCAGCGGGACCTCAGACAGTGGTGTGCACCAAGTTTCGGCCGCTTCTGATGATGTGATCGCCAGCGGCGTGCCGGTGATGCGGGGTTCAGATGCCGATCTCGTGACTCCCTTGATCCTGATCCGGTACCCACAACAAACAACGGCCAGAACTTCATCAATTCTGTTTCAATCCGCGACGTCGGGGGCTCGTTCGAGTCTGTTACCGCCTGGCTTTCTGTTGGGTATCTCCTATAATAGGTTAATCTCCTCGTCATCTTGGAATTCAACCGGGAAACCTCTGTGTCAAGGTAAATTCTATTTCAGGTGCACCATACTGACGAGCGTCGCGTGGATCACCCGTCCCTGCTGTGGCCCGGTGACTTTGGGAGGGTATATAGCATAGCTAATGCTTCACTTTGAGAGGTATAAGACGATTTTATTGATTTGATCCACTCCGCATTACTGTTACTTACAACAAACTATCAATTTTCACCATGCAAAAAGTTTAAATGCCGGGTTCTCAGCAGCAAGCTCCAGGGATGGAACTACCACTCCAGGTACGTCCATCTACATCCCATAAAGATTCCTGAAGCTTATTTTGTCTGAACCCGTCCTCTAACTCTTGCACGCCGCTCGTTTGAGCAGCGAGATCGATCTCGGTCCCTGCTACCTCTCATCAGAGGAACCTAGTTCTATTATTCCTCCAAGTCTAATGTAATATTTTGTATACAAAATAAAGCATTTGGATTATTGAATATGACTATGCACCGCGAAGGCATTGCATTGGCCAGGAACAACGGATTTAGGCGGGTGGCCAGGTAGGTCAAGCGAAGGGTCAAGCTGTCCCTCCGCAGCCAGTCATGCACTGTCGTCGCGGCTCACACCCACCAAACGGGCTCTGGATTTCGCCCATGAAAGAAGGGAACACAGTAACGGACTACGGTGATTTAAATGGGAAGGGTCAGAAGGTGCTCGATGAGTCGGAATGACTGGTAAGTATCTTTGCCTCTTTCGGCCTCACCAACTCCCTGCTCGCTAAATATCACTCTTCCCCTGTATCCTTGGCCGTCCCCGATGACGTGTTCAGTCAAGCGCAAGCCCAGTGCCCCCGCGCGCTCCACCGCATTCGGCACACAGGACGACTCGCACCACATCCAAACTTCTATCCATGACCCAGCCCAGCTGCGCCTCGCCTCGTCACTATGCTCCGGCGCTGCGCGCCGATCCAGGTTGGTTGGCCACTCGGAGTGTCTTTGTCGTGCGGTCACAACTCGATCTTTTCACGGAATCACGGAATGACATTTCAGAGGGGGATGTAGTACTAATGCCATCGATATTTTGATGCAACTAATGAAAAATGTGTACTCGAGAGTCTGAAAATGTATGGTAGAAATACGCCAAAGCCGTTGTTCCTTCAGATGAGCCTGTGCGCAGCACGGGTGGTATTGGAGCCAAAAGTGCCAAGCACAAGATGCAGTGATAAGATAAGGCAGAATGGGACATCTAGACGAGGACGTACGACTAGGTGAGTCTACAAACTGTAACAGGCCTAGACGATGTTACCTCGACTGACCTCCCGGCCGCTAGTCGACGATTAGTCTAGGCGGTGCCGAGGCGGCTTAGAACGGCATGGTCTCGGCACCTAGACCCAAATAGGCCCACATAGGCGGGCCTCCCGGCCGCTAGATCATGCCGCGTCTAGGGGGCCGCTGAACGCAGTGAATAGCACGTTTGTTCTTCTGCGCTTCACGGTTGGCTTGATCTCTTGGGTCCGTCTTCTTCCTGGTATTCCGCTCGGGTGGTTGGTCGAGCTCCGAATTCAAAATTTCGTGGCTCAGTGGCTGTGGGGAACATTGGCTTGTCTCATGCTCAGTGCTCTGAATTGCCTGGCCGGATTCAGTTCCCTTCGGCGTTGATCTGATTTATTACGTCGAGCACTGGACGTTTCAGCATCAGATCAAAGAGGTTGGGTGGGACTCCACTTCTTTCTCGGGCCGCGCGACTTTGCACTTCTAGAAATTTTGCCGTGTTCACACTTCCCGCCTCAATTTCCTCAACAATCCTGAAAACTCGTGGGCGCGCTATCGGGCTGTTCGCATTTTGGCGGAAAGTCCTTGGGATCGTCTCACCGGTTACGTTTTACATTCATATTCGGTGCGCACAACCCATTGTTCTTGGTGAACATCCATGCGTCTCCGTAGGCCGCGGTTAAATACATGGACCCCGGGGCTCGGGGTTGTGCTGTCGGAGGCTCTCCAGAGGGATGCAGTTTCTCGGTCACGACTGCAGCAAGACATTTTGAATGTCCAAGCTGCACATTGGACCCGAGGATCAACATGTCGATCGAAGGCCAAAATCCCGCAAACCGACAGTGTGGCTCTGGACCTCATATTCCCATGATTTGCCTTGTACAGTTAATATTTCAGCGTGGGCTCTTTCTAGACTTTCTCTCCTGTTTGGGAAGACAGAATTATGTTTTCATGAACAACTTCCTCTCTCACGATGGTTGGATTTCACAATCTGGGCGCGTTCTGTTGGCTGCTCCACGGCGCTCCTGTTTTTGCTCGGCAGGCGTTTGTGTTCCATTTTTGCGTTTGGCGCAATTTCTTGATCTTCTGAGCCTTTGTATCTGCTCCTCTGGAATTAAGGCCCTGGGAAGTCGCACGCCGCTGAGTCGACTCGCTCGGACGACCACCTGATCTCTCTCTCTCTCTCGATCCCGCGTGTTGCTTTCTGGATCAGACACCATTACGACCCACTGGTTCAGTGTTGAAGGTGGTTCGCCAGGATTTCTCAGGAACTGCGCCGTTCTCGGCGAGGTGAAATCTCCAAGCTCTTCCACTGCCGTACAGCACCTCTCCGCTATTTGGCACGGCCTGCCGCACTCTAACTATTCCGGCGACTCTTGTCCAGGATGGCCGTTCATAAGCCAATCTATTATGCCGGAGATTACCGTGCAACCGATGCACCTCGCCTTTCGGGCCCAAGTTTCTTGGATAGGGAGTGCCGTACGTTTCGAGCTTCGGTGTCCGGAAGCGCATTAAAACGTTCTGCGTCGGTGTTTCAGGCGGTTGACTCTGGTTTCCCTTTGCTCGTGGATTCCTGCAACACCGGAGGCTGACACCTTGGCTGTTTGTCTCCTGGGCGTAATAGACTCGGCGTAGCGTTTCCCAGTCCGGCTCCAGGCCGAAAATGCCAAAGTCTTACATCGCCCCCCTCAAAGGTGTCTTTCTCGCTACACGCGGCTTATTTCCATATACAGGTACGCTGCTTTGAATTTCCCAGCTGTTATTTGACGTCCTGGATTTCCGGCTTTGCCGTCGAGACCTTATTTGGAGGCGAGAATTCTGATCAATGTGTTTCCGCGGGCACGCGGCGGGGAGGAGATAAATTGAAGGCCGTAATTTGACACGAAGGCGCGAAGCAACTGGGTTTACTGGGTGGCTCG